>SEMN01000943.1:0-32734 GCA_005408345.1 Macquaria australasica | reverse complement strand
CCCCTCCCTCCCTCTCTCTCCCCCCCTCACCCTCTCTCCCTCCCCCCCCCCTCTTTGGAGCCTCCTTTTGAAGTCAGTTGCCATGGCAACAGGCGGAGGGGAGACGGCAGGAAGAGAATATAAAAAAAGAAATGAGCTGCACCTGAAGGCCTCACAGACTCTTTAATAAGTTGACTTGATATTCACTTCTGCCTGATGTTTTACTTCCTGTTGTTGTTTAAATATCTAATTGTCTCTTTTAATATTAATAAGATCAAACTTCCATCCTTTGTCGAGGTTTAACCAGCACTGAAGCAGTGCTGCTGTTTGGAAACAACACGTCGACGTCTCATCTTCATTTTCATGTTACTGAAGTAAAAATAAAGTATAAAAATCTAAATCTGAACTTCCCTTTGTTCGAGTTTCATCAAGTTAAATCAAGACTTGAACAACTGTTAAAGCCAGTTTAGAGATCAAATACATCTTTAATCAACAAATGACACAAGAGAAGACAGATAACGTTCGCTCTGGTTGTGACTGCAGCCTCCACACAGTTTAACCCAGTTATCTACAGTTCTGCTAAAACAAGCCAACATGACCTAAACGTCTCCAACACAGCAGCTTTTAGTTTTAGTGATAAAAGATGAAACTAAATGAATGAAAATAAATACAAGTAGTTAAATAAGTTAAACTAAATGGACACTAAACATTAATGTTTGCTGGTAGCAGTATGTAAGTGGAGCAAAAACACAAAATGAAGATGATCATCTTCCTCCGACATCGACACGTTCGGTTTGTGTCGGTCCAACCTGTTTTGAGGAAATTAAAAATGTAGTTCTTTAAATGTTGAACGTGTCGGTCGACTCCGTTTCACTTAACATGAAAGGTTTCTGTCTGTGAAACATGTCGCTGCTGCTGCTGCAGTGTAAGATACCAACACACACAGTGATTCATGCGCTCTCATCCAGAGCTGCTGTGAGCCAACAGAAATATTTAAATTACAAAACAACAGCAGCTGACTAACAGAGAGGAGAGAAGGAGGTGTAGAGGCTGATTAAAGAACATCCACCCTGAATACATGTGAAATGAGAGGAGGAGAGGAAATAAAAAGAAAGAATGGAGGAGAGAATAAAAGGAAAAGGAACAGAGCGCACATATGAAAAGGAAGGGAGGAGAGGAAAGGAAGGCAAAGACGGGAGGAGGGGATGGAGACAGCAGAAGGTGAGGAAGAGAAGGAAGAGAGTAGAAAGGGAGGTGAAGTCTGATAGCTGAAGGAGGTGCTGTAGGAAGAGGAGATGAAAGGGAACATGAGAGTAGGAGGTGAAGTATGAAGGACAGGAGGAAGAGAGAGAAGAGGAGGAGGAGAAAGATGAGGGAAGAGATGGTTAGAGAATGAGAAAGCAGGAAGAGGAGAAGATGAAGGAGGGAGGAGATGGAGGGCAGATGGAAGAGGAAGTTGAGGAGAGGTAGGAGAATCAGGAGGCGAGGAAGAGGTGAAGGTGAGGTAGAAGGAGATGAGGAGGTGAAGAACGAAGGATAAGAGGAGGAGTAGAGGAAGGTTGAGCAAGGCTGCAGACAAACACTCTGCATCTCACTCTTTATAATTAGAACAGAGTGAGTGTGAGAGAGAGATGCAGCGCAGCTCCTGATTGGCTGAGCTGTTGGCAAGGGGCGGAGGGAGGGAGGGAGAATGTGTTGCTACGCTATGATTGGCTGGGCCGAGACCAGGGGCAGATGGGAGATTTCAGTGCAGTGCTTCTCTCCTCCTCTTTCCTTTCCTCCTTCCTTCTGTCCTTTTGTCCTCTTCCTCCTTTTCTTCTCGTCTTTCTTTTCTCTCTCTATTGGTTTCCCCTCTTTTCCTTTCTTCATCTTTCTTCTCTTCTCTTCTTCCACATCGTCTTTCTTTCGTTTCCCCCGTCCTTCCCTCTGGTCTTCTTCATCTTCCTTTCTCTCCATCCTTATCCTCTTTTTATTTCCTCTGCTCTCTGCTTTCCTTCTCTTCTTTCTTTTCACTCCATCGGTCTTTTCCCATCTCCTTTTTCCCTTCCTTTATTTCTTTCCCCTCCTCTCGTCTTGTTTTCAGTCTTTTTGTCCTTCTCAGCTTTCTAGCTCTCCTTTTCTTTTCCTTTCCTCATTATCTCTCCTCTCCTCACTCCTTCTGTCCTTCCTCATCTCCTCTCTGCTTTCCTCCTTTCTTTTCCATCTTTTTGTTTCTCCTCTTACTCCTTTTCTTTTCCTCATCTCTCCTCCATCCAGTGGAGAGTAAAGTCAGTACCACACACGTAAACTCAAAGACGGCGCAGAGTTGCTTCCTCACTCACTGACTGGAGTTCAGAGTGCTCAGTGCTGCCCCTGCTGACTGGAAGACGTATTGATCACTAGTCTTGCTGCATTAATTCTTCACTATTGTTCTCAAAATCATGAAAGCTGGACGCCTAAAACCACAAATATTACTATCCCTCATCTGATCTTTGTTCACCTGTCACTCACCTTGATTGGCATTGGCTGCTACCATGGTTACAGCTGGCAAACCCCTAACCCTAACCTTTATTTACACTCAAAGAGCACAGCAAGGAACCCTCTCTTACAAGCATGCCAGTAAAACAAAGACAAAAAAAGAAGTTGAATGGCTTCCTGTCACATCTCCAGTGTTTGATCTGCTGAGGGTAAAAGTCTGGGAAAATGCTGGAAGGTTTGGTCTGTTTTGTTATCCACCAGATAACAGTCAGTGAGTGGATCCAACATATATATGTCAAGAAAAAGAACGAGAAAAGGGGACAACATCAGCAACACTTCAGTCAGGTCAGACCCTGGATTAGTTAGCAGCTCTTTGTCTTCCTCTGCTGTTCTTCAACAGTGAATCTCTGAGTTTCGGTCTGACGTAGATTAAGAATCTACGGATGGTTAATGTCCTCCAGACGAGACGTTTCCACCTCCTCTGCTCATTTATTCTGCTGAATGAGGCGTTTATGAGCCGCCACTGAGGAACAGTCAATGATTCTGCTGTAAGTGAGTTGTAAACATTGTGCTGAGCTGCAGCTGCGATGTTTCTTTACATGAAAAAGAAAAACCCAGCACACCTCCTTAAACCAGCAGGAGAATGAAAGTGAAATAATTTATAAAAACTGTTTTGATCCAAAATAGAATTCTTTTTTTATCTCCAGAAAATGTTGCCAGAGATTTATGACTCAATGACTAAATAAAAGCAGCAGGTGTATTGACCCAGGTCGTCTTTGTTTTTCAGGACTTGTCCGGCTCCATCGATGACTTGCCCACCGGCACAGAGGCAGCGGTGAGTTCAGACGCGTCAGGCTCCGGCAGTGCTCAGGGCGACCAGGGGACCCCGACCCGTTCTCCTTTCTCCCCCCACATCTCACCTCGACTCCCCCCGCCAGCTCGCACCGGGCCCTCCCCCTCACCGTCCCCCGCTGGGTCCAGCAGCCAATCACGATCCGGACCGCTGTCCCCCGCCACCAGTGGACCAGGTAGGACTTCCTGTCTCTTTAAACGCCAGCTGTTATCAAATGAGACCACTCACATATACACAAATCCAACACAGTGTGGCCCAACACTCTCTCTGTGTCTCCCTCTCAGGCTCTCAGTTGACCCCTCAGGTCTCTGGTCCTGGATCAGATGTCGGTCCTCATCCCTCTGCCATGACTCAGGACAGAGGTACGACTGACTCGTCAGTGTGACAGAGTGTTGTGGATTCATTGTTTGTTTTCTCACTGTTAAAAACATAGAAATGTTTAAAGTGGATCTTTTCTCTTTAGAAAGAGCTAGGCTAGCAGTTTACACCTGCTTCCAGTCTTTGTGCTAAGCTATGCCAAACTCTGAGTTCTTCACTCCTTCATTTGTTGTCCCGGTCCCTCAGGCTCTTATCTCCTTCTCCCCTGTTTTTGTCTTGTCTTCAGGTTTCCCTCCCTCCATGCACCGTAGCACCCAGGGGCCTCAGTTTGGCCCCCAGCAGTCAGCACCACCCATGTCCCCTCACCCAGCACCGGGGGGACCCATGCACCATGGCTCCTACCAGCAGGGCGGCTCATATGGCCAGTACGGACCCCCAGGTACGCACTGTGACCTGGAACAAAAAACTTACAAATGTAACAAAAGAAAAACTGTTTTTGCAAATTGTTCTTCCTCGTCCTCTCTAGGTAACTACCCCCGGCCCCCCCATTATGGTGGGGCACCCAGTGCCAACTATAGCGGCCCTGGCCCGGGTTCCGGCTTAGCCAACAGCCTGGGGTTGAATGCCAGCAGTCCCATGCACGGTCAGGGCCCATCCACCCCGGCAGGTCGCGGCCCCGGGCCTGGTCCCGGGGGCCGGCCTTACCCCACCGGAGGGAACGCCATGGCCCCCACCTCCCCTGGCATGCCACAACCCGCCGGGCAGGGCATGGGGCCTCCGGGGCCCAACGCCAGCCGCAAACTACCTGAGGTCGGCCCCATCGCAGGTCCAAGTGCCAACTCCTCATCCTCCTCGACATCTGCCACGGCCGCCCAGGGCAGGTGAGTCTGGACAGAGCCAGGGTACTTTACAGGGTGCAGCCTGGAAGAGTCTGGAAAATTAAAACCATTCCAGGAGTTCCAGGAAAGTTTAGACATTTGGAAAAACACTCGTACTGTACAGCTGTAGGTACAAATGATGAAGGACCAAACCATGTTTTTACATGTTTCAGCCTGTTCACATTATTACAAACCATTCTCCAAAGCTTCAGTCTTCAGATTGATTTCCTTTCAGACAGCCGTTGGTTTTACTTTATTTAACTTCCTGATGATCTATCACAGTCCAAGTTTACTGTTTTATTTGACAGTTTAAGTTATTGAATTTTTAGTGTTGTAGTTGAGAGCAGAGACTGTTTTGAGAGCCCGGATGATGCGTTCAAGGATGCTCCAACATCTGAGATTTGACAGTTTATCGTTGAACAAAAACCTTTTTTAATACAAGAAGTCACAAAAATTCACCTTATACTTTTGAAAACACCCACGTCTGTTCTTGTTTGTCTTCTGGGTTTAATTTGATCAATTCAATCTTCGTCTGTTGCCGACTGTCAGTTTCCAGATTGTCTCTGGGTTTTGAAACTGCTCATTGGCAGTTTTCAGATTCATTTTAAGTCATCAAAAGACATCAAATTGTTTCTTGCTGTTTGATTGATTTATGAACATTTTTGTTGAAGAATGCTTTTTAAAAAAGGAGAGAAAGTTGTTTTCATTCACTAAAGAACAAGGAGTTTGATAGCATTTTATCGAATCCTTTTGAATCTCTAATCAAATCTATTTAGGTTTAATGTTCAACATTGGTTAGAAAACCCACCAATGTTAGAAATAGTTACTTAAAGAATTAACATTAATTATCTACAGCTGATTCAAATGGCTAAAATGACGTCAGCAGCAGCTAAACTTCTATGTTTTGTACATTGATCTTTGCCAACTAAAAAAGGTGAGATCAAATATTCAATAAGAGATTCTTTATCCTTGGAATTGATTAAATCGGATCCAAAATGGATCCAGCGACCAGAACCCAAAGAGTGAAAGAAAGAATTCCTCTCAAAAGTCTGTACTGATATTTTTTTATTGTTTGAAGCTGCAGAAAGTCGACATTTTGGACCAAATCAAAGCTTTTGTTGCTTCTCCCTCCATCCCTCCATCCCTCCAGGCCTCCATTCACTCGTTCCCCAGCCTACCACAACCAGTCCTGGCCCGGGGGTCGATCTGCCCTCTCTTCTACCCTTCACCCCTCTCACCCTCACCACCATCCTCCTCCTCACCTTCCTCACCACTCCCAGCAGGGAACCTATGCTCAGCCCCAACCCACTGTGCAGACCCCCCCTGAGCATTATGGGTAGGTTTGGTACCAGAGTCTGACAGATACGGAAACATGACATCTCATTAAAGACCTGTTTTTTATCCTGAAGTGGTTCCTCATTGGATCAGTATCTCTGTTATTTGGTGTGTCATCCAGATGATGAATGTATATACGTACCGTTACACCCATATCCACGAGCAACAGTCAGTATAAAAACTAACTGAAGAATAAAAATTCTCAAAGGGTGACATTTGGCTGTTATTTGTCAACCTGAAATCGATTTGAATTCGTTCAATCAGCCTTCCTTGTCGTCAGCTAACGTCTGCCTTATTAACAGCTGTTGGTTCATTCTCACAACAAAAAAGAAAAAGCTGTGTGATGAGTATGTGTCAGGCTGCTCACAGAGAGGTTATGGGATGTTTTACTAACCAGACCACTTCCTCTGACGGTCCTGCATGGCTTCAGAGGGGCTGCTGCTGTTGCCGATGTGTCTTCTTCAGGAAATTAAACTAACTTTATCTTTTTTACCAGTATTGTTTCAGTGTCCATTCTATCCATTACACAACACTTTATATCCTGTTGAACATGCATCATTTCTATTGAGAGACAGTAGTGTAGCGTGACTGACCAGAAATTAAGCTTAACTGTTCAACAGTCGCCAAACAAAATGCAATAAATTCTGCAACTAAATCATAAAATTCAAGCAAACCAAATGGTACAGAGGACCTCAGACAGCATGCTGGAGAGGTGCAACCATCTGAACTAACCTGCCTCTGAGTTTTTTCCACCAGTTCTTGAAGACGAGAACAGATCATAAGAAATCCTTTAGTCCACTAACTGCACGGGTCCTGGACTCTTTATTTCTTATGTCCTTCTTCAACGTAACCTCCTGCATGCAAGCTGCCACCTCACCAGTTTGATCACGTCTCATGATAATAATTAAACCTCTTTTTCTTCTGTGGTGTCCAGGCAGGGCAGCTACCTGGGCATGGCACCAATGGGAGGAATGGGCCCTGGAGGCCCCGGAGGTCCTGGAGGTCCCTACAGCCAGCAACCAGGTAGCAACTCTGGGAGGATGACACCGCAGGGACCCCCCTACAATGCCCCATCCTCAGGTAAAACTATAGATCCAAATGCTGTTAGGATTAGGAGTATTTTTAGAGTACTTGGGTACTGCGTAGCCACCATTTGAATGTGGATCTGTTGCATTTTGTAAATGACCTGATAATTTATCTTTCAGGCCCCATGATGATGCCAGCAGATGGGATGGGTGCTCATTCAGATGCCAAGCAGAGAGTTGAGCTCAGCAAAGAGGGCGTCTGTCCTGCCACCGAACCACCCAAACCCAAGGTGCGTACTTTGGCTTTGTTAACCAATCACAGTGGCTGTTTGCTCTGCCATTCACGCCAGCTCCCACTATGCCACTTTTGCTCTCCTAGCATGCTGTAACAGATGCATGTGTGCTGAGCCTACTGCAAGAATGCACCTTCGGTAGCACTAATGCAGGTTTCTGAATGGCAGTATTGCGTTTTGGTTTGCACCTTTCATGCAAAGATGAAGAGTGGAAAAAGTATTTCAGCCTTGAGGCATTAAAACCCTCCACTAGCATGTTAGATAATTAGAAATATTCTTGCATACTTGTGTAGAATCAAATCAGAATCCATCGGTCAACCCAGGATGCGGGTCCTGGTCACAGTTACAGCAACTTCAGCAGAGTACTTCTAGGGTTAGTCCGTCTTTTCCAGCCACGCCCTCCAACTCCTGCTGACGGATCCTGAGGCGTCTGATGAGATTTATAATCCCTTCAGTGTGTTCTGGGTCTGGGTCTGCCTCCAACGGGAAGGTTCATATCCTCCCTTTTGGACATTAACCTCCACAGGGAGACGTCGTGGAGACACCCTGATCAGATTCACATACCACCTCAACTAGCTCCTTTCAATGTGAAGGAGCAGTGGTTCTCCTCTGAACTCCTTTTTGAGTGCTTGTCTCCTTCCTTTGGTCAGAACCCAGAGCTCATGATTGTAGGTGAGGGTTTGCATGTAGATTGACTGGTAAATAAAGATCTGAGCCTGACAGCGACAGTCTCACACTCCATCTTGTCATCACTCACAAACAAGTCCCTAAGATGCTTGAATTCCTTCATTTCGGCCAGCAACTCGCTCCCTCCCCTGCCTACATTTTGAGAGTTGTTTGACTGTCTGCCAGAAGCTCTTTCCAGCAGACAGAAAGTCCATCTCCATGGCCTCCCAGAACTCTGCTTCCTTTCTGCTGATTCAGGAGCCCCACGGGTTGCCTTCAGCTTGACAGCTTCCTGGTGTCCACGAGGGTTTCTTTTGGCTTGCTATACATTCTCCACATGTATATCTATTTCATATGGCCACAGATCGAATGATACAACTTTAAAGATGATTATTGACTTTTGTAGCTGACAAGAACATGCGTTTTCAGGCCCCTACACTTTGCCTTGTTGGTGGTTGGCCCGCATGATTTGAAAGTTTAAAGGTTGTTTAAAGGCACCCTGTGGAGTTTTCATTGTTAATAAATGCAGTTCTGTCTGCATATAGTATTTCTCACCAAAATTAATGAATATCTTATTGAAATATGTATGCATTTCCTACCTCATTAAACTTTCAGAACCATTTCTTAAGTGGACACTTACTCTCTTGTTCCAGTACAGCAGGCAAAATGGGCAAAACGGGCAAATGCCCCGGGGCCCCAAACCCTCAGGGTCCCAAAGGCTCCAGGTTCACTACGTGGCAATTAGTATGTGGTAATTTCATTAATATTAATATAAGCTGAAATGGAAAAGGCCTCAAGGCGACTCCTGAATTTGTACCTAATCTTCATGCCCTGTCTTAAAGCAGGCCCTGTGTCAAAATACAGCTTTAATGCCTTTTTAATATTTCAGTTACATGCAGCATATTATTAAATAAATCAACTTATGACCAAACTAAGTTGGGGAACACAGGGGACTCAGTAGAGGTCCACATGTTTCATGTCGGGGGCCCGCTGGTGGGTTAATCTGGCCCTGGCAGGAACAACACAAAGTTTTTAAAAATCAGAAAACAGCATCTGTCAGACTTTGTAAGCAACTTGTAGAAGAAAACTGTCATTCAGATCGACATGTCAGCCTTTTAGTGCCATGTGTTTGTTGCAACCAGGAGATGCTGCGCAAAGAAAATGATTCCCTGGTGCTTTTTTTTTTGTACCTTCCTAGCTGGCACTCCTCATTCCAGTCGACAGTATTGATCAGTTTGTTTCCAGCAGCATGGTGTTCGTTACACCTGTCATTATTTCGTCTGGGTTTGGCTGGTTGGTTAGTGTTACAGAAAACCCAAAATAACCAGTTCCTTCCAACGCAGCTTCTGTTTAGATTTCTTCTTCTTCTCTTGCTTGTTTTATCTTGTTTTTTTCCCACTTGTTTAATTCGCTCTCAGCTCAGCAGCTGGAGAGTTTTGAAAGCTCACACTTCTCCTCCTCGCTGCTCTCTTTTTGGACTTGCCTCTCCTCGTTATCCAGTAGTGAAGAGTCGGCCTTGATCACAGATCTGTGTAGGATGTAGATCTGGCGGTCGGGGTTACGTGAGCCGACTCGTCTTCGTCTCGCTTTGACTTGGGTTCACTTGATGAGGCTGCTTCGTGTCTGCAGTTTGTCGAGGAGTTACAGCAGCTCGGCTTGGTGTTTCTCCAGAGAGACTGTGTTGCTGCTAATTTTTGCCACTTTTTGTTTTGTGCTGAAGCAGTTTGCTCACTGTTTGATGCTCCGTCGGTTAGGTGTGTTTTGGTTTTTTTCCATGTCAGCTGTCAGAGAGACTTCAGAATAGATGTGAGACGTGTGAACAGGGTGGAAACTTCAAAGTCTAGAAGCTCAGTTGCTGTTAAAATTCATAACAATTCCACTATTTTCCCAGATTTTTGGGGAGAATAACTTAAAATAACAGTAAGCTGGTGGGTAGACTGAGGCAAGGATTTGTGTTGTTTGAAGCAGAGGAGGAAACCTGACTGACGTATTTCTGATGTTTGGTTTGATTTGGTTTTGATTTAATTCTCTCCTTAAAACTCTATTTTGAACCCACTGGCATTTGGTCAGTACACGTGTTATGAGAGATGAATCCTTCATGGAAATGATCTGTTATTAAATGTTTGATCATCGGAGGGTTATTGACCAGATTTTTAGAGCAGGACTTGAGCAGAAAAGACAGCTAATGACTTGTTGTTAACCAGGTATCTCGCTCGCTGGTGGTCGCTTCCTGTCTGCTGTGTGATTTAATGAGCCTGTCTGTCCGCTCCCAGCTGCTAAGTGCTAACGCTAACGTCTGAAGGAAGCTTCCACTCCTGAGCTTCTGCCTGTCGACTCTGTGAATGTCGAGTTGTGTTTGCTCTCCGAAACATTAAAAACACAACTCTTTCTTTCTACCTGGCGTCCCCTCACCACTCGGCTCTGTTGTGTGTGTGTTTTGTATCACAGGACAGCTACAGCTCTCAGTGTGTGTCCAAGACCCCCACCCCCTCCCCCATGTCCCCCAGCTCAGCTAGTCTGTCCTCCTGTCACGGGGAGGACGGTGATAGCATTAGCAGCCCCGCCTGGCCCCAGACGTCCACCAGCCCCGTAAGTGCAAAGCAGAGCACGTGTTTGTGTTTCTTTGTATTTCGAAGGGTTCTACGGTGTTTAAATGTCACATTATGCCACTTTTTTAATGATTTTGACTGTAACTATGTTTGGTCCTTTCATCGCCGTAGAGCCCTACTTCTGCTGCTCATGTGTGAAAACCTCGTAACTCCAGATTCTGTCGCTTTTAGTCTCTCTCTTAGCTTAGCTTAGTTTCCAGTTATTTTACTCTCCTAAACCCAGCGAGCTTTGTTATTACCCATTAGGTGATCATGCAGGTGCTTCTGATTAAGTTTTACAAAACGTGACTTTTTGGAGATGCAAGGTTTTCATTGGACAAAGCAGCACTGTGCTTGCATCTGGTCTTTATTTTTTATACATTTTTTGTAAATTTTGAAGTCTGAAAGCTGCTTTATTGTAAATGTTTGTCATCGTGTTGATGTTTACTGTGAGACTTTCTCATTAAGAAAAGACAGTGAGTTCAAGTTCAAGTCAAAATCCCTCAATTTAAAATCCTTTCAGTTAAACGCAGCGTCTGTGTTACAAGGAAAAGCCTTCAAAATTAGTCAAAGTACAAAAGTATTAACAAAAGTAAAAGTAGTCAATATGCAGAATGACCCATTTCAGAAAAATGGACTCTTAATAGTTGAAACACGACTGTTTTAATGAGAATGTCTCATAGTGTGAGCTGTGACTGTGTCGTCAGCCATGTTTCTGTGTCTGACTTCATTCAGCCGGGATGAACACAGCAGTCGATCCTCTGGTTGTGAATTTAGTGCCACATTCCACCTATAGATGGATATTAAACAACATCCTTTTTAGTCCTTTTTAAAGTGCCCTTGATTTGAAAAAGACCGTGACTGATATGGTGGAAAATGACCATCAGCCACTGGCTTTAAATTAGATTCGGGTGGATTTTGAGTGGTTCATCAGCTGTGACAAAGGTTACGTTCCCCTCCGAAAACCTTGTGTGGCTGGTAAACTGTTGTTCAGTCCGTGTTGGCTGTGGTAAGAGGAAACGTGAGTTTTGGTGGTATTGTGCAGTCCGTCTCTGCTCGGATCTGTAAACCTGAAGCTGACAGTGGTCTCCATGTCTCGGTCTCCCCAGAAGCCCAGCGTGGCCACCATGACCAACGAGAAGATCACTCGGCTGTACGAGATGGGCTCTGAGCCGGAGAGGAGGCCGTGGGTGGACCGGTACCTGTCCTTCATGGAGGAGAGGGGGACGCCCGTCCCAAACCTGCCCGCCGTGGGAAAGAAGCCTCTGGACCTGTGCAGACTCTACCTGGCTGTCGGAGAGATCGGAGGCCTGGCCATGGTGAGGCATCAGGCAGACTCTCCTCAGCAGGGTTTATGGATATTAGTTTTAGACACATTTCAGTCATTTGATTATTGTTAGTTTTAGCCCGAAATTAAAGGCAATTTAAGATTATTTTCAGTATTGATTAATCTGCTGATTATTTTCTTGATTAATCGTCTGGTCTAAAAAACATTTTAAAAATCTAAACAAAGTCTAACATGACGTCTTCAGATGTCTTGTTTTGTCCAGTCACTTTATATTAATATAAAACAGGAAATCTGGAACTAGAAAATGACTTGAGTGATGAATTGATAATCAAAATAGTTGCGATTACTTTTCTGTTGATCATTAATCAAGAAATGAGTGCAGCTCTAATAAAGACATTTTGGTCCAGTTTTCGTCTGTGAAACTTTAGTCTTATATTTGTGCATTTAACATTTAGGATTCTGATTAGAGCTGAAACAATTAGTTGATTAGCTGATTAGTTGAACAGAAAATAAATCAGCAACTATTTTGATAATTGATTAATCGTTTGAGTCACTTTTCAAGCAAAGACACCAAACATTCGCTAGTGCTAGCTTCTTAAATGTGAAGATTTGCTGCTTTTCTCTGTTGTATAAATGTAAACTGTAAAATGTTTTGTTGCTGCTTCTTGTCAAATTTTCAGTGGGATTGTCGATGAATTCAGTGTATAAATCTGTCCTCCTCCTCCTCCTCCTCAGGTGAATAAGAATAAGAAGTGGAGGCAGTTGTCATCTCAGCTGAACGTGGGGACGTCCAGCAGCTCGGCCAGCTCTCTGAAGAAGCAGTACATCCAGTACCTGTTCGCCTACGAGTGTAAGGTGGAGCGAGGAGAGGAGCCTCCATCTGAGGCCCTGGGGCCCGCCGGAGACGCCAAGAAACCTCCATCACTCCAGGCCAAGATCCAGCCACCCTCCCCAGGTGAGGAATCACCTGTCCTCTTTTAGACTTTTACCACAAGTACTTAACAAACCTGCAACCTGGGGGCTGCTCATAACCTAAACTTTGAAGAAACCTGTGAGGTTTTGGTGCAACATTCTTCCGTTTCCAGGTCATAAAATCAAGAAGTGTGTTAAGGTGGACCCCACACGTAACAAAAACAGGTATTGTATTAAGGTGGGCCCCACAGGTACTAAAAACAGGAAGTGGTACAGTATTAAGGTGGACCCCACAAGTACGGAAAAGATGGAAGTGTATTAAGGTGGACCCCACAACTACTAAAAACAAGAACCCCACATGTTTAAAACAGGAAGTGTCTCCAGAGGTGATGATGTTGTGATGTTCTGGCGCAAAGGTTTTTTCAGTTGTTGATTTGAAAGGTTTGTGTTCAACATTTTTTCTTGATCCACCTGAATTTTTCAGACTTTTCTGACCACTATAAAGGTTGGTCCTCACAAGTAACAGAAGACAGGTGGTCCCCATAAAGGACAAGTATGTTTAAATGAATATATGTATTCACCTCGTTAAATTCATGACGGCAATTTGACGAATGACAAGTCATCACTTTAACAGAAAGATGAAGCCAGAAATGTTCCAGATTCACTGTGTGAAAAGGGCACACACACACACACACATCTGATTATGTAACAGAAGCAGAGTGAGTTGTCAGATGGGAGAGGAGAGTGTGAATGTAACAGTGACCTCAATCTGACCTAATTTCCCACGATGCCTCTCTCTCTCAAGTGTGTTCATACAATATTAACTCTTAATTAGTCAAAATGTGTATTTGACTACATGTTTGGTAAAAAATATTTTATAGTTTATAGACCAGAATCAGACTCTTTGGCATCTCACCTCACCATATAAAAAGTATGCCCTAGAAATGTGTAATTTTGGGGGGAACGAATGAAATAAAAGCACATGAAAAACAAACTGCTCTTTGGCTAATTACGACTAGCTGGTGAAATAGCCACAGCTAAAGCTAATTTACACACTTTTTCCTCTTTCCTGTAATTAAAAAACACCTTTTAGTGCTCAAACATCTTAGTGATTGAGTTTGTTACACCACATAAATAAAGCATCTCCAGGAAGCTGTTGGTCCCCAAAAGGTGGACCCCACAAGTACTAACAAAGGTACTTGTCCCAGTACAGTATTGAAATACCCAGTCTGGTCCCAAACTTCTCTGTTTATATTTTTATTTCATGCTTCCAGTGATGTTGGTGCTCCACAGCTGGTCCTCGTCTCTTCAGTCATGTCTGAACAACTGCAGTGTGACGTTACATGATGACGCGTTAATCTTGTTCTCAGCAGGTTTTCTGTCTGGTCTGTATCTCTGCAGCCAACTCGGGCTCCCTGCAGGGCCCCAACACCCCTCAGTCCAGCAGCAGCTCCTTGACCGAGGCCCCCGGAGACCTGAAGCCCCCGACCCCCGCCTCCACCCCGCACAGCCAGATGGGACCACAGCCTGGAAACAGGTAAGGGAGGGGCTCAAATCCTGACTTCACCTGCAGCTCCATGTTTAAAATGTGATATTTTGAGAGACTAGATTGAGTCATTTAATCTCTCTGATTACCAAATGTTCTGCCTTATCTTGGTTCAGTTTGAGGAAGATACAAAATCCACAGAATGATGTTAGATATGACGTTCGTAAGCGAGTCAAAGGGACTAAAGCAGGAATATAAGCTGATGTCATCTGCATAATGTCTCATGCTTGTGGACGATGGCCCCTAAAAATAGCAACTTAATGGCAGAGGGCCCATGATCGAGCCTTGTGGTACCTCATCTAAAATGAATACAGACGAGACAACAACAGATTTTTAAGATAAGAGATGATGATGAGACTATTATTGACAGGTTTCCAAGTGACGAGTTGTTGTAATGACATGAGAGTTTATGAGAAGATCAACATGAGTTTGTGCCCAAATCTGCACAAATCACAAACCTGATGCTCAGAAACATGAGTCCACATGTCCAAATGTCCCTCTAAACAGTCATTCTAATGGTCTCTGCAGCAAGTTGCTTTATTTCTTTAAAAAAAAAAAACACAATAAGCTGTTCAATGAAACTCTGAATCTGCATACACACACATACACGTGCATCTACAGTGTTAAAAGATATTGGCGAGGAAATCCATGCGCACAGTGACGCTCGTGTATTTGGAAAGTCAAACTCGCTCAACTTCAGTTAAATGTCAGTCCTCACCTCCCGCTGTGCTTTATCTCTCAGGAACATGGGAGGAGTGAGTGTGCAGGACCCGTTCTCTGAAGGCAGCGATCCAGCCTTCCACAGCAAGCGAGGCCCAGGACCCGGCGGTGCCCCCTACCAGCAGGGAGGAGGCCCAACAGACCCCTCAATGAGGATGCAGTACGATGCCAACAAAGACCCATACGGAGGACCAAGGAAAGGTGAGGAGGGAAAACACACTGATAGAAAGGTCACTTTGTTGATGGCTGGGTGTCCATGTTGACCTGTGAGGACATTTAAGACTTATAGTAACCATCAACAATCTGTTATTTTACTCGAGCAGTGATTTTAAACAGATATGAAATCTGTGAAATAGTACAAACGTTTTCATATTAAAGGGTGTTTTGACCCGTCATCAGGCCCTGCAGGTATCAGGCTGTGCGAGCCCTCTGACATCTTTCTCTAACCAAACAGTACAAACTGTCCAAATGTCAATAGGAAATCACTTTTCAGTTACTGCAGAAAAAGACTCCTCTTTTAACATTTACAGCCTTGTTATGTTGGAAAACAAACAACCAAACAGAAGTCTCTGGAAACAGCAGCAGCAGAGCAGACGTAGAGGAAAATGTCGTCCTGATACTCGGATCACAAAACGAGATGCATCCGGATCAGGTTCAGCTGAGGGGACAGTGACTTCATGTGTGTGTGTGGTAATCAATCAGAGATGTCGATGTCGGAGACCAGTTTCCACCGAAGACACAAAATGAAACCAGTTAACCAGCAGCTTTCTGGCCCTGAGCAGCACAGAAAAGGACCAGTGTGTCATGTTCTTTGTGCTTTATTCTGGCCTGTAGTTGCAGTCACTGCACTCTGCTGCCCCCCGGTGGTCAAAACCTCAGCTGCTTTATTATCCGTCTCATTAAAGGGCCATACAGACGGCGGTCCAGATGTTAGCCTGTTAGTTCACACTGCAAACACATTCATCAGATTTTAGATTTTCTTTCTTCCAGGCAAATAAAAGTTTAAAAAAAACACAACTAATAAAACTGAAGGTAAACTGCATCATTGTAGGTTTTTATGCTTCAGAGCACTAATGTGTCTTCACCTGTTCCTCTTCAGGTCCGGGGCCCGGCGAGGCCTTTGGTCCCGGTCAGATGCCCAGCGGTGCCATGCAGGACATGTACCCCCGCGGGCTGCCCTCTGGGCCCCTGACAGGGATGGGCCCCAGACCCCAGTACCCGTACGGCCCCGGCTACGAGCGCAGGTGAGACACTGGTCAGACAGCCTGAGGGCTCACTGTGTTTCAGGAGTTCTGTTTGCTGTAGATGTAATGTAGGAACCTGTGTACAATAACATGTAAAATTCCCCAAAAATGAGTATGGACACTGGTGCTAAAGGTGTAAATTGTTAAGTTTTGCCATGCAACAGAGAAATATGATGTTTTGTTTATTATCTGAGGCCTTTGGCTAAAACTGTGAAGACACAGGAAACAGGAAAATAAAAATCATCTTCAAAATATTAAATTCTACTTTTTTTTTTTCCTTTTAGCTTTTTGTTCCCATAACTCTTTATAATGTCGTGTTTGTGCTGAAATAAAACAATATAAATTACTTGCTTGTGCCTTTTAAGGACTGAATTTTTGACTGAATATTTATTTAGTAAGAGATTCGAGTGCCAGTTTTTTTGTGTGTGTATATGTTGTCTTTTTCTGTCCTGCAGGCCGGACCATGTGATGGGGCCGGAAGCAGGCATGGCGCCCCCTGGAAGTCAGAACAGCATGGGTCCCTCTGGAAACAAGGCCGGCATGTACCCCACCAACAGATACCCCCCCCAGAGGTGAGAGGAGGGAGGGCTCACGGGTTTAAACGTGTGTTTTATACGTTTAGTTTTACGTTTTGTCTGTGCGTAGTGTGTAAATAAAGTTTTACTCCCTCTGTTCAGGCACGGACATGACGGTTACGGGCAGCAGTATCCTCACAGCATGGCCTACACTTCCCATCAGCCCCTGTACCCTCAGCAGCAGGTGAGGTCAGAGGTCACAGCACAGAGGTGAAATATATCTGAGTTGAAATTAACATTGAGAATAAAAAGACAAATAATGGAAACATTCGGATGTTAAATGTTGTTTTTCATGAATTTTCACCAAATAAACGGACTTGTGACTGTTTGAAATATGAAATTAAAAAGTGTGTTTAACCCCTCACTGATTGGTCAGGCCTGGGAGTGAGAGAGGTTTTACCAGTTTGCTGCTGCTCAGACGGTGAAGCAGCTCATTCTGAGTCTGAGACCCAGACCAGCTGCTCCTCCTCCTCCTCCTCCTCCTCCTCCTCCTCCTCCTCACCCTCTGTCTCTGCTGTCTTCAGGGTTACAAGCGTCCGATGGAGGGTCTCTATCCTCCTGCCAAGCGTCACGAAGGCGAAGCGTTTGCTGTGCAGCAGTTCAGCTCTCAGCAGCCCGACATGTTCGGCCCCTATGGTGGAGGAGGCGGGGGCTACATGGGCCCCGAGCGGCGGCCCGTCCAGGGCCAGTACCCGTATCCGTACGCCCGGGACCGGCAGGGGCCCCCGCAGCATGGCATGATGGGCTCAGGACCGCCGGCAGTGTCTGGGGGCCCTGGGGAGGGGCCACAGGCCAACATGTGGCACCCCAGGACAGACATGGGCTACACATACAGCCGGCAGGGCCAGGGGCCCCCCTACCCCAGCATGGGCCGAGGAGATGACCAGGAGGGCAGGGCCCCCCAGGACAACCAGTGGCCCCCCAGTCATCCAGGCCAACGCCAGCCACCGTATCCCCCCCACTCCTCTTTGTCCTCCTCCTCCATGCCCCCCCTGCCCTCTAGACAGCCCCCCTCCTCCTTTCAGGCCACGCCCACCGTCCCTAACCACGTGACCCGCTCTCACAGCCCCTCCTCCTTCCCCCGGCCCCTGGGGGGCTCTCTGTCCCCCAACAGCGCCCCCTACCTGCCCTCCATGAAGAAGCCGGGCCACCCGCCCACTCAGGGCCTCCACCTGATCCACAGAGAGGTCAGCTTCCCCCCCAACTCTGTGGAGGCCACGCCCCCCAAACTGAAGCCACGACGCCAGCTCACAGCCAAGGACACAGGTGAGGCCACACACACACACACACACACACACACACACACACACAGCAACACGGACTGTAAAGGTTCTGTAAGAACAACAGATCCAGGTCTCAGGAAGCAGCTGTGTGACTCATGCGCTCTGTGATTGAACTTGTCTAATCAGGAACCCCGGAGGCGTGGCGGGTGATGATGTCACTGAAGTCCGGCCTGTTAGCAGAGAGCACCTGGGCTCTGGACACCATCAACATCCTGCTATATGACGACAGCACTGTGGGCTCCTTCAGCCTCACACAGGTGACACACACACACACACACACACACACAGTCAACAGAAATACTGATTTCACTCACTAATTATTTCAAGTTGGCTCTACTTTGCTGTTGTTGTTTTATCACTGTGAAGCTGCGGTCATTAAAATTAAAAACTTCTTGCAGACATTTCACACGTCTGACCAAAGGAAACAGAGGGCCACTAAAAGGCTTTTAATGTGAAATACCTGCGCAGGAAGTTTCACTGATGGTAGCTCAACAACATTAAAAAACAGCAAAGTAGGACGACTGTTTTTTGGGTAAAAAGAGTAAACAGATCAGAAAACAGGGATGACTTTTACTAAAATATGATCAATATAAAACGGAGGAAATAAGAAATAAAGATGCGTCTCTAATATGTTTCAAAATAAAAGCCTCGAGTTAAATGAAGACCACTATTAAAGATCTGTTTCTGTGTTAATGATCAGCTGACCTCCTCCTGTCCTCCTGCAGCTTCCGGGGTTCCTGGAGCTCATCGTGGAGTATTACCGCCGCTGCCTCATCCAGATCTTCGGCATCCTGGAGGAGTACGAGGTGGGAGCCGAGGGCCAGAGGACCCTGCTGGGACCCCTGCCCAACCCTCCCGATGAGCAGGAGGTGCCAAAGGAGCCGCTAGCTGCCGCCTCCGAATCTGATAGCCAATCAGCTGAGGAGCAGAGGATACCGAGGAGGTCAGCGGAGGAGATGGAGGCGACTTCGCCACTACTCACAGCTGCACCTGCCATCGACGCCAAGGAGATGAAAGATGGGGAACCTGTTGTCAGAGAGGAGGTGGAGATGAAGGAGGAGCCCCAGGAGCAGGCAGAGCCCTGCCCCCAACAGGCCAGCAAGTACGACAAGCTGCCAATCAGGGTGGAGAAGGGGGAGGAGTGGGAGGAGGTGGAGAAGTGCTGGGCTGAGCTCAGCCGACCCAACGGCTTCATCAGTGGCCTCCTGCACTGGAAGGCCGGAGGAGGAGACTCCACTGCTCACATCCAGACGGGAGACTCCACCCCCCAAAACCCAGCGGAGAGGGAGGGGAGGAGTCAGGAGAGAGGGGGAGGAGGTGACAGGCAGAAGGAGGTGGAGGGAGGCGTGGAGAAGAGCCTGCCAGCCGGTGAGGAGGTGCCACCTGTAACACAAGGAGGTAAAGACCTGGAGGAGGAGGAGGAGGTCTGGGATAATGAGTCCTCACTGACATATTAACATTTGATTTTGTTAGTTCATTTAACAAGAGACAAATCTCATTGGTCAACAGAAAAGAGCACCTGAGTTCACCTGTATCAGGTCAGACATTAAAAAAACACTTTAATATAATTATAATTATATTAGTTTAAAGGAGAACTTCCACCTCTGACTGTCTCCAGGTGTTGAGGAGTTGTTCTGCATGTTTTAAAAGTAGTATAAAGCCTTGAGTGATGTCACTTGAGTCAGTGTTGGTTGAAGACTACAAGTTATAAAATGTAAACAGTGTGTTAGTGTGGAGTTAGAAAGCAGTGAGGCCGGTTGTGACACAGAGGAAGAATGTGTGGAATAAAACGGATGATGTCTTTGTGTAACTGTATGTGTACTGTGGGTTTGTTGTAGTACCGGTGTTACACCAGCAGGTGGTTCCCTCTTTTTTTGAGGAGGATTTAGTGTAAACATCAGTAACTCTGTTCAACAGGTGAACTGTCCCTTTAAGTTGTGATTCTTGATGTTAAATGTGTGAATGATCATAACCCTCCATCTCTCCTCTCCAGGCTCCCTGTCAGAGGTCGGAGGTCAGAGGTCACCGGCTCGGAGTCCCATCAGTCAGCTGGAGGACGAGCCTCGCTGCTGGGACGAGGCTCCGCTGTCCACGGCCGAGTCCTGGCAGGACTCTCTGGCCAAGCGCTGCCTCTGCATCTCCAACATCGTGCGTGGCCTCTCCTTCGTTCCCGGCAACGACGCCGACATGTCCCGGCACCCCGGCCTGGTGCTGATCCTGGGGCGGCTGGTGCTGCTGCACCACCACCACCCCCGCAGGAAACGGACGCGGCCCAGCTACCAGCGGGAGGAGGAGCAGGGTCTGGCCTGCAGCCGGGACGAGTGGTGGTGGGACTGCCTGGCGGCGCTCAGGGAGGACACGCTGGTGACGCTGGCGAACATGTCGGGCCAGCTGGACCTGTCGCTGTACCCCGAGAGCATCTGCCTGCCCATCCTGGACGGGCTGCTGCACTGGATGGTGTGCCCGTCCGCCGAGGCCCAGGACCCCTTCTCCTCGGCGGGCGGCTTCTCCTCGCTGTCCCCTCAGAGACTGGTGCTGGAGTGTCTGTGCAAGCTGAGCATCCAGGACTGCAACGTGGACCTGCTGCTTGCCACGCCGCCCTTCGGCCGCCAGCAGAAGCTCTATGCCACGCTGGTGCGCCTCGTGGGCGAGAGGAAGAGCCAGGTGTGTCGGGAGATGGCGGTGGCTGTCCTGTCCAACCTGGCGCAGGGCGCCCCCACTGCGGCGCGCGCCATCGCCCTGCTGAAGGGCAGCGTGGGAACTCTGATCGGCTTCCTGGAGGACAGCGTGGCCGTGGCTCAGTACCAGCAGAGCTCGCACAGCGTGCTGCACGCCACCGCGCCGCCGGAGCCGCCCAGCGTCAACATGATGTGCCGAGCCGCCAAGGCGCTGCTGGCCATGGCGAGGGTGGAGGAGAACCGGACGGAGTTCGTTCTGTACGAAAGCCGGCTGCTGGACATCTCGCTGTCGGCTGCCCTCAACTCCTCGGTGGCGGCCATCATGTGTGAAGTACTGTTTAAAATCGGCCGCTCGTGACACGAACACCGCCACGGAGCACGCTCAGTGTGACGGACTGGCTCCTATTATATTTTTATTTAAAGAACAGAACACAAAGGTTTTTACATACAAATGAATATATATAGAATATATATAGCTCCTCGGCTCCATCCGCAAAATGTTTATTTGGGATTTTTAAGTAATTTTAATACAAAAATATTTAATACTTGTATTTTTAATTTTTTATTCTTTTGTCAGTTTGTTGTTTTGTTTTAACCAAAGTGTGACGGTGGAGAACGCTCGGTTCTGGCTCTCTGTGATGTTTTTAAACCGACGTGGTTGTTTCTTTCTGTTTTTTGGGGGCGGGGCTTAGTTATATTTTGGGTGTGGGGTCAGATTTATTTAAATAGTGACATGTTGTAGATAGGCCTCTCTTCTCATGTGGTATGACAGAGGAAACACTGATGTTCAGTCATGTACTTTGTTTTGGTGCAATAGGTTTGTTTGGGCGTTTTTTACTTTAATGTGAATTATTTGACCATCTGCAGTTTGACCATCAGTATTTTGCAGAACCACAACAGTATCACACGTCTTTCTGTTTTTTAAGAACTTTGTATGTGTCCTCCACCAATCAGATCCAAACTCTCCTCCATCATCATCCTGTAAATAGACGATGTACATTTGAGCTCCAGCAGATGGTGTCATGACTCGGTGACGGTGGCTGGTAATTGATTAATTATCATCATTAATAATCACAACTCACCTGAACGTTCAGTTTCTCTCCTCCCCGCAGGTGAAGACTTGTTTCTGTGTTTAAGGAAGATCTTCAGTTTCAGGATGTTTTGGGGTTTTCATCGGGGGGGGGGGTCTCTTCATCTCTTCGTCTCTTCATGTTGTTAACTGACACAACTTCAAAAACAGTTATAACAAATGTAAAAAGAGGGAAAAAAAGAAAGAAAATCTCTTCATCCAGAACGTCTCCTGTTTGATTTGACGTTTCTTCAGTATGAGATCTTTATATGTTCCGCAACATGTTAAAGAATAAACGTACATGAACTCTGGTTGAGCTCTGTGAACGCAGCTCTGGGCTGGTTTTCTGAGCAGATCTGGATCCAAACTAACAACCGAGAGACGGACGGCTCATCTAGATTTTAGATTCACATTGTGTTCACGAGGCTGTAATGATCATTACACATCACAAAAACACAACAGCTGGATGGATAAAAGATCCTCTTAGATCCTCACAGCTGAAGATGTAGTTTAACCTGAGGGTCACGTTGTTACTCAGATCAAAAGGGCAGGACGGTGTTTAAAATAATCATAATGAAGTTGTAATTTTACAAGTAAAAAGTCATATTTTGAGAATAAAGTCAAAATCTTGTCAACTTCTTGTGAAGTTTGAGATTGAGCTGTAATTTTTTGAGAAGATATTTAAAATATAGTCATAAGATTTAAAGATAAAGTCAGTTTTACGAGACAAGTCAGAATATTGTGATTATATATTATATTGTAAATGTTATGAGAATTAAGTCAGAGTATTGTGAGAAATATTTCAAGAACAAAAGGTTGCATCTGATTAGATAACGTGCAAGTTTCATCGCGTCCATATATACTGTAGTTAGTTAGCAAGACACCTGCAGAGCGTTAACATGAACTACAACAGCTGACTCTGACTCTGACTCAACTTCATTCTCAAAATATTCCAAGTGTTACTCTTAAAAGTGTTCATCTACTTTGGTAATATTCTAGCTTTTTACTCAAAAATCATGACTGCATTTTCAAAATCTTAATTTTTTCCTCTTTTAGTATTTTAAAGGAGTTTATCTTCTGTACGGTGGCCTTTTTAGGACATTTCAGACTCGGCTCCACACTGTCAGACCGGACTTTCATCAGATTCATGTTCTGTAGCTCAGCTGTGCTTTGAGCATGCCAACGTTGTCAAAATAAAGTTGTTTCACTGCCAGCAGAGTTTCTCTCTTCAGAGCAGCTGTGGGAAACTTTATTTTCTTGAGAACTTGACTTCCAGCCTTCATGATGGAAAAGTTTCTGATTGTTTTGTCTCCACAGATCAAGTTTCATCATCAGTCTGTCACCTTCAACATCTCCTGGTGAACCAGCTCTTCCTCAGCCTGTCGCCTCTGTTTTTAACAAACAGTCATTTCCTTTTTGACAACACGGCTCATAAACGCTGCTTTTCAGTCCTTGAAAGTCATTAAAATCAAAGCACACCAAGCAGCATCAGCTGAATAATTTAGTTTAGTTCAGTCTTTCTGACGGGTAACGTTGAGTAAAGTGCATTTATTCAACATTGTTTAGATGGTGGAAAAGTCAGTAATGTGTGTGTTACGTATTATTATATTGTATTAATCTAGTTAGACTGTGTGTGTGGTGGTGATTTTCAATGATAATATTCTCTGTCTCAGTCAAGGCGTTCATGTTTTGTTGTGTTCTTTATTAGTAGTTTATAACTGTAGATGTTTTGGCAATTTATGATGTATTTTTGTAAGTTTGGGTCCCGGAGAGAAACCACATTTCTTTTTTGGGTCTCTAGCTGAAAAAGATGGGGAACCCCTGATTTAGTTTATAGTTATTATATTCAGAAGATGATGAAATGTACAACCTGAAACACCACAAGTAAACAACCACCATGCTTTTATTTACAGTCGTGTACTTTCTCTGTTTCTGAGCCCATGAGACAGAATTTAACACATTTTCTTCTGCTTCCTTCACATTAAAGTCACAACTTTAAAAACCATTTGAGTATAAAGCTCAAATGTTTCTCCTCCTCCTCCCGTCTGGTTCAGTTTCTCCGCAGAAAAAATGAAGCAAACTAAAAGTTGAATCATCAGACTGGGAACCAACTGGTCCAGAGGATCCTCCGGTCTCTGCTGAGTCTCTGCAGCTCTTCAGAAACGCGTCAGCAGAGATTTCGCTCCTTGTTATTTTGAGTCTCTCCATCGTCTCATCCGATTGGTCCTCCAGCAGCAGGTCACTTTGACTTGAAGACAGAGTCCCAGTCCACAGGTTCAGATCCAGCTTCAGCCTCGGGGGTCTTTGGGATGGACGGGAAGAAGGACTGCATCTTCTGTCTGAACTCTGGTAACTGAAAGAGACGACGAAGATCATCAGAGAGGAAAAACCATGAAGCGTTCCCCTTAAATGATCAGTTTTATCCTCGACTGACTGAATTAATCAATTCTCCTGTTTTTAAGTTTTAACTTATCGTCTTCTGTTTGTTCACACAGATAAACTTGAGCTATTCAGACTGACGTACGCTGTGAACACCGAGGACTTTCCACACAGTGAAACTGAGCAGGCCGACTCCACAGCAGGCGTACAGGGACCCCCAACCCAGAGCTCTGAGGGCCAGAGAGGCCCCGCTCTCCGGGGCCGCCACCGTCGCTGCCACCCCCTGCAGAGGAACCAGACAGAAAACAAAACTGTAACCAGCCATTTTTTGGAAACATTTCTTCTCTATGAATTTCTCATCAGTCAACTAATCATTTCAGCACGACTTGAATGCAGAGCAGAAAAACAGAAGCTTTAGCTTTATTGTTTTTTAATGTGATGTTTGTTACTTTCTGCAAACTATTTGTTTCTCTCTTTATCGACCTTTTTTCTTTCTTTTCATTATTTCTTTATGTTGTTATGGATAAAAACAAAAGTATATTTATTAAATCAGAACCACTGAGAAGAGCAAAGTTGAAAGTTGAAGTGGAAATGCAGAAAAAAGAAACCCTCTAATACAAATATCTAAAATTTAAGTTCATCATCATCAGCTCCTGTCTGAGCCAAACCAGCACCATTAACTATGAGCTGTCTGCAGCTCCTGTCCGTCTGTCTGTCTGTAGCTCCTGTCTCTGTCTGTCTGCAGCTCCTGTCTGTCTGTCTGTCTGTCTGCAGCTCCTGTCTGTCTGTCTGTCTGTCTGTCTGTCTGCAGCTCCTGTCTGTCTGTCTGTCTGTCTGTAGCTCCTGTCTGTCTGTCTGTCTGCAGCTCCTGTCTGTCTGTCTGTCTGTCTGTCTGCAGCTCCTGTCTGTCTGTCTGTCTGTCTGTCTGCAGCTCCTGTCTGTCTGTCTGTCTGTCTGTCTGCAGCTCCTGTCTGTCTGTCTGTCTGTAGCTCCTGTCTGTCTGTCTGTCTGTCTGCAGCTCCTGTCTGTCTGTCTGCAGCTCCTGTCTGTCCGTCTGTCTGTCTGCAGCTCCTGTCTGCCCGTCTGTCTGTCTGCAGCTCCTGTCTGTCCGTCTGTCTGTCTGCAGCTCCTGTCTGCCTGTCTGTCTGTCTGCAGCTCCTGTCTGTCTGTCTGTCTGTCTGCAGCTCCTGTCTGTCCGTCTGTCTGTCTGCAGCTCCTGTCTGTCTGTCTGTCTGTCTGTCTGTCTGTCTGCAGCTCCTGTCTGTCCGTCTGTCTGTCTGCAGCTCCTGTCTGTCCGTCTGTCTGTCTGCAGCTCCTGTCTGCCTGTCTGCAGCTCCTGTCTGTCTGTCTGTCTGTCTGTCTGTAGCTCCTGTCTGTCTGTCTGTCTGTCTGCAGCTCCTGTCTGTCTGTCTGTCTGTCTGTCTGTCTGTCTGCAGCTCCTGTCTGTCTGTCTGTCTGTCTGTCTGTCTGTCTGTCTGTCTGCAGCTCCTGTCTGTCCGTCTGTCTGTCTGCAGCTCCTGTCTGCCTGTCTGTCTGTCTGCAGCTCCTGTCTGTCCGTCTGTCTGTCTGCAGCTCCTGTCTGTCCGTCTGTCTGTCTGCAGCTCCTGTCTGTCCGTCTGTCTGTCTGCAGCTCCTGTCTGTCTGTCTGTCTGTCTGTCTGCAGCTCCTGTCTGTCCGTCTGTCTGTCTGCAGCTCCTGTCTGTCCGTCTGTCTGTCTGCAGCTCCTGTCTGCCTGTCTGTCTGTCTGCAGCTCCTGTCTGTCTGTCTGTCTGTAGCTCCTGTCTGTCTGTCTGTCTGTCTGTCTGTCTGTCTGTCTGCAGCTCCTGTCTGTCTGTCTGTCTGTCTGTCTGTCTGTCTGTAGCTCCTGTCTGTCTGTCTGTCTGTCTGCAGCTCCTGTCTGTCTGTCTGTCTGTCTGTCTGCAGCTCCTGTCTGTCTGTCTGTCTGTCTGCAGCTCCTGTCTGTCTGTCTGTCTGTCTGTCTGTCTGCAGCTCCTGTCTGTCTGTCTGTCTGTCTGTAGCTCCTGTCTGTCTGTCTGTCTGTCTGCAGCTCCTGTCTGTCTGTCTGTCTGTCTGTCTGCAGCTCCTGTCTGTCTGTCTGTCTGTCTGTCTGCAGCTCCTGTCTGTCTGTCTGTCTGTCTGTCTGTCTGTCTGTCTGTCTGCAGCTCCTGTCTGTCTGTCTGTCTGCAGCTCCTGTCTGTCTGTCTGTCTGTCTGCAGCTCCTGTCTGTCTGTCTGTCTGTCTGTCTGTCTGTCTGCAGCTCCTGTCTGTCTGTCTGTCTGTCTGCAGCTCCTGTCTGTCCGTCTGTCTGCAGTTTTTCACTGTTTTATGATATTTTATAGACAAACAATTGATGAAGAAAATAATTGGCCGATTAATCGATAATGAACACAGGTTAGTTGCAGCCCTGATACCTGGTGATGAAAGGATGTTATTAACTCAATTTCTGAGTCTTGGATTGGTCGATAATGGAGCTGATAAAGAATCAATTTGATTAGAATTCTTTTTTGTTGTTTTCCTGTTGGGTGCAGAAAAAGCAACAAACCTGTTTTATGGCATTAAAGTTAATTTCTTAATGTCTTGTATGCCAAGCTGTAGGAACAGTAATATTCCCACCACAGAGGCAGGAGTTGTGTACCTTGCTGAACCAGTCTGGGCTTCTTTTCTTGGCCAGCGCCAACGTGGAGCCAAATCCTGCGATCATCCCTGCAGACGCCACCGTGGTCAGAAACGCTGCACCTGCACACAGGTGCAATCATACACAGAAACTACTTTCATTGTCTTGAGCAAAGAAAAGAAAATAAGAAACATATTAAGTACAACCTACTAAAACCCCTCTGCTTTATTCAGAGTCTCCCAAGGCCAAACTGCATTTAAGTTTTTAGCTATTTAAAGAGGCAAAACACATATCTCATAAAACACAACATGATTCTGCTTCAGATTAGACAATGTTTCTTTCGGCTTTCATAATTCGCCAAACAGGTATTTTAAGAAAATGCATTACTTTTTTTAAATTGCTCAGTGGCAGAGGACTTGAGAGAGTAAAAATGTATGAGTTGAACTTATTAACACAAAGGCTGCTTTTTGGATTATACTACGCCGAAATGAACACTAGAACTTAATATTTCAGTAAACGGTCAAAAGTAATATTTTAGGGCTCGTACAAGATTCTTTGTAACCACGGAAACATTAAACAGTACGGATTCTTAATGGAGTCCGGCGTCACGGTCTCTGCGTGACAGGACAAATGCGGGAGGAAACTACAACCAGAGGAGGACTTGAGTGTAGGAAACAAAACACATGCGGGTTGTTTGAAGGATTGTAGTTGGCCGAATTGAACAGAAGAACTTAATGTTTCAGGAACAATCTTTAATCATATTCAATGGCTTATGCAGTATTCTTGATAACCACGGAAACCTTTAACTGTATAAGTTTTGAATGGAGTCTGGCGTGACGGTCTTACTGCACTACTGGACAAAGATCGTACATGTGCGGAGGAAACTACAAATTCATTATCACTCATACTTCGTATTTGCAGGGTGTTCGGTTTCTGAATAAGTAAGGAAACTTAAAAATGCCTGATTTGTGAGCAGACTTGTCATTGCTGTGACCTCAGATAGAAAAACGCAAGTAAATCGCAATAAACAGCAAACTCTGCGAACAGTTAGTTAACATAAACTACCAGCTACCTGCTAACTCGCCTTTTAACACCTGCAGATCGGCCTCTTCATCGCTTGCTGCTCCTCCTCCTCCCACAGCTGTGTTCTCCTTTACTGCGGCCATGTTGCTTCAGTCCGTCTACGTAAAGTGACCGCATAGAAACGCCGGAAATCTTAATTTAAAGGAGCAGAAAGTGTTGATGTATAAAAAATAGATTTAATTATGGTTTGTTATTTTATGTAGAAAATGATGCATACGTTTCATTTTACGATTTGAAGTCGAGTTTCTGTTTATTTTTTCGGAGATGGAGGAAAGAGTCAGAGACGGAACCCTGAACCAAAGATCGTCCATTGGTTTGGAATTCTAGCTCTCTGGAGGAGAAAGTTAAGAGGTCTCACTCCTTTTCCTAAAACTATTCGAGTTTGCAACTACATGATATGTCAAATGTTTTGTATGTAAAGTCTTAATGTGTCAAGTAACTAAAGCGGTCAAATACATGTAGTGGAGTATAAGTATAATGTAGTATAAAATGGAAATACTCAAGTAAAGTACAAGTACCTCAAAATTAAGAGCAGTACTTGGAGGTGTCATTATGGTTATAATCATAATTAATCATGTGAAATCAGCTGCATTACTGTTCCCAGCCAAGGATCTGTGAAATCAATATTTCATACTGCTAAATAAATATATATAAACATGATACGCACACCTCTGCATTGTAACTCTATGTAAAGTCACTGTTTCCTTTATAGATACCGGCTACTTTTAATAGATAATGTAAAGTACCTTAAATTAGTAATTAAGTGCAGTACTTGTTTAAATGTACTCACGCGTCACTGAGGTTTCTTTTTCCTCTACAGAGTGGTTCATCTCGTCAGTAGAGGATCTGTGCAGTCCGGGACTCGGAGCTCCGGCAGCTCTGCGGAGGATCAGGATGCTCTTCACGTCCTCCTCCTCCTCCTCCTCCTCTTCCTCACCCACACAGACTCTAATCCGCCGGAGCCGCCGCTGTCTCCCGATCCGGACCGGGCGCACACCCGGTACCCGCTCCGTCCCCCGACCAGAACCGGATCCATTATCCCGGGATATAGACGCTGCATGGGCACGAGGCGGGGTGTTGTGGTGGTTTGGGGCTTTTGGACTCCGCGCGCGTGCGTCTGACCACGAGTTGCTGTTTGTTTACGAAATATTAGAAAATAAAAGCGGAAGATTTTGGATTAAAAATGTCGGATTCTCTTTTGTTTTGGCTCCAGAATCAAAAACCGGACCTGAGGTTCCGTTTGGGGGCTGACTGAACATTTGGAGAGCCTGAACGCACCAGCTGCACGTGCACACCTCTGGTATTTTGAAACATTTCTGTCATTATTCACCTGTCCGCTCACCTGTGAGGACACATGTCTCAGATCCACCATGCGGCTCTGGACCAGCACCAGCAGCAGCCGGGTCAGTACAACCAGATCTGCACCCGCAGCAGCAGCGGCTCCTGCCCGGCCCTCGCCGAGGGAACAGACCCGACCTGCTCGGGCCACAGGAGCCGGACCCCCCGCAGGAAGTGGCAGGTGTTCCCGGGCAGGAACCGGTTCTACTGCGGCGGAAGGATCATGATGGCGAGACAGACCGGGGTCTTCTACCTGACCCTGGTCCTCATCCTGCTCACCAGCGGCCTCTTCTTCACCTTTGAGTGAGTGGACACACACACACACACAGTTGTGTATCTTTTGTTTTGTGTGAGTCAATAAAGTAAAAAAGAAACTTTAAAAAACTGAAATGAAGAAGAAACGCTGAGAGCTGCGCTCATCTCGACCGACTGTAACCATGAACTCATCAAATCGATGACAGTCTTCACACCAACGTGTTGGAGGTTAGATTTAAAGGATTTGAAGTCAGGATCCAGAACAGGAACTATTTTATCTCTGTTTTCGAACGGACCAACGAGATGTGTGGAGTCCCCCAAGGCTCGATCCTCAGGCCTCTTCTATTTAACATTTACATGCTTCCATTTGGCCAAATGTACCAAATGTACCTCGCTCTGTCTTCAAGTCAGACAGTCCCATAGATTCTCTGAAACAAGTGAAACTAAAATATAATAATATAATAATTGTGTTTGGCCTAAAAGAAGAAACGCTGAGAGACTGCCTCGGTGTGTAAACAAGAACTCAGAGTTAAACTTCAACAGTCAAATCAAATCAATAAAAAAGTCTGAATTCTAACATTTTAAAACCAGAAAGATTCAGAACAACAGATAAACTAACATGTTAACCCTGATCTCCTCAGACAGGTGTTTTCAGAGCCAGGTAAATGTCTGAGGCCTCGCAGGTGAAACCCTGTCGTTTTTGTTTCATCATCAGAGAGCGCCTATGATTGGCTGACAGTTTGTTTTGGTTTTGTCTCAGCTGTCCCTTCCTGGCGTCCAACCTGACCCCGGCCATCCCGGCGGTCGGCGGCATCCTCTTCGTCTTTGTGATGGGGATGCTGTTCAGGGCAAGTTTCACCGACCCCGGCGTCCTGCCGCGAGCCACGCCGGACGAGGCCGCCGACCTTGAGAGGCAAATTGGTAACCATGGAGACGCACACAGACATATTAGAGATGTTTTTAATCTGCGTTCTGAAAAAGTTTTGGGACTTTTCTCTCGTCTTTGGCTAATTTGACCTTTTGAGGAAAACTTTTGGAGCTGATAACAACTGATGTTCACAAACCAAAGAGGGTTAATTTATAACAATTTATTCATCAAATGTTTTTTTATATAAAAACTTAATCTGAAAAGTAACTAAAGCTGTTAAATAAATGTTCAGTAAAAAGTACTATATTTCCCTCTGAGATGTAGTGCAGTAGAAGTAAAAAGACTCAAGTACAAGTACTGCAGTAAATGTACTTGCAGGAAGAAACACGACTGTCATTTTGATATTTCAAAGTAAAACTTTTCTATCATTGTTAAATATCATCAGTTACTTTTATCAGTTTCCAACAGATTTTATCATCCAGATTTTTAAACTGGTTGTCGTCACTTTTTTTCTGTTTTCTTCTCCTCGCTGTTTGTTTTCTCGTCCGTCCAGGTTTTGTTCTTATCAGATGTAAGAAAACTGTAAATCAGCTGCTCATTAATGATACTGAGTCATTACAGGAAGTCGCTCACCACCTCCTCCAGTCACTGTGCGTGCGTGTGGACATGTGGGGACATAAACCTGTTTACACAGTCACATTGTGGGGACTCACCTTCCTTATGGGGACAAAACACAAGTCCCCACAAGGATTAAATTTCTGGGTGAAGACCTGGTTTAAGGTCAGGAATGAATGAATGTAAGTCAACGTAATGTCCTCTGAAGTGATGGAAACACGGTGTGTGTGTGTGTGTGTTGTCTGTGTGTGTGTGTGTGTGTGTGTGTGTGTTTGTCTGTGTGTGTGTTTGTCTGTGTGTGTGTTGTCTGTGTGTGTGTGTGTGTGTGTGTGTGTTGTCTGTGTGTGTTCAGTCACATGTCATCTCTTCAGTTTCAGCTCTGTCAGGATGCGTCTCAGCAAATCGTTTCCACAGAAACTGAACGTCACTGTCGAAGCTCTCTGATATATTTCTGGAAACTTATTATTTCTTTGTTTGTTTATTTCTTTATATTTTTTTGTCGAGCTCTCAGTCACCGCACAGGAAGCTGCATGTTACACTCAGAGAGGTGGAGCACAGAAACAGGCTGGAATTTATTCTGTGACGCACAGCCTGAAACAGCATCCTCACTTCCTGTCTGACAGACAAAGTTAACTACACTTTAAAGATGAGATGAACCTTTATTACTGATCTCCAGGTGTGTCAGAGGAGCGATGTGATTGGTCTGATACAGCTGTGTGTGTGTTTCAGAGTCGGTGGGCTGCTCCAGACCGCCTCCTCGCACCAGAGAGGTTCTCATCAACGGACAGACGGTCAAACTGAAATACTGCTTCACCTGTAAGATCTTCAGACCGCCGCGAGCGTCTCACTGCAGCCTGTGTGACAACTGTGTCGGTCAGTCTGACTATAGACGCTACCTGTCTGCCCTGGGTTTTGTCTCTCAGGCTACATACAGGTTATTAGAGCTTGTTGGGAGAAGGGTCCAACTCATGGATGTTTAATCAGACCTGGATGCGGTGCCGCCGCTCAGCCTTGCTTCCAGATTTTTCCAGTGGCCACTCGCTGTATTGCAGCGAAAAATCCCCCTGTGGCCCAAAAAGCTTTTTCCTTATTGGACTGAATAGGTGCCATCTTTGGGTCCAGTATCCAGTTCTTATAATACCTCCATGATCCACCTGCAGACCTGACGTCTCTGAGCCATCAGTGGTCTTTGAATTTAATGTAATTTGACCAGATTTGTTTCTCTGCTCAACACTTTAAGATTATTGAGAAACAAGCGAAGCGTCAGCTGGAGTTACTATGTTACTTTGAACATTTAGATTTTTCATATAAAACGTGATCAGGTCATAAAACATGATGAGTTAGAGATTAAACTAGTCAGGAGTGGATAAAGTTAAAGTTTTCTGGACCTCAACCAGCTAAAACCTACTAACATTAAACTGCATCTTAATGCATCAGTGAAAATAATAATATAATGTTGCCTGTGAGAACTTTTACTTTTGATACTTTAAGTACTTTTATCTGATAATACTCCTGTTCTTTTGTTTTGTAGTGTAGTGACAGAGTGTTTTATAGTGTAGTGACAGTGTGTTTTGTAGTGTAGTGACAGAGTGTTTTATAGTGTAGTGACAGTGTTTTGTAGTGTGGTGACAGAGTGTTTTATAGTGTAGTGACAGTGTGTTTTGTAGTGTAGTGACAGTGTGTTTTGTAGTGTAGTGACAGAGTGTTTTATAGTGTAGTGACAGTGTTTTGTAGTGTAGTGACAGTGTTTTATAGTGTAGTGACAGAGTGTTTTATAGTGTAGTGACGGTGTTTTATAGTGTAGTGACAGAGTGTTTTATAGTGTAGTGACAGTGTTTTATAGTGTAGTGACAGTGTTTTATAGTGTAGTGACAG
>SEMN01000942.1:0-144505 GCA_005408345.1 Macquaria australasica | reverse complement strand
AGAGTGAAGAAAGACATGGAGATGGGAGAGGGAGACATTGAGTGTTAGTTTGTTGAGGAGGAGAACAAAAGATACACGATAACAAAAAGACAAACAGAAACGAAATGGCCCGAGACGCAGGCGGTGGCGAGGGGTGAAACAGACACTGATGGAGGTGCTAAAAGAGTGATGGAAGGGAAGAGACAGTGAGGGAGGGAGATAAAGACACAAGCTTTCACATAACTCACACACACAGTAGACGATAGTCCATCTATGCAAACACACACACACACACACACACACACACACACACACACACACACACACACACACAATGGTGGCAGGATGAGCAACATGATGAAGATTTCCCCAGGGCCAGAAGACATCCTTCCTGCCCCAGCAGAGTGGGACATGTTGGGCTAAGCTCCTTGGGCAGAAAGCCTCATCTTATGGAGGACCACCACTAAGCACTCGACGCCTCACTTTAAGCTACGTGTGTGTGCATATATGTGTCTGCGTGTACAGATATGTGAGCCAATGTAACACAGCGCTATTTTTCATATTTGTGTGTTTGCAGCTTGTGTCTACACTTACGCACGCAAATCAGTCCTCGTGCATGAGTCTACAATTGCATTCATTTGTCTGTATCTGTGTAGTTGGGATTGTGTTTCCGTGTGTGGGTGCGTGTTTGTGTGTGTGTGTGTGTGTGTGTGTGTGTGTGTGTGTGTGTGTGTGTGTGTGTGTGTGTGTGTGTGTGTGTGTGTGTGTGTGTGTGACAGCGGGCTCGGCAGAGTGTCCATAGCCGGTGGTTTATGGCTGCTGAGGTCTGATTACATTGGTGCGACTGGAGGGGTGAGCAGACTGGTGGTTCTATCTGTCTTCTGTGTGGCTGACTGAACAGACACACAGCGAATGGAGATGGCTCAGCCAGAGACACTTGGCCTGCCTCCCAGAGATCTCACAGGGATACAGCCACATAATGGATTCACACAAGGAAATGCACCCAATTCATACTTGATTTGCGAGTTCAATGTCTGCCATTGAATTTGATTATTATTTAAGTTGAAAGTGTTGAACCCTGGTGGGTGGGGAGATGTGATATAAAGGATGTGCTTTCACATGTGTGAATCCTTATATTACCACATTTATAATACTTGTGTTGAATGCTTTACACTTGTGAAATAATGAATGTGTCCAGTGATCCCTAAAAAATCAAGTTAGGATCAAAAGAGATTTATATAGTAATGATTCATCACCCTGCACTTACCTGACTGTTAGCTGGCTGCCAGAATGGGCATAAGCTGATATCTCCTGATTTATGTGGCTGATCCCAAAGAACATGACCTGAATGTATTTACTAGTGAATTAAACTTCACAAGTCAGTTGTATGGGCGAGTACGAAAGATACTGTGTAAATATATATATGTGTGTGTGTGTGTGTGTGTGTGTGTCAAATAAAGAGCTCCCACTGAAATGCACTAGTGACCTTTCCTCTTCTATATACAGTATAAAGCCTCCAAAACTATTATTTAAAAATTATAACATTAACAAATATATCAGTCTTGCTTCACCACTGCTTAAGCAGTTTGTAACAACCTGTAGTCCTGTCTCAAGGTCAACAAGAGCCTCCACTGCAGGGAACTGTTTTCACGGTAAATTTTGGTCCACAAAGTTTGGTTCTTTTTCATCTAATGCAGCCTGAATGTGGAATTTAGTATCAGAGAGTGCAGTACTTTTAAACGCTTTCACTTTAGTTAGTTTAGTTGAAGTCACTGAGCTAAGTTATGCTGTTTTAAAGTGAAATGTTGGAAAGTGTTAAAGGTTGCATGGGTATTTGGGAAAGTCTCTGTTCTATTGAATTGTCTGATTATAATTATGCTCTAGATTACCAGCGTTAAGGTGTAGTCTGTTTTAAATGTGGCTGTAATAATGATGTCTCATTGTATTTGTTTGAGGCAAAATCTTTTAATTCACTACAACTGTCTGCTACTGTTAAATCTTTTGCAGCGTCAACCTGCACATCACTGGGGGCACTCGCCCCGGGGTCACTGATGAATATTGGATTTTAGGTATATCTGCTGCAATAAATGAATTTTGCTTTCTCCTTGTTAAGTAAACAATAAAACAATAAGTATATCAAAATGTTTCTGTTATGTGTATATGTAGGCTAATAAATACATATCAGCTCATACTCTCAAATCGGTATCATCTCAAAGAGAGTCTGGTCTTTATATAGAATGAGGCAATTTTTTAAGGTGTTCTTGCTTAATGATAACCATGGTGACTTTATATAATACACAGAGGGATAAGGCAGAGGTAGCATGCTTTGCATCTTGTGACTGTAAGTGTGCACTAGGAGGAAGCCCGCTGAGAGTGGGAGAAGTGACAGAGAAAGGAGGGAGGTAGAGATGGTGAAATGGGGGGTGGGTGGTATAAGGAGGACAGGAGCCTAGATGTTGTTACATTTATTGAGTAGTAGCTAAGCCCTTTGTGCTATGGGAATTTGGAATTTGAAGAACAGAGAGGAGAAAGGACAGAGACTGGCTGGGAGATGGGTGTGCATGAGAGAGAAAGATGAGCAATGAGAAGGAAAAGAACGAAAATAAATAGACATGAAACCCAGAACTGGGGGGGCGGGACAGCACGAGACAGAGAGAGAGCGCTGGAGAGATGGACAGTGATGTATAGGTGTGCTGGGCAGTCCAGTACACTGAGTGCAGCACAGGGCTACTCCCAGGTGTGTGCCACGTATGGAATTAGAGAGAACAATGTGGCGTAAAGCGATGAGGGAGTCTCAGACGCCTGACGTTGTTTCTGTTCACTTCCACTGTGTCAGGAAGAATCATCTTCAGCCAGTCACTATAATGTGTGTTTGTGTTTAAGAGAGTGAGACAGAGAGAGAGAAAAAAAAGATAACGAGAGAGCAAAAGAGAGAAATAAGAGAAAGATAAGGGGGAAGGAAAAATTGTGGTAATGTGAGAGTGTGTGTGTGTATAACTGAGTGCACGTATCTGATTTTATGTGAATCTTAAATGTGGATGAAAACCAAGGCTCTAGGTTTTTAATCAGCCCCATCTGAGCGCTGTATGGGGACTCTGAGAAGCTTTCATGTAGAGTTTCTCTTTCTCTCACACACACACACACACACATATACAAAGCATCCCCTCATGCCTTCTGTTCTAAATTTACACCTAACATGAGAGCAGGAGAGTGGGGGAGGAGGCAAGGAGGCAAGGAGGAGCAAGGCGAGGTAAGGGAGTGAAGAAGGAGAGTAGAGGAAGAGAGGTACAGGACAGTGGGTGGTGAGAAAAGGAGAAGAGTGGAGACAAAGTGCACAGGAAACAAACAAAGGGGAGGTAAAAGATGCGTAGATAGAAATGAGGAAGAAGCAAAACTAAAAGATGAACAGAGGAGAGGAGAGGAGCCAAATTTGATTTAGATAGCGGGCAAGAGAGATGGAGAGAGCGAGGGACGGAGAGAGTCGAATAGACAGGGAGAGAGGGAGGGCGGGATAGTTGGAACAGGAAGGAATGGATGGATGGTGGATGGATGGAAGGAATGGAAGGGGGGGGGTGGAAGGAAGTAAACGTGTGTTGTGCATGTATGTGAATGATGAAATGTCAAGAAGGAACTATTTGAACCAATGCAAACAGATTACTCTCTGATAAAGTAGCAATATCATACAAACACAATCTGCAATCTCAAACAGCAGGGTGATTGTACACATAGAGGATGCTGAATATAAGTTGCCCACCTTTTCACTCATGAAATATTCTCACTTTTCCATCCCGGCATAAAGCATTATTATTGTAAATTTGACATGTTTGCCCCAATGGATTTGGACATATTTGAATACAACCATGTCTGATGAAAATTACATTCAGATGCAACTGATTTGCATTACCAAATATGTTTAGAAGGAAAAGTAATGCTGCATGGATTATGTCTTTTTATTAGCAAAGCAAAGCTGTCAAAATCTTTCATTTATTCTCCCTCCAAATCCGCTCCTGGCAGCTAAACCATGAGTAATGTTTTTAAGGGTTTGTTTAGGCAACTCAGAGCACTTGCTTAAGGTTAGGGAAAGGTAATGGTCTTGGTAAAATGTTGAAAAAGTAAATGCTGATTTTTTTCAATATTTAACCAAAACCACAATCTTTCCTTAACTTAACCATGTGGCCAAGTAGCCTAAATATAACAACATGAGGGACACTGGACACCAAACCCACTCTCTAGTGTCAAAGTCCTGAATGCTGTGCATGCCCAATCATCCACCGCAGCCTCCACTCTGTCACTTAGTAGTATAAGGATGTCACGCTTCATGGACTGGAAAAACTTTGCCACTGCATGTAATCCAGGCAGAAATTACATTTGGCAAAGCAGAAATATAGGAATATATAAACATGTTTTGTGGAGGACAGGGTTACTATATGAGAGCTTTCAGTTTACACAAGGATCCATACATATTTTATTCCCTTTTATATAACGCTAAAATAAGGTAGCTCAGTACCTCCACCTTTTCTCTTCATGTATGTTTTCTGTTACCATTCAAGCTACACACATAGCAGGAAACCTCCCTTGTAAATCTTATTTATGTTACTCCCTTTACATTCTATAGAAATGTTAACTCTGTCAGAAGTGCAGGCACTTGCTGATCGCTGTGTGATTACAGCAGTGCTTGACAGAGTGAGATACTAATACACACACACACAAACACACTAACCACCCACACTCACACCAATCTTGGCAGTGTAGAGTTGATGCTCAGAGTGATTAAAGTGGCGTGCTTCTGAGTGTGTCACCTGGGTGCTGCTGTATCTTAAATCAGGACAGTGGGGCTCAGATTGGGTATTGACTGGCCCGCAGAAGTCTCCATTCATCACGCTGAGAAACGATAGCACAGAGGCCACCCTGACGTATCCATATACCACTGATGTTGCTCACTGACTGGCTGAGGTGACGTAAGGTTAGGGTTATGGCATGAACTGTTATTTATACTGCATGATAAGCAGGCAGAGAGGCACTTCTCACAGGCAGATGTGGACTGACAGACAACGCGGCTTCCGTCAAGATATGTATAAACCCACGTTCAGAAGCTAACACAAAGACAGGCGCACCTGTGACAAACACAGGCTGACAGACACATATGCTATTGTAAGAGATAAGACTTCCTTTTCTGTCTCTGTCCTGTTGTCGCTCACTCTCAGTGATACACACACACACACGCAGAGACAGAAACGCACATACCCACAGACGTACCACTCTGTTTTGAGGGCCTGAGCAGCATCTTTTTGACTGTGTGCCTAATGATAATAAATGAGCCATCATGGGTGGGGAGGGAGGCACTAAGTCATCCCCTTCATCGACAGGAGGAAGACTGGGAGCCCCAAGGTCACCCCACTGTCAGCATCACTCTCCCTAACGACTCCTCTTGCTCTCTCACATGCACACATGCATGAATGTGCGCATACATACGCACACACAGACAAAGTGGCACAAACTGCATCATGCCATGTTCACACAGACATGCACACACCAGAGACCACCTGGAAAAACCTGCTTCAAGATACTCCACTCTATCTGCTATTTTTGTTTAAAGAATTATCTGCCACTAGAGGTATCTGCCACTAGATAATTTCACACTTTCAAAGGTAACTCCACTTCTCTTTTTTTCACCAAGAAAGGTTATATTGAGGCTGGATTCAGTGGTTGCCAAGCTCTTTGGCATGAGACCTTTTAAAGATAAGCCACTTGCAACACCATACCACAGGTTACACATGCGGGCAGTTCAACCAAAGAATAATCATGTCAGATTGTTTCCTTTGAGGAGCTTTTAGGGGCCTGAAAAGTTAAAACAATCCAGTAGTTCACAATAAAAAAAGCAAAGAGAAAGGTCAGACAGAGTAAACTGAAGATGTCTAGAGAAATGTTTTTGTTTTGTTTTTTCCTATCTTGCTAACCCGTCAGACTTATCTTCCGAGCCCTTGGGTTGTCTCCAACCCACTAGTCTCATTTTTAGATCATTTTCAAGTTTCTCAAAAGAGGAGAAAACTCTCACTAATTGGCAATGATTTGCTTGTAAATGTGATTTTAATACTCTAGCAGGCAACTAAATAACATGTTAAGAGAGGCAAACTGCACTTTCAAGTTCTCTGGTAGCACCCCTGCACTTGTGCCCTCAGCCTGCACAGTTTACAGAATATCACCAGCCTGTTTTTCCCTTTGGCAAAACAGCACCAGATCAGATCAGCTGAGGAAGACAAGCATTGCATAACTGAAACATGTCTTTATAAACCCCCCCCTGACCCTCCTGATTTCCGGCCCTCTCCCTAATGAGCTGTCATGCACTGTCATCTCTCAGAGGCACAGATCAGAATTCAAATCCGAAGAGGGGGGCCAAGTAAATTCCTCCAGCCAAGAGACACAAACTAAAGGAGTCCAAACCAGTGAATGTTATTAATGCTGTACTAAAAATGTAAGTTTGTGGGAGAGAGGAGGCATTAGAAGACGCGTTGGAGAAACGAAGAGGAAGGTAGCGCTTTCAACTATGGGTATTCTTTTCACACACACACACACACACACACACACACACACACACACACACACACACACACACACACATATGTACACACACACACACACACACACACACACACACACATAAATGCATGGGCGCACACACACACACACACACACACACACACACACGTTGCAAGTTTAGACTGGAGCTGTAGAAAGCTAATTTGCACCACACTGAAATGCATCTCAATTAAAGAGAAACACATCGAGGTGCCAGGGGAGGAGAGAAGAGAGAGAGATGTGAGAGAATGGGAGGGAGGAACAGGGTGTGAAACAGACAGTGTGTGAGAGTATGAGAGTAATAGAAGGGGGGGGGGGGGTGAGCTCAACTGTATTTGGCAAGGGAAGAAGGGAGGGAGAGAGAAAGAGAGAGGAAGAGAGTGTTTTCATCTCCCTCTCTTGGAAAAACATCTCATTTTGGGATGAATCAGATTTAGAAAGGGTGTTAGGAGGTTGAGGCGCAGCTAAAATCCTAACTAACTTCAACCTCGTTATCACCAGTTCTTTGGTTTGGTGCCAGCACACCAGGGCTGTCCCTGCTAAAATTGTGTGTGTCTGTGTGTCTGTGCTCAGATATTTATAAGCCCAAGGCCGTGTACTGTATGACAGAATGGGTGGATACGTCCAAGACACAATAAGGTTTTACCTAAGTTTTACCTAAGTGTGTAGGCAAGTGCGACTGCAGGCCTGCCTCAACGTGTTTTTGGTATTTTTGAGAACGTGTCGAATGCTTTGTTTGTCATGTTTGTCCATGTACATTTGGGTGCGTATGTGCCCGTTATGTGTGATTTAGCAAGTGTGCATCTGAGGGAACAAACAACAACCGGAGGAAAAAAAAAAACACACACACACAATCTGTCACATGGAAAAATCAGGATTGGCTTTGTATGCTGCTTCCATTTTGCACGGACTGTCATGTTCTTAAGACTGCGATAATGCTGCCAGCCCACCATCTTAACAACAACACCAAATACAAGTTGATCCATTCTTTCTTGCTGTGAAAAGACACTCAACTCGTCTGCTTCTTGTAAGAGCCCTCTAACCCGGTGTTTGCCTCTGCTCCAATATAAGTCACACAGCTCTTAGAGTGAAGAGCATTCTGGGAAATCAAGTCCTTTTGATCTTATTCTGGTGTAAGATGTAGCGCCCTACTCCTGACTGCAGCACTGTTAACACCATTATCACCATGATGTAATGCAGCTACCCACTTCATCAGTAATAATCAGATCATAACTATCATTAAGAAGAGCCAGCACACTGTCATCATCATCATCATCTCGACTGTCATCAGCGACACCATGTCAGCACATCATCTGAGAATACATCATTTCAATTTCACCTGACGAAAAACTGATGGGGGTTGCCCGGGGGGTAAAGGATTGGTTCATTGCATGATTGCCTGGCCATGCCTACAGTGAGGTTCAGAATCTCTACTGGAACATCTGTGTGAATCCCAGAAACTCACATGAAGAGAGTACAGGAGGTAGATTGAGGAGGGATGATATGGGACACTTTCCCATTGAAATACATTCCCTTTGATACTTTAACTTTTGCCTTAAATGTAGCTAGAAACATGAAATAAATTCTGATTATTATCCACAGACCACCCACTGGTAGTGCATCATTTCTTCCTGCGCTCTCACCCGAGCTTCTGGGCCACTGCAAAAACTCAGTGGAGATACATTAGAGTGGACCCTCAACTGTTGTCCAGCAATTTCCTCTCACCTGAATTATAAGCCGCCTTCATATGTGTTTAAGTCCGTGGTCTTGCTCGGTCAACCCTCTTAGCCTCCCCTTGTTTGTCTTGCAGCCGTATATCTAAGCTAAAATAAGCAGTGGCCTTCTTTCATTTAAACCTCATGCTGGTGACAAGAATGTCAAAGCCAGAAGAACCTACTGTGTGTCAGTGAAGGCCCTGACAGCTAAATATATAAATAAGCTAAAAGAAAAACTGCTTACATGGGTTTTCCTCTTCCTCCAATACTTTGAGTTAGCATAATCTCTCTCTCCCTCTCTCTCTGTCCCTCTTTTCTTTTTGCTCACTTATTCTTTCCTTGCATACACATGACTGAGCAGAGCTTGCACACACACACAGCCACTCAGACACACACACACACACACCAAGACACACAAATTCCTGGGTACATGCTTCACAATGACGGCCCCATACTGTACATGGACAATAAAACACACCAGCAAACCACTCAAACAACCTCCATGGGAACTTTGTCATGTCCTCTGTGTCTTTACGGCTTCTCAATCTGCCCTTGATGGCTTCTCAATCTGCCCTTGATGACATCGCTTATGAGCCTTTAAGCGGCCCTCTGTTGTGCACGGGCTGACAGATCGAGTTGTCATTACATTAAGTAGGGACTCTCAATTAGTGCAAATGGTGGCACATAACCAGATAATCGGCAGTGGACAGCAAGTGTGGCTATGTGGGAGGTGAGATGCTAACGGATGGTGTGTGGGAGAGTAATGTTTTATGTTGGAGGAAGTGTGAAATCTCCATTATAGACAAGCTTAATTGATAAACAGGACAATAAAAGTAGCAAATGGCCCCATAGATTCCTGCCTAGAGCACAGCCAGCAGTACTGTATGTCTATAGGCTAATGGGGAGCAATGGCACTGACAATAATAGCATATTAAGTAGAGGCTTTAGAACAATATCAGACAATGTCATCATTGTAGAGGAATAAAAGACTAATAAAATCCCTCTCATAAAAGGAGGGAAGCAGCGCTTCCCTGAGGGATCCCTCAAATGTTTCTTTCTTCTCACACTCCTCTCACCTAATCCCCCCCCCCCCCCCACTCCCTCACCCCGACCGGCTGTATGTTACTCTCTTTACCCACCGTGATAGGAATAAAGACTGATAATTGTCACAAATGGCCACGTTTAATTCCCATGCATAATAGGCTAAGCGAGAACTTCGCTGCCATGGGGTAAAAAAATTGAAAGAGAGGAGCGAACGAGCTGCGCTAACCACGCTGTCTTTTCCAGCTTCTGGCGCGAGAAAACAATCCACGAAACGCTTCTTTTAAGTGTTTCGTGGTGATCATTTCAAAGAAGGCAAAAGTGCCCGTTTGTAAATCAGCACAACAAACCAGAAGGAGCACTTTCAAATGTTTGCCGGAGAATGCAAATGATTCAAATCAAGCAACGATTTTGGCCAAAGTGTGCTCACCAGAATATCCGGATCAGAGCTCGGTGTACGGAGAATCCCGAGGAGTTTCCTGTCTTTCTTCGCCCCAAGTTGAAGACAGCGAGCAGACGCGCTCCCACAGTCCCGACTGAACTGCAAAGAGAAAAAGGTAAGACCACATTGAGAGAAAGCACGCCAGCCGATAGACTCTCTCATCCCGGGCGGCAATCGAGGTCAACCCTCCCCTCCCCTCCTCTCCACCCACCCAAAAAGTACATCAATAATTACACACGTTTAGCCCACTAATCCGGGTCTGTACCTCTTAAACGAGACGGGGTGACCACCAGAGAGTGAAAGAGACGGGATAAGGACCAGGCAAGGCAGCGGCTGTCAGATTTGACTTCAAACTGATGCTGACGATGCGCACCGAGATAAGCTCCGGAGGAGAGAGAGAGAGAGAGAGAGAGAGAGGGAGAGAGAGAGAGATCAGAGGTGCAGTAGTGAGAGACAGATTCAGAGAATTGAATTAAACAGTCCGCCACTTAAAAGTTATTCAAGTAGGTCAAGATATGAAACACAAACCACCTATGCATTACAGGAAATATACCACTTGAACTCATCAAAAGAATTATACCGTATTTTACAGAGGCACTCAAAGGCATCTGAGGTGCATGTTTAGGGTTACAATACAATACAGTACTATGATACTGGTACAGTGAACATGAACTGCCCTGAGGCTAGCAGCCACAAAGAAAGACTGTGGGTCCTGCCAGGCACACAGAAAGATGATATAATTATTATACACCCTGTGTTGGAAATATTGTAGGCTAATTATTTGTATCACCAATGAAGATAATTTGAAAAAACAAGATGTGAGAGAGACAGGGTGATAACTTGAAACTGCATCTACCTTCCTTCATGCTCTCCAAGGTACAGTAGCGTCCTCAAAGATGCTTTCGAGAGATGACCTGGGACTTTTTGGCTCCCAGCCAGACTTACCTCAGGTGGTGGAGGCACCTCTGGAGACTTGCAGCACTCACAGTGTTTATAATCCACACATTCATTTGGTGAAAACCACAAATCCAAGATTCCTCAAGATTCCTTTAATAATTTGATGAATGTACTGTGGTGGATTTTTTTCTCCTTTTACAGAGAAGAATCCAATAATGGCATTTTAAAGACATACTGTAAAATGAATGAATGAATGAATGAATACTTTCATACACCAACACACATGGCAGCAGTACACCTTGTCTTAAACAATGACCACCCTAAACAAACATCCTAAAAATCAATAAACTTTTATGCACAACAAATGCCACATATTTAATGAGCGTGGCTATTGTTTAAGCCGTCATTTACTAACTAAACTGATTATGAGACAAGATGCGTCAACATCTGGGTGACTTACCACCTCGGCTATACAAGTTCCATGGGGTAAACCCTGCATGTACATTATAGAGACAAGAGACAACACAAAGGAAAGCAAGCAAAAAAAAAATCTCCATATGTCAAATACAGTATTTCAGTATATAAATTTAACAAATTACACATGCAAAGCTTTCATACAGTGACGACTTTTACTGCAACAACTGAACTTCTAAAAACCCCCCATATAAGAACTTGTACTGCAGTCTACATTTATATGTCATGTTGTTTTGGTGTGTGGCAACAGTGCCAACCACTGTAGTATTTCATTTTACTACAATTTCTTTTTTTATTTCACTTTAGTATTATACTTCAATATCAAATTTTATGCAGGCAGAAGGTTTGTGTCCAATTTCATGAATATCCTCTCTTTATTAACCACAGTCTTGACTGCTGGGTGACTGCTGCTACTCTCAAGGTAAGAGTGGCAGACTTCTGCACACTCTCCCGCGCGGGGACACAAAGAAGGAATGTGAGGAAATAGAAAAAGAGGTAGGACAGCAGAGAGAGAGGAGAGAAGATGGATGGAGCGAGCAGAAAAAGGGCAGAGTTCATGGTGAGATCCATGTCTGTCTCATGCTACCTTTTCTAGCCACAGAGAGAATGAGGGAGGAGAAGGAGGAGGAGGAGAATAATTCCAAGTGCTGAATCTTTTCTTTTCATATCTCATTCCTGAGTCACCACTTCATCTGTCCACCTACCCCTAGCCCTCCTTTCCTGTCTCTCTCTCTCTGCCTCCATCCTTTCTGTCTCTCTATCCCTCTCGCTCATCCGTCCCTCCTTCCCTGCTCTCTTTCTCTCTCTCTCTCTCTTTCTAGGAGCATCTCTTGTTTGTTCACCCAAATGTCTGCAACATCCTGCTCTCTATTTACAGAGCATGTGGGATGAAATGTGCGTGTGTGTGTGTGTGTGTGTGTGTGTGTGTGTGTGTGTGTGTGTGTGTGCGTCAGCTTTGTACTTGTGTAACTGTGCATCCGTATGTACATTTATTGGAGTGTCTTTTGTGATATTTCCAACATTGCATAAATGTTGGGATATTGATCCGTGCTTGCACTGTATGGCATACAACTCTTTGATGTAATTAAATATTAACCATATTGTTTACTTACAGAAACAACAGTGTAAAAATATACTTTCCCATATGTGAATCAATGAGTCAACTGGTCAGTTAGATAACTGGTTAATCAATAGGATCATTTTCATTTCTCCTTGCAAAGGGCAGGCAGAAGAAGTCATAAGGAAGGGCAGAAGTGCATATTATAAAGCCTTTACTTTGTGGATTTAAAGTTTCAGACTTTCCTTGTGGAAGCTGCGTTGGCTTCAGAGCGGTTTATTTAAGACACTCTGGGACTCAACACTTCAGTAGATTTAGGTCTAAACCTGGATTTCAAGGTGATGAATCTTATTGCTATGCACCTGCTGCTATATCTGTATCCATCTGTCCATCTGTATTTACGTTCATGATTCACCCAAATAATAAGAGGGAATTCTAGTTGTCCATGTTTCTTATGCAGGCTCGCCTAGGCCCAGCAGTATGCCTGTGCTTTATTGTATGTATGAAACACCTGCAAATGTGGGAGACTGGCAGAACTTTTTTTTTTTTAAACTTTAGAGGTTACATGAACTAGCATGTTGAATGACGCATATGTTATGCGATTTTGTACATTCAGAACACCCAGTAAGACATTTTTTCTGTGGTGTCTCCTCTGAGCTAGCACTGATAGGGTCACTGAGTTGGTCAAAGTATCAATGTCCTATACTATAACACTGAATAAGACTCATTGGAAAACTATTAAAGCTATATAGAGGCAAACAGCTCATCCCTTTGTCTTAATTATCCATCCCTGGGGCTGTCATCATTAAGGCAAGCCAGACACCGGGACATACTTGGCATTATATTTTTAATGCTACAACAACTGGTTCAGCAAAAAACCACCACAGATTATTCACAGCGTGTGTCTTGGCTCGGCTCCATATACTGTGACACATTATTATATTTCAGTCCCCCCTCCTTTTCCTCCTTCATTTTCTCTCTCCTCATCTCCCCCCCTTCCTCTTCTCTCACCTCCTCCATTCCTTCATCCTTCCTTTCCCCTCTTCAGATGCTTTTCTTGTTCTCCCTGGAATGAAAAAGGGAGAAACAGCGCACCTTCATACATGTTCTGTCAATTCGCTTAAAAGGTCTGTATTGCCGTGTATGTGCTTTGCGAGTGGGGCTGACGGTGCATTGTATGTGTGCCAGTTGTTTGTGTGTCTCTCTGTGTGCAGCAGGAAATTCAAAAACTAGGCCATATCGACCACCCAGGGGTTTGAAAGCTCAGGGGGTACCAAAGCAACATGGTTTAAATAAGGAAAAAGAAAGCGTTTCAAACGTCATAAAGGGGGGAAAAAAAGACAACACATATGCACATTCTCATGCACACAAGCAGACATGCATAGACCATGCATACACGCACATGGAGACATGCACCCCTCCCATCTGATAAACCCCTGGCTCACATTGTGTTCAAAGAGTAACATCAAACACTTAATCACTCACACACACACACACACACACACACACACACACACACACACACACACACACACATCTAAATAAATCTTATCCAGCTTGATAAACATCCATGTTTCATTTATATGGTCCTCTTCCAGCTTGCACTGGTGGGCCGCCATTTTCCTATAGATTAGGGCTTCCCCTGCTGACAGCCCCAGAGCGATGAGCTGCAGACCTTGTCGCTATCGATCCAGTTCAGAGTATAATGGATACGAATGGGATCAGCTCTGATTAGTTTTGAATTTTATCTCAGAGGCGGCGGTTTATCTCACCCTTTGACCACGTCAGTGGCGGATGGGTTACAGCAAAAAGTTTTAGCTGTGTGTTTTGGAGGTGTGTGCCGGGTTTGAAATTGCTTATATTGATAGGACATGGTTACACTACTATGAGGAACAAGAGAACATACGTTTTTAAAGCTTTTTTCTAAAGCTTAAATGGTGTGTGTTTGTCTGTGTGCAAGAGTGTGAAGTGGGGGTGGGATTGAAGTGTTTCTCTTTCAAGATGACTGAGAATATCAATAATGCCATTAATATCAGCCTATATCCTCTTCTGCCACTACAGGTCATCACCTCTCAACTGTGTATCCATTTAGACATTGATTATGTAATTTCGCTGTTGACCTTAAGCTCTGACAAGGTCACCCTGTTGGATATTGGATGTTTAAGAAAATATTCATGATACCTTTTTTCAACTGAGGAAGGGCAGGCAGCAACTAAACACACTGAGTCATCTTGAGGATTGTGGCCTAATGTGAAATACACTGTTAGTTATATAACACTTTTGTTCACCCCAGTGTCTACTACCAATGCTTCTACTGCTACTCTACTTCATTATTATTAAAAATGCAACTGGTGAAATGTGGCTGTAGAGAAACAGTAGTAGAGGATAACAACAGGGCAGCTCTTAAACATCAGAACTAGACAGACACACAGTAAAGCACAATGTTTCTGATGACTGTGTGTAAATAAATTGAATGCATTTATTGTTGGTTTATTGTGTTTACTGGATGCATTTTTCAAACGTTCGGAACAGGCTGTTGACAACAATGCTTGTCAAAGAAGCATTCATTTAAATTAATGTTACGGCGCATTACTGAAAGTAATATCTCTTGACTGACCTGATTTTTCTCACTTTCCATCTGCTCACCTTAAGTAATTCGAGGTAAAGATAAATGCTAACATTTACACCGGCAAACATATCTCCACTGACTACAAACAGACTGAGGTAAAAGCTAAAATTAGCTTGACATACATTCAAAGATTCATCAATATATGTCACAGTTAGACAAAGACAAGACAGAATAAAGTAATGACGAGCCTTTGTAAAGTTTTAGGTAATCCTGTGGCGAATTCAAATACGATATTTAGCATCAAAATAAGCTAGTAACTAGCTAGCTTATGCTGTGTGGCTAATGTTATATCATAGGTTGCTTACCTGTCAAAGTCATCGTTAATCGTACTGGTTCCACCTGTGCTTCTCTATGGTAAGTCATATTGTCTGCTGCGAAAAGGGCCTACCACAAAGCACATGCGGGGTAGCTCTGAAGGTAAAGTCGGGTTCTGGATTGGAGTGCCCGGTGCCTTGCTGTGGCTTGCCCAGCCAATACAAGTACACACAATGAAGCCAGTCTGCCAGTTCAGAACGTTTGAAATTTCAGTAAAGCAGCCATTGATTTAACAGAGGAGCGAATGACTTTGAGCAGCTGTACTTGCAAACCCCTGCTGATATATTAACTATTTTGTGCAATGAAATATTACTGATTGTCACAGTTTGGGAAAATTACTAGGGGTGGGGGAAATCCATTACCAACTACTTACTTCTCTCTCTACCAAGAGACTACTCTTCCTTAAGAAGGTAATCACATTGCTCATTATTTTCTAAAAATCATAGTGTTGCTTACCTGTCATTGGGATCTTTTGTTGCTGTAGACATGCACTGCATTTCCCACCAACGTTTAGTGCCAATGCAATAGGTAGTGTGATGCTTATGTAGTGTGGTGAAAGGTGACGGTGTGAAGGTCATACTTGTGTTGGTGTTGTTATGCATTCAACTTCATTGGCCAGGGTCCATGTCCAGTCTCAGACCAACAACAATTTAGTTGCCAAACACTGATCGTAACGTAACCCTAGTTTGGTCGCCTTGCCTTTGTAAGAATGATTAATCAAAATATACTGGCAATAATTATTCAAAAATGTTGCATTGAACAGGTTTCACAAAATCAGCCAGTATCAGCGGTCTGTTTGGTGAAAGGGTTGAGCTTGCTGCAAGCCTCTCCATCTCTCCCTGTGTTACTTCCTGTGCACATGGCTGAAAACCTGTTCAGCAGTGGTCGAGGCAATCTCACTATTATCAATAACAGGATGAAGTTGTTTTGCAGTGAATTTGATGACCATCGTGTTTTACAATCAAGAGCTTTAGTAGATTGCATATTTTGTCGAGTTTGCTGCTGTAGACAAGAGATTCTGACCCGGACTCAACTTACATTTTTAATGGTGATGTTCTTATCTTTATGTGGCATCAAATCAAAAATAACTACAATACCCCCTCTTACCACTTTGCACTTAATGTTTTATTTTCCTACATACACATGCTTTATTACAGCGGTGGGGCGTAATGAACCAATGCAAAATAATTTCATACAACACAACTAATAATTAAACCTATTGAAATACAGTACTGTGTCACTACAAATAGTAATATGATATAATGCTGCTGATTACACATTTATGATGTGGCCACTTATACCTTTATTCGTTTTATTTGAATTGCCCTTTGGGTCATTTTAGATTTGAAGTCTAGAAGTAATTTTGTCTGCTTCATGTTTTTTTATACCCACCACAGACCCCTGGGCCATTACCATAGTCAAATCTACACACCTGCCACATTGTCAAAATAGAGTGTATGTTTGCAACATACTGAGATAGGTGTGCAGATGCAGCTTGCCAACCCCTGCCAAATTATGAAAACGTAACATAAAACCTTCTGCTACTGTATAAACAGCAAGTGGCTCAAACCCAGGAAGAGGTTTCAGAGAAAATGAATCATTCCTTCTCTGCAGAAGCAAACCACCATAGAAGAAAAATAGGAAGGGAAAGAAGAAAGTACAGGAGAGGGAGCAGATGAGCACACTGGAGCCTGTCTCTGTGGCTTAAGATATTATGCATTAATTCTCTAAGGGCCCTGGGGTCCCAGTTTCCCATGTTAATTGATATCCCCATTAAAGAGATAAGTAGGCTCGAGGAGGAAGAGAGGGCCAGAGAGCAGAGAAGTTACTGCAGGGTGTAGTCGAAAAGAGAAAGGAAAGGAGGAGGAAGATGACAGGATGGAATGAGGAAGGAAGACCCAAGACAAGAGAGGGCAGGGAAAACAATGCACCAGTCAGCCGCTGGGAGATGACCCCAAATGTTTTAGGGTCAGGTTTTGGGGATAGGTGTGCAAGGGTCTCAGTAAATGTCTCAGTTAATAGCAGTGTGTGTATGTGTGTCTGTGTGTTTGAGTGAGAGAGAGAGAGAGAGAGAGAGAGAGAGAGAGAGAGAGAGGAGACCAGAGTGAGAGAAAAGAGAGAAAGAGTTTGCTTATTGGCTGACAGAGCTGCTCTCACCTAGTTTGGGATGAGTCACAGTACGCAGAACCGTTAATTACGCCGACTGCTGAATCAAAACTCGGAGAACGAGAGCAGCTGTCTGCGCATTTACATATCACACAGCCTACATGAAGAGGCTGTGTGAGGGAGGCATGAAAGATAGGTAGGGAGAGACAGGGGGAGATAGAAGGGGAATTGATACGAAGAAAGGAAAAGTGAAGGGGGACTAGAAAGGATTCAAAGAGAAACTTGGTGAGAAAATGCAAAGTAAAGAATCAGGGCAGGGGGAAATTTATTTGAAGGGAGTGTGAGGTGCAAAGAAAGAGTGTCAGAGCTGAAGTGATTAGAGACAAATGCTGTAACGATCACTTCATCTGCAGTATCAGTCGTGGGATTCTTCCTTTATTTTACTTGCTTTTGCATGATAAAATCACAGATGAAGTTTTTACACTTTTCAAGAGCCCTAAAGTTTTTCCTGACCAGACCTGCTGTAACTATGAAAGTAAAAACCAGCTCTTAGCGTGTAGCTTCTAAATGACTTGCTGACACGTTGTTGCCTAAGTCTTACCTGAGATCTCCATTTTATCAATGCCAATAACTAAATTGGTTTTATTTTTCTTGTCTGCATTCATAAAACTGACAGCCTTAAGGCCAGCACTGACCAGAATAAGACTTGCCTTGATTTCAAAGTCACAAACAAGGCAAGCCATTAGCATACAGCTGCCAACAGGCTAGCCTGCAGCTGCACTTAAAGCCTTTACTTTCCTTCCAAAAATAAAGCAACAAAACAACGCAAGAAGCACAACACCAAACCAAGTGGCTGCTTTGCATTTGTTTACCATTTGAATACCAAATACATAGCCTACATTAATACAAGCAGCTGTTGTATGTGGTATCAGTCAGCACACTTACATCAAGTACTGTAACAATGTGATTTGAATTACTACCACTAGCTTCAAAGACATGAATCCAATAAAATGTTTTAACATGAAGATTTTTTTTCTTTCTTTTCTTTAATAAAAGTTAAATATTTTACTTGTAGTGCTGCTTACACATATTCTGTCATAAATCATTCTGGGAATTAACTGGTTTCTCTGTAATTCCTACACACCACATGCATGACCATGATTAACAATATGAAAATCCTAATGGCAGTTTCTTTTTTTCTTTTTTTTGTTTTGTTTAAACTGGTTAAAAGGGGTTCACGTACCTTGTCAGTGTTGGTTGGTGATACATGGAATTTTCTGAAAAGAATGTACCACTGATGCATGAAGTGACATTTAGCTCACTGGTATGACTGCAATTCTTTATCCTTGAAATGTCATTTGTAAATGTAAAACACACTTCTAACCAAGCACAGAACTGGAGAGCGTTCGAGGAAGGATGAGAGAAAAGCTGAATAGAAAAAAAATAGAAAAAGGATTTTAAAGAAGGCAAAGGATAAGTATATCACATCCTAGTATTTCACATGTTTGGAAGGAGAGCTGTGAGTCAGTGATGGCGGTTGTAATTTGCCGCTGGGAACAAATTTAATTGAGGTGACTTCCAACTCCAGCTCAAATTTAAAATGCCATCTCTGGGAACACTTTAAAATCAAGTTTATGATCTGCTCTCATCAAACAGACTAGGTCCCTGCTTTTTGGCCGTGGTGTGTACTGGGCGTGAGGGGAAGGCAGATGAGATAGTTGTGTCAATCACAAAGACTTCGTTCATGACAAGCAGGTGGCTCTGGTGGTGGTGGTGGTGGTGATGGGGTGTGTGTAGGGTCTCTAGTGAACAGTATCTCTCTCAGTCTTAGTCATCACAGAAACTGCACTCAGCTGAGTTAGAGAGAAAGAAAAAGGCAGGACTCAATGTTAACAGACAGGCGACTTTGAAGCCTAATTGATCTATTTCATGCTGCAACAACAAATTTAGTATTTTCAAGAACACGCAACAAGATAAATTACAAAAATAACAATCACACACTTTTATAACCACAAAATCCATTCAATGGAAACATTTTAACTCATGTAACAAAGTACATCTATGAACCATTTACACAGTGTGTTCTTCACCACACTTTAATAAGTCATGTGGCTACATGACTTTTTTTTCTTTATCACCTCTTTTTACATACAAAGGGATATTGGTTTTGAAAGAGTTTTGAATGTGGCGTCTGGTATTTGCATATTCAAATGATCAGTTGTGAACTCATTGCTCAGACTGTTAACAAAACAGAAACATGATTCACTAAGTCAAAAAACTCACAGATGCTGCCACACTGTCCTTCAGTGAGAAAGAAGCCAAGCAACTCTGAAAACTGTACAACACAATACCATTCAAAATGTAAAATGAACAGATAATAAAATAAAATAAAGAATGTTTTTTCTAATATGCAAGCTTATGAAAAGAAAGAAGAGAGACACTGTAGATGTACAGCAGGATTTAGAATACACAGTTCATGAGTAAATGTTTTTGAACATGTCAAATCATCACAGACGTTAACACAGTCTTGGTCTACATTTATATTACAATCATCTAAACCAAAAAGCAGCCATCTCCGTCACCATGTCAACCTACCATACAACAGATCAGGTCAAAATAAACTAATACACATAATCTGAGTTTGAATCACACTTTTCTGTCAAGTTGTTGGTGGATATTTTCATTGTTGTTTAAAAATCTCTGTAAATGTATTACATTTGCTGAGTGTAAGAAGGGTTGTGTAAGAAACTCAAGTAAAAAAAAAACATTTGAAACTTTATGTGTATGGATTAACAAACAAGATACAATGTGTTAATATGTGAGCTTTAGTGTGCTGGTAGGTGTAGTTTTGAACTTTTGAGACAGCCAGGCTAGCTAGTTCCCCTTGCTTGTAGCCTTTATGCAAAGATAGGCTAATTGCCTTCTGTCTCCAGCTCCTAGCTGCAGATATGAAAGTGTGCATCTCACTCTTGGAAAGAAAGCGAATGAGAATATTTCCCAAACGGTTGAGCTATTCCTTTGACACATTATACTTCATGCGATTAAGCATTCAGCATCATGTTGCTGATATCTTTAATACAATGTTGCAGTTTTCCAGCTCTATAAATGTAGAGGAGGGGTGGGATGAATCCAGTAACCAAAGCAAAGTAGGTGGCAATGCAGAACAGTTTAGAACTGTCCTCTTTTGATGAATGACCAAACAAAATTATTGAAATGACATAGGGAATATAGGAGAGAGCTGTAGATGCAATGGTGAAAGCCTTCAGTTTTGCACTGTTCATCCCATTGCTCTCTACAAGTGCGTGAAGTGTCTCAACACAACAAAAGACCTGCACCAGAAACCAGGTGAAAGTGATGCCAAAATTCACATAGTAAATGGCTGGATGTGGTACCCATGTAGTGATTACACAACACACCAGCACTGTCAGCCAAGAAATTATGGTTCCAGCAAGTCTGTATCTCAAAAGCTTGTACTTCAGGAATGTCACAGGATGTACGACTGCAAAATAGCGCTCAAAACAGACACAGCTCATGAACAGTGGATGCCCTGCAAATATGAATCCAGAGAAAAATCTGATAGTATTCCAGAGGAAGGTAAAAAGCACAGTGCTGGACATTGTAGTATTTATCACAATTAATGATATGATGTTTGCCATACAGATGGCAACCTCACAAATGGCCTGGTTAAGAAAAAAGATTTCTGCAGCTTTATCTCCAGGTCCTGCCAATATTAACCACATGACACACATGTTGGCAGGGAGACCAAGAATGATATTGATTATGAGTGGAGCCTGGACATCTGCACAGTGGATCAGTTCAGATACAATAGCCAGTAGACTGTGATTTCCATCTATCTTGCCATCTAGCTGCCCTATAAAAAGATTAACCATACTTTCAGAATATCTTCTACCTTCAGGCAGGGAGAAATCAATTCCTTCGGTGACTAATAAAACAAAGATAATCAGATATCTTAAATCTCTGGTAAGCACGCATTCTACATTTAAGCAATAATACATGGCCATTGAATTGCAGTGAACCAGTGCAAGTATTGCAGGGTATAGCACAACTTTTAGAATGTGATTGCGGTCTTACCATGGTTTCAATATTGACATGATTAGTTGTTTAGTCAACTATGTGCTGGTACCAAAGTAAACTCTTATCTTAACAAATGTTTTGATCTGAGTGCATTTACAGTCATGATCAGCCTTGCCTCCAGTATAGTGCATCAGAAAAGCCCCGATTAGTAGTTGCCCGTAAGCTGTACACAAAGGGCGTGCTGGCTAACTTGTTATTTTAATTTTTAATTTTTTCAAAACATAATCAGTGAATTAGAATGTGTGGGGACATAACATCCAGATGAAAAACAGTGATACCAATGATGTAAATGCAGATTTGATTGCCACTGGTTGGGTAACAAAAGGTACAGTAGGTAAGAAGATGCCATCAGTCAATTTACATGTGTTATACGAAACTCAGATTCTCAACAAGACTATGTTGCTAAATTACCATAAAGTTGGATGAAATCATAAACACAAAAACCACAAAAGTTGCTCTGTTTTACTTACCAGGGCAAAATATGGATTCTTGGTTGTAACTTGGTTGCAAAAAATGGACAAACCCAAATAGTTGCTGGCAGAGAGATTAAGCACTCTCCAATCTAAATTGACATCTTGCTTTTAGCATGTTACTTTGGTACCAGCACAACTCTAATGTTTTCTGAAAAGACACTCCATCCATTCCAGTGGGCTTCTCAGCTGTTTGAAACTTGAGTGCGGATGTAAACCCTTTTGTAAATGATATGCAAACCCACAAAAGTCGGGATTTGATTGTTTGTCGCAGAAATGCACAGGCTCATATAGTGTAAATCTGTCTGCTGAAACATGTAGGTTGTAAGTTATTCATGATGGTTGAAATGAATGGGGATTAATAAAGCATAGAACTGTTGTTTAGCAGTAATGTTATATCATTATCTTGAAAGCGCAGTGATTGAGGCTGCAGCAAAGCAGGTCATGCAGGTTTGACACTTAAACTTACATGTTTTGGCCACTTGATTAAAGGCAGTTTACCTGACCTTTGGAGGAACAGCAAAGCGTGGATAAACCCAGGAAAGGCGGTGCAGATGTAGCACACATTTATGATGTTCAGAAACTGTTGCTGTGTAAGGTCATCTTTTAACAAAATAACAACCATCAAGGGGGCATACATGAGGATAACTGATACTGTAATGATCAATATTATCCTAAAAGCCTTCAGTTTTACGTTGCTCATCCCCTCTCTCTGCCTGACCCCTTCTTCTGGACCCGGCTGTTTCAGGACCAGAAGAGTAGCAACACAACAGAAAAGCTTCACCACACAACACACGGTGGTCTGCCCGAAAATAATGTAGTGAAATGCTGAACTCATTAAGAATCTGCTGGAGCAAGAAACCAGTGTACACAACCAGATTATCCCACACAAGGCCAGTTTGTACTTCAGTGGCTTGAGCCTCAAGAAAACCACAGGTTTAACTACTGCTAGATAGCGCTCCACACAAATCAGTGCCAGAAGAAGTGGACGACCTGTGACTATGAAACCCAGGAAAACCCTTCTGATCTTCATCAAACATGTGTTTGGAAAAACATAAGTAGCCACTCCTAAAATGTCGTAGAGGCAGATGATGAGTTCAAAAATCGCCTCTTTGAAAGTATAGAACTCCAATGTGATCAAGTGTCTTGATATTATCAGCTGCAGGATTTAGGTATTGACAGGGAGTCGGAGGATCGGGCTGACTAGACTGGGCATCACTGTTACATCGGTGTTTAAGAGGTTGTCACATAAGGGCAGCAAGGAGGTGTTTCCGAGAGTAGTGTTATTCATCTTGAAGGTCTATGGAAAGAAACATGACTTTTTAACATGATAATTAAAGAAAATACATTTAAACTTATTTCATTTTTTGGTATATATCTCTGTGTGGTTTTACAAATTCTAATATGTCTACATGCTTTAATTTCCATTTTTTCCATTATCTATACCGCTTATCCTCAGAGGGTCACGGGGCGCTGGAGCCGATCCCAGCTGACATTGGGTGAGAGGCGGGGTAGACCGTGGACTGGTCGCCACTCAAATATTCACGCTTACAATCACACCTACGGGCAATTTAGAGTCATCAGTTCACCTAACCGTGCAGTACGTGATATGACATGTAGCAGTAGGTTTATAGACAAATGCAGCTATGCTTTTTGACCCACATCTAAATTAATATAAATTCAGATAAATGAAGACATCTTTGAGGACTTTTTCATTCAGTAAGTGTATAATCTGATCTGTATTTCAAATACACAAAGAAATTATATCCAAAGCAGTCCCTCTCCAAGTAGTTATAATGTTTATTTAGCATACATTTTATCTTGATCTTGTTCACTGTAAAATCAGGACAAAATACTACGGAGGTGAGAACAGACCATGAAACAAAGCCCTAGAGGATGTGTGAACAAATGAATCTCCTCATATTGAGAAAATTAGCTATTATTCTAGAAATTTTAAGAATTGAAAAAACAATTCCATTGCCAAACCTGTAATTTGCAGGCGTTGTCTCACTCCTCTTGATTATATGTGCCTCTGTTGTCTTTTCTCAAATGTTCCCCAATACACTGATACTTTTTGCATTTCCGTAAGTTCTGAAACCCGAGGTAACCACACAGCTAATAGTATGCAATTAATATTAGTATTGCATGGGCCATCACCAATGACATGACTGATCACTCTTTGGCTGCACGCTTGCTGGCCCAAGCCGGGTTGGACAACTGAGGAGGCAGCAGTGATTATGGTCTGACCATACTGGGACATTGTAGAGAGGCGAGTTGTTTATGTAATAAGGAATTTGTTGTCTTAGAAAAAGCAATAAAACATCATATTTAAAGGTCACAGAAGTAAAAACTAGTTGCTAGATTTGATAGAGGTAATTATTTAAATTGTTATACAGCAGCCTTAATATGGTGTTACATGTATATGAGGTGCTGTTATTGTGACTAAAGGTTAGCATAATAAAGTGAGGTGCTAAATCTCTGAACCTCTTACCAGACTAACCAGAATTAAGCAGCAAGTCTGCACCTCAAACATTTCTTTACTTTGGGAAGATCCCCACTGCTTGGTAGCTCTCCAAACAGATTAAGCACGACTACCCACACAAGTCACTATCATCCCAAAGATACAGTACTGATGACGTTTGCTGCAGAGGATGTAGATTTCATAAAAAGATAGATAAAGGCTAATGTAACCGATGTTGGAGATAAATAAAGTATTCAGATACTTGGGTTCTTACTAACTTCACTAAAGTCAAAAAGAACAGGACACTCACTACATGTACTTTTCTTCCCACCTTTCTCCCAACAGTATAGGCAGAATATAAATCATTCTCAACCACACAAAACGTTATCTGGAACCTTGTACCCAAAGTGTCCTTGCGCGACCAGTCTATGGCTACTCTGGATGTCCAACAAGAACTCCTCACTCAGGTTCAGGCCACCCTGATGTCTCACTTTGATCACGGAGTCATTTCTCCCAGGATTACTGAGGCTCCTCAGCTGTGATAAAAATGTATCTGTAACATAAATAATAAGCTATCAAAGATGGATTAAGCCCAATTTTTACTTTTTCTTATTATGTGAGTTACAAATGCTGCTAATACCACCGTTTTACCTTTGTTACTATTGGTTTGGGCGTCCATGCCAGTAAAAACAAGATAATGTCACTTACTGTAATATACAGTAAAACTGTGGGCAGCCATCCCAGGAGTAGTAGCTGAAGAAAGTCAAACTTTTAGCAAGCCATTACATTTTTCTCAGGACTCGGAGGTCCAAAGTACCTCTAAAACATGTGTGAGTATTGGATTTAGAGGAGGACATGAAAACCTTTCAAACACAGACACACCTCATGTTCAGCTAAATATATTACTGTCAAATTGTGAAGAACTAATGCACTCATTAAAATTCAACAATCATTATCACAGTGGTGTGAAAACATTTTGCATCTATTACATGGCCAATTGAAATGTCCGTCAAAATACAACCATTCATGTGATTAAGGCAGAATCTGTAACAAGCAGAGTCTGTGATGGGTTAGATTAATGTCTGAGTCTTACCACTGACGTAATTCACATGTCACTGAATGTATTCCTGGTTTTGCAGAAACATTTTAAAGATGGCTCAATAACCTGTTATTTTGAAACAAAGCATGGTATAACTTTAAAATTTAAGTGAAAGTTGTTGATTAAGTATTTAGAATTTGCACACCTGTTAAGGCTGAACAAATCCAGTACACATCAACACACCTTTGTTTATAAGTCACATCTCTTTACTTAAGTGTAAATTGCCCAAAAGTATTTGCAAAAACAATGACCTGTGACGCTTTAGTGCCCATGGTCTACAAAGGGAGTGCTAAACAAATAATTGTTTCTCTTCCAAGATCATAACCCCCATAGCATGTAGTTTCATATTTACATACTTGACATTTCTGAGAGAGTTTATGCAAGAACAGGCAGATGGACTTTGGGAAACAAAACTTTAGATGACCAGCACAGCATTCACTAACATTTACTGAGCACTCACTTGTTTGGCTTAATGGATGAACAAAACCTTTGAGACTTTGAACATGATAGCTTTCTCTTTTTAAGCCTCACTGATCACAGTGATAGAGGATAGTTTTCCCAGCCTTTTTGAGGTAGAGGAGAAAGTGGAAAAGCACGCCGTAATAACAAATGTAGGGGCTAAGTCCCTTGAGATTAATACCCCCATAAGCATGAGAATGAGTGATCACAATTTAAGGAATGCAATTAATCAGTGCAACAAGGGTTATTGAAATAATGAAATTGATGAAACTATTGTTAATCATTCCTCTGTCCTCTCTGCCAGAGTAGAAATGTTTCAAAGCTCTTGGCATAACAAGCCAGTAGTAAACTTGTGGAAAAGTTTCCAAGGAAAAAATAGTAATAATGAATACAACAACTAGAGCATTGTTGAAAATTAACACATAAAAAAAAAACTTTATTTTACAGAACTAGAAAATAGATGACACTCGTTGCTTTCACAGCATACACATTTCTGTATATTTCTTTTGTATGGAATATAAACTACATCCAAAATGATCCTAGATATGACAATATGAAGTAAAAAAAAACAAAAAAACAAAACAAAAGCACTGATTGCACCAGGTTACTGCATTGACTATCAGGGAAATGAGCTTGATTAAATTCTACAAACAGAAGATTATGATTGGTATAACAGTCAGCGAATCATAGCTGTGCGGGAGGAGAAAGGAGAAAAGCTGATCTGTTTTAGTTGCCTGCCACGCAAAAGCAAAATGAATGATCTATGTAGATCAATGATAAAAGTTGTTTGTCCAGTTGTTAAGGCAGATTAGGCAAGAAAGGTGCTTTGAACAGAGCCGTGAACAACAATAAGCTGTGACTATGTCTGTTACTGAAACTAGTAATTAGCAGAATGACACATAAATCATCTCTGTTCCTTACTATGTCTTGGTAATAATGTTGCTATTCTATTGTATTATTTACTGTCAAATGATGAATGAACATATCCCTGCTGATGGATGAAAAGCCAATATCTGTCATATCTAGTTCTTCAAATGAAGGATTACGTGCTTCTCTAAGGGAAAAGAACATTTCCAGCCATAATGGGTTCATGAAGCACTTTGAAATCCATGGGTTATAATCAAAATTTCATCAAGCAATAGCTAAGGTTTTTCGTCATTTGACTAATTATAGATACAAGGTTGTTAATCAACAGCAAAAAAATTCACAAATCCTCATACCTCAACAATGAACAGGTAGTTTGTCTGTTACTTACAAAAGAACTCGTACGATGGTTGGATTAAATATGAGAGTTCACCTCTAGGTTTAATATTTTATTGTAAAACTACTTGGTAAGGTTAGGGAAAACCTTGATCATGGTTAAAAGAACTACAGGGTTAAGATTAGGAAAAGATTATGGCCATGGCTAAAAGAAACCAAAGCTGACTATTGATAGGAAACAGGATGCAAACTGCAGTCTCTGGTGTCAAAGTCGAAAACTTTGTACGGCCAGCCATCCATCCCAACCTCCTCCCTAAGAGGTTTTGCAATACTATAAGACAACAAGCCTTCCAAATTAAATGACTTAATACGTTGTTTGTCCATGCCCTCCAGAATGACACATTTTCTGATCTGACGAAATATCATGGTCTGAGTTAAAATTACTTTGTTAAGGTGCCCACACAGTGCTTGCTGAAACCAGGAGGGATGGAGGGTAGAGGGCATCGCCTGGGAGCACCAATCTCCCGACCTGGTGTTTTGATTCAATCAATATCTGTTCGGGTGGGCAATCTGTTATTTATTTATTTTTATTTTTTTAAGCATGGTGATTGATTATAATTAAGGTGAATAAAATGATTGTACCACAAAATCTACACAGGCTTCCAAGCCAAGTGTTCCAACAGCAAACCCAGAGGACTGTCAGGAAACCAGAGTGACAATTATAATCCTGACACACGTAGGAAGGGCTGTGTTTATTATGTGAAACTGATAAAGAAAGGGGGAAAATAAGGAAACCAAAAACAATGGAGCACGACAAGATTTAAGTGGGAACATCACATCTGTATTAAGTTTTACAATTCACACTCATTTATCAATCCACACTGTATGCTATTCCAGTGACCCAGAACTGTCCAATCATTATCTGTGCACAGAAATATTTTTTCAAAGCTGGGAACCAAGATTAATCTACCATGTCAAACAGATGTACAGCCTTAAGCTGTTCAGTAACAATTTTTTTTTATTTGACAGTCATGTCTTTTGTCTTAATGTTTACAAGGAGCTTTCCATTATAATAGTGCTCTTAGTTTACCCCAGTTTGCAAAAACGCATCATGGCTACTCTCATTCCTGCAAGGGCAATATATTGTAACACGTACACTGGAAATGACAGATTTAAATGTCTAAATTCAGTGCTGTTTACATTTTATACTTTGAATATGCCTAACACAGGTCTGCTCTTTTGAGTAGTGGTACTGTACAACTGCCATTAAATCCTTGATCAGTTAAATGGTCTCAGACTGCCAACAGCAAAGTAGCACTAAATTGAACTGTAATTACATTGCACTTCAATGGAACAAAGACAGTATGAGAAGTAATATGCTTTTGAGAAATTGATTTATTAACAATATAACTTGCAAATTGAATTAATACTTTTTTTCTCTAACATAATATTGGCCTGTTCAGATAACCAACAGGACTTTGTAAATTAATGTTAGCACTTCACAAAGTAATTATATTTGATAGTCTGTAGTGTGCTACCAAAATAAAAGGCAAAACATTGTTTTTCTATAGTGATTTAATCAGTAAATGGTAAAAGAGGATTTGGGTCATCAATGACCATGTGTAACAAGCTGACTTGGAAAGGATGAAATGCTAGAGAAATATATAAAGTTTGTAACATTACATGTAAGATTCATGTGTCACAAAACTTTATGAAATATGTTACAAATTAAAAACACTCGAAACATCAATGTATGAAACATCAATCACCATCTAATGAAATAATACATTTAAAAATAAGGGAAAAAAATGTATGCTGACTGAGAATGTTTTGTGTAATTGCCAAGATGGGGAAACAAGTTAACACACACACACACACACACACACACACACACACACACTCACACACACACACACACACACACACACACACACACACACACACACACATGCTGAGTGGGAAGACTGAGAACGCATTTCTCTTGTGGGCAGCAAGTCTCAGGCAGCAAGTTTAACTATTTTCATGATTATTATTATCATGTCAGGATTTTTACACCTACGTTATTCTTTTCTTCAGATGCCACTAGTAGTTTATGGCTATGATGAGTAACATATCAGTTAACTCCTCATTACTGTGTTCAACTTACTCATAATAAAAGCAAAAGACTGCTGATGTAATGGAAGTTTTAACTTTTGGTCTGAATTGTTTGTAAATCCAATACCAGGCAACATACAGTTATGTCTAATAATGTAACTTACAGGCACTAGTTTCAGACAGACAATCAGCCATTATTACAGAAACTGTTACAGTGTGTACCGGAAACACCATATAGACCTTTTTCACAGCAGACATTTTGACTTGTCATAGCAGGAAAAGCACAGGTTTTACTGATAACTTTAATGATGGCCCTGTTCCATTTAAGTATCCCAGTAAGCAAAGCCAGTGAGCCTGCATGCATGACAGGGCCCCAAAACCTGCACACCAAAATGGAATGCAGCCACCATTAATGTTATTAATTACACCTGTGTGTTTCCTGGAATGACAAGTATGGAATTGAATGAAGTACAACACATTTCCTCTGGCTGAGCAGGATTTCTTTTTTAAATAGCTGACCACTATCTGTCACTGATGTAACGTTAAAGGTCCTGCACACACACACACGCACGCATGCATGCACGCACGCACACACACACACACACACACACACACACACACACACACACACACACACACACACACACACAGGTGTTTTCACTTAATCTGGCTAATTAGACCTCTGCTCAGGTTGAGGTTGATGTCACCAAAATGCTCTATTAAGAATATTTAAAGTGTAAGAGGTGCAATAAAATATTTAAGAGAAAAAAAACTCTACCACAGTCCTGTGAGGCGATCTTATCAGGCAAAATAAGTGAAAACAGCTTTGTGTTGTCTGCCTTGGCATGCAAGTTAAAGCTACCAGAGCAAATGTGTATACATTATGCTTCTGTACCCAAACACACACAATGGCAATCGCCCTTCGAGGCTTGAGGGTAAACAGGCATTTTTGGATATATCTTCAGAGATGTATTTTTTCTTCATTTTAATGCTAAAATACAATCAATTGGCAATCACTTTTATATGATTTTTTTTCTTACTACAAAAGTGGAGTTTTGTAACTATAGTTGCACTTTAATACCATATAGTTATCCTTGAACTAGTGTAACAGAATAGTACATATGGTGCTTTAACCATTTAATTTACAAGAGGTTACATTACATTAACTTCCAGAAGGTACACCTGTACAGCAGGTATCACTCTAGACGGATACAGCTCTTGAAGCTCCTGTATGTCTGATGCTAATGAATATTGTGGAGAACAGCCATGTGAAGGCCTCATGCACAGTATAAAACCCACAAAAACCCTGAAGGCAATTAAGTTAGATGGTCTCCGAAGCAGTTCGAATGGGAAGACCTCCCCTCTCTGCTCCACTTACTATCTGCCACAGGATGTAGGCACTGGTGGGAGGACCCCGCATGAAGCGAAACCGAGTAGGCAACAGTGAAGAAGTACTTGGTGGGTCGCATGTAATGCTCCAGGAAAGTTTCTGAGTGGGAGAAAGTTGAGCTGTTGCCTGAAGAGATGCTCATTTCAGCAGCCATTAAAATGTTCCTCAGGTTCTGTGATCTTCAGATTTACAGGGTTCCTGGAGGCAAGATAGAGCGAGGGAACTCAACAGTCAGGGATCCCAAAGGCAAGACAACAACCAGAAAACACTGTAATTAGATGAATCCCATTAGACGAGGATGTGTAACACTCAATGGCCGGAAAATCATTATTAATGGTTGTAAGTGTTAGCATATTACAGCGATATCTCAGAGCTGTTATGTTTCCATCTTGGATTTGTTCATTCGTCTTTTCTGACAGCATACAGTTCAACTATTGATAATATTGGGGAAATTAGTGTAAAATTAGTTACAGAGAACCACCTATTTTTCTTTTCGTCCCCTTTCGTCCCCTGTCCATATACTTCCCATGTTGTTTTGTTATCCTAATAAATCTGGCTAACCTGAATCTTAATGGCCTTGCTATTGTAAAAGCACTCTTGTTTATCGTTCCACATGAATCAAGTTCATTCATTCAAGTTCAGAACCTCCAATGCTCATACATTTTCTCTGACCCTGTAATGTGAAGCACAATGGTCAAAAGCACTGATTTTATGAAACTGAAGGTAATGTATGGAATGTACAGTTAACCTTTACGGTTTTCTTAGCGTATAGAAAGTATATTTAAAAGGAAGTATTGCTACTGTGTTGAAACCTTTGATTAACAGCATTTCTTCACATTGCTGCGCAGCACATTGATCAGTTGAGAACAAACAACTGGTATGAACAATGTTAAATTGTTTTTTTCTATCTTACATCATTTGTGAGGTGTCTTATTTTCAGTTTCAGGGAGGAACCGTGCAGGGAAAGTGTGCCACCTGTCAGACGATGTATTTCTCTCTTTTTTGTTCGCTTCCCTGTTTGCTCCTTTGTGCCTCTGTTTTCCCAGAATTACCACTTTCATCTTCACAACTAGCATCTCAGAAAGCACTCACTTTGTTAGAAAGATATTACTTATTTTATTTAAAATGTAATGTCAATTAAGTATTTGTGTATTTAAAAAAGTTACAAGTGTGATACGCCTTTGATTCATCCTAGAATGACAGCTAACTGGCTCTGTACTTTTCATGTGTAGGTGAGGCTTCAGGGACACCAGTCATACACACACACATTTACATGCACAGATGCAGGCACACACTGCTGCACAACAGTGAATGCTGTATCGGGGAGAGAAAATGACTGATTGCTTAATTCTTTTTATCAGAGGAAGTTTAGAGAGAGAGAAGGCAGAAGAAGAGGGAGCTGTCATCTTTCTTCTGCTGGTGACGGGATATAAATAGCAAGTAGGTTCTTTTAAAAGTCGAGATGAAAACATGTGCTTTGTTTCCAGTGCGTAGCTGTAACGCGGCTTTGAAACCTGAAGCAGGGAGAAGACGCTCCTTCATGTCTCCCTCAGTAAGCCAGAGAATAACGAACAACGAGAAGCCGCCTCTGAAATGCCTGACCTAATATTTGACAGATAGTCAAGACATATGTATCCAGGGACCAAAAGCAGATTTAAGGGAAAGATGAGCTCATATTTTATTTTATTGTACAATTTTATTAGGTTGCTGTGTCTGAACCAGCAGTACAAAAGGGAAACTCTTTCTTTTCTTCCTGTATTATCGGAGGAAATTCCAGTACATAATCATTTGTACTGCTGTGTAATTGTGTGAAACATTGTTAAGATAAATATAGCATTTTTAGATAGAGGGAAATGTCATGCATACCCCACAGTGAAGACACCCATCGGTGCCCACGACATTTCAATATGGGGAATGTTAATACTTCACAAGTGATAAGTATTCCAAGTATGTCTCATAGCTACGAAGTAAGATTTCCTCATTTGCTCAGAGATACCCAAAGGCTGATTGACAACCTATGGTACACCCTATCCCAACACAGATTGTGCGGTGTGTATGGTCTGTCAAAAGTAGGGGGAACCCTCTCAAAAGAAAGACTTGGTGGAGGACATAATGATGTATTATATTCATGAGATCCACCAGAGTTTTCTTATCATACTCCCTGTTGTGTAATTGACTAATCAACATCATCCAGAGTACACAGTCTTTGTTCTCTGGCTAATGCATTCTGATGGGTTCAAAGGCATGGAAAACAGAGAATGAGCAAGTGAGAGAGCAAGCGTGTGAGTGAGGGAGTGTGTGTGTGTGTGTGTGTGTGTGTCTGTGTGCAATTGCATGTGTCAGGAGACCAATTACATTTCCAAGTTGTACTTCAAATGAGGCACAACGAATCACTGCCCTTCCCTGATTTGGCTCCTGCAAAAATGAGAGCAAACCTTGGCTGTATGCATGCATGCAACCACATGCATATACAAACACACACACAAGCACACACACACGAACATGTCCTTTGCCTATAGTAACTCATCTGTTCATTTTGGCGGTCTCCATTCTGAGTTACATAAGGTATGTTCCCTACGATGGCAGCTGCTTTGCTTAGCAGGTGAGGATGTAACAAAAATATTGATTCTGGACAAACAAATAGCTACCGACTCACTGACTGGGCAGAACTTGCAAGCAAACAGAATAAAAAATACCAATATTGATTCTAACAAATAAATAGCCACCATCTGACTGACACGGGTGCAACTTGTAAGTAAACAACATTGCATGATTCAAATTTGAAACGGAGGAGGCGTATCTCAACAGTTTGTCATGTGTCGATTTAGATTTGCTGACTAATCTTTCCCCCCATCGGTTTCTGTGTTTGAAAGGCTCAAAGTGCCCCAACTCTCTGTCGAGGTAATCTCACTGCGAGTAATCTTTAAGATGCATGAACATGGAGGGAGAAAGCCCCGGTTTCAAAGCTCATATAAATGCATAAATATACATGCTTTAGGAACATAACCCAACACTGTATCCATGCATCCATTAATCCTTGGTAGTGAGTAATCCCAGTGTGTTTATGTACTGGGCTAATCTCTCTCTCTTCTGCTAAGGGACTGAGGACTAGGCTTCGACTCACAGGTAAGCCTCATTCCCACACCACGGCCCTAACTGCTAATCCCACTTCCAGATACAGAGGAGAAGAGCTGGAGAGGGAAAGAGAGGCAGCTTATGTGTGTTTGTGTCAGTTTGTTTATGTGTCTGGTAAGTAGACGCCACATTAAAACCATGATCTAACGGTTGCTGACTAATTTCAGTGACTTCTGTCAGCGGGTCAGGACCTGGGTGTTAACAAGATTCACCTCTAAACATATGGACTGTGGATTGTGGATTGTGGATGTACTAGATGTTTAAAGAAAAGAAGCTGAAATTAAAATAAAACTATACTTAATGAACACACTAGAAGATGAATAACACTATTTTGTCTACCTGTATATCGAATTAATAGAAACATACTGTATAATGTTATTGGTTTCCATTATTTTGTTTATGTGATGAGAAAAACAAACCAAGTTCAGCCAGCTTGAGGATCTTGCTGTTAAAGACAGTTTCCAGTTTTGCTTACCCCATCAGAAAAATTGGATAAAAAGACGCTGGAAAGTGAGTATTTTTGAGGAATATTCTAAGACAAACTTTCTGAATTCAGATTGATGTCTCATCTGCTTGTGCATTGTTAGCAGGAATTTAAGCAGTCGTCTGTAAAAGTTAGTTGAGGATGTATTTAAATTGAGTAAAAATATTTTGCAGGAAAAATATTGATTATATCACCATTTTCAGTTTTAATCACATCTAAAATCCTAAAATAAACATAAACATGAAAACATAGAATTTATCAGAAAAGAAATGCAAAATCAAAACCATACAGCTAACTCATTAAAAGTTAAATAAATGAAATGAAATTAAACTACTGTATGAAAAAACAAATATAAAATATAAATTATTATAATAACAGTACTGTGTGTTTATTTGTCTGTCTGTATAATAAAAAATAAAATTGTGCTAGACCATGATCCAAAGAAGAAGTGATTCATTTTTGCTGCAAATCTGTAAATTCAATATAGCCTCTTCAACTACTGCACATTATGAAATGTATCTGGCACATGTATGATTGTCTGATACAATATTTATTTTGATACCAATATGAATCCTGATTAAAAATGTCTTTCTTGGCTTCCTTCTGGCTCAGTTTGTTTTTACTTCTTTAATATGCATAGGGGAGTTTTCATTTCTCTTGCCCTCCCTCCAGGAAGAGGTCAGAGGTCAGAGGCCAAGGTCAGACACAGAAGAGCAGATTTGGAGCTGGCCATTTCAGCAGGACCGATGTTTACTGTGAATGGCCCCTGATCCTGGGTCCTCCAGATGAAGGTTGTTTGGTACTTCCTTTTTCACTTTGAGCCGTAATTAATTAGCACCACATTGGCTCAGTGTTCTACAAATGTCATCACTCTTAATGCAAATTTAATAGAAGGTGGTTTATATTTCATAAGCTTGTAGAGATGGTTTAAAGTTCAGAGGTTCTCACAATGGATTTTATTCTCCTAGGTTGTTCTCTTCAGTAAATCCTATTCTTATTCCTGAAACTGAATGATTGTACTTACTTGAATTTTACAGAGATTAATTTTGTTATCAGGTTTTGTTCCAGTCAATTCTCGCTTTTGTCTGTATTGTGTTTGTTGTTGTTTGTTTGTTTTTTTAATTTCCATAGTGACGCAGCCCTGCTGTGGGCTGTCAACCATATGTTGTGGTTCCTACGTCATGGACACTATGGATGGTTTGCGCTTGGCCAACTGCAAGTTTGCATGTAAACTATGGTTAGTTTGTTGTCCAATCACACACTTGCATGCAAATTATTTTTTATTTAGTGGTGACAGTGCCTTGTCTAAACATGTGCTTTAATGGAAACAAATTTAAATGAGGAAAATTCACAATTTGCAATTTGCCTCTCATTCACCCGTTCACAAACACACCGGTGGCAGCGAGCGATGCACCGGTGCAAGGTTCTGGACTGACCATCAGGAGCAACTTGGGGTTCACTTTGACATGTGGACAGGAGCCACAGACGAGTTAAGCTGACCTCTTGGTACAACATATTGTGTTATTGCATGTATATGTAATAAAACTGTATTCTTGTTTACAATTTACAGAAACCATTTGACTTGTATATTAGACATGTATTTTGTTGTTCATTGTTGCTTTTTATATATATGTATATGTGCATCTATTTTTCACCTACTTGTATGTACAAATAAAGCTGATTCTGATTCTCATATTCCAGTAAAACAAACATTTTCTCTTTCTCTCTTTTTGTATGTGTGTTCATGACATGACTATACTAAAGCAAAACAATAATCTGTTCAGGTTCATCAGACAATGGCTGGGCCTATACTAGTATATATGGTAGGTTACAATATAGCCTTGGGATTGGATGGTTTGTTGTGTTGTGTGTGTGTGTGTGTGTGTGTGTGTGTGACATAGACAGAGATACAGAGAGTCCAGCCTTCCTGACTCTAGAGGCCCTGAAGTCTCTGACCTATTTCTGCCTGGGAGTAGCTGCTCTGGATGGTGCATGTGTATGTGTGTGTGTGTGTGTCTGTGAGACGATGCACCCTATGTCTCTCAGGTATTACTGTACAGCTCTGTTTGGTGCTCGCTGATTTGAATACACACTCACTCCCTCCTTCTCTCTTCTACTCTCCACCTTTTCATAGAGCAGCATTTCCCAGCGCGCATGCACACACACACACAGACACACACACACACACACACTTTCCTTTCTCAATCTCTCGCATGTGCTGCCTGCTGCGATGTCCAGTGCTGAGTGTTGCTGTATCTGCGTTCACAGCAGGACATGCACACACGCGCGCACTCACACAAACCCACACACACGCGCGCGCGCGCACACACACACCCACACAGATCCTGTTACACTAAATGTGTTCACAGCAGGGTAAACCTGATTCAAACAGCTAGCGAGAAAGCCTAATGATTGATGATAAGACCAGAATATCCGCAGCCACAGCAAAATCACACAAACAGGTTATCTGGGACCTCCAGGCACTGAGCTGCTTTCACATGGCAGAGGAAGAGTGCTTGGGGTCATTAGCCCACACACACAGGGCTGTAACACCCCCCAACCCACATTCACATGCATTTACTGACAGAATATGCACAAATGCCCGTACATGCCAGCGGATTCTCATGCGCACATACCACCTCACACTCTTGTGCGCTCTGCTGCCGCCTCTTTTTCTCTCCCTTTCTCTCGTGTACTTTGAGACAAGTTTCTGCTGAACTGCTGAGGAGGCAGGCAGGTAAGCAGGCACATCAGCAGCGGGGCAGAGGTGCTGTTAGTCTGATGAGCAGTAAAGCTGTCTAGAACCCCAGAATAGCTATGAGGAGCTGCATTTGCACTCGTGTTTACCAACCTAAAATCCATTCTGCCTCGTAACGTTCTCCTTTACACCGCATTATATTTAACATGTCTAGTACATGTAGTTTAACCTTCAAAGCATGTAATGTGCAGCCAGTGAAGTCCAAATCTCATGTGCCAAACTAAATGTCATACATCTTCTGCTGTGTTAGGAGTTGAAGGACTGTGTTTGTTGTTGTGTTATAGCATGATGAAGGTGCTGCTCCCGTACCAACAGTGTGATTGGAGTCTTTCCCACTGACGTAAGCTAGAGAGGAGTATTCTCATAGAGAACGGTGATGTAATGGACTGTGAAGGTACTAGTCAGGCTCCTTCTTTTCGCTCCTTCCTCCTCGCTGTCTCACTGTTTCACCCTCCCTCTCTCTCTGTTCCCATCTCTATGGTTTTTTTTCTCTCTCTCTCTTTCTTTTTTGTCTTGGCAGGCTACTCCTACTCCTCTGGGATCACTGAATTAAAACCCAACAGCTCCCTCGCTCGGTCACAAAAGGGAACTACACCCAGAGATGTCAGCTGCTGCTTGCATACTCCCTTCTGCATCTCCATCGTCGCTCCATCTCCGCCCATAAGTATGGTACACACTCCTCCTCCCTCTCTCCTCCATTTGCCTCGATGACATTCCGTCGCCAGCTGCCGTGCTATGATACCCAGGTCGCTCCTTGAATGGTTTGTCAGATACTTTCTAGACACAGACAGTTCTTTTGTCACATTAACTGTCAGAAACGTGAAACATTTATTAGACTCAAGTTCCCACTAAGGAGTCTCATACTAGTGCTCCTCCTGCTCTTTCTCCTCCTCTTCTTCCCTTCTCTCCTTGTTCGCTGTCTTCATCAAAGAAGAACCACCAGCTCTGTCTGCTCGAGGGAGACACCACAACGAGGCAGACAAACCTCCCAGCTCTCTTCTCTACTTGACCATCCTAGTGTGAGAAGAGGGGAATAAAAACATATGCACACATAAATGCAATAAATCAGCACTGTTCCATCTGCACACACAAAGACACACACACACACACACACACACACACACACACACACACACACACACACACACACACTCCAGCAGTCTTGACTTTCTCCTGTAGGGAGCCCTCCTTGACTTTCCATGTCTAACATTACAAGAGGCTCGAACTACCACACAAACACACACACACACACACACACACACACACACACACACACACACACACAGGCTTTATATTTCTCTTTTTGAATAAATCCACTATTAAGACGACTGTTATCTTCTTTCCAAGAAAACTGCAAAAGCAAAAGAGAAGAAACACACACACACACACACACACACACACACACACAAGCACGTACATACACAAAAAACGAATGCACACATGTGGGTTCACGTGTGCACGCATGCACACACACGTACTGTATGCATGAATGCAAACACACACACACACACACACACACACACACACACTGCAACTATATACATACTATACATGCACACATTCACATACACGTACACAAATACAAAAGTGCAATGGGGGTTTTGAGAGAGGAAGCCCACAACATAAATATCCAATTACCAAACACATCAAACGCACAGAGGATGAAATATTGATAACTTTGAGACATTTATGTAATCCACAATGGTGCCTTATATAAGTGTTCCATTTTACAAAGAGAAGCAGAAATGTGCAGGGAGGTATTGTTTTCCTTTTTTTTTGTAGCATCACAGAAAAAGAAAGAAACTGTTGTATGTTGGCAGACAATAATGTGAGCATATGAGAGTAGTGGTTGAAAGCAGTTTCCCTCTCTAGCTCCCTCTCTAGCTCTCTCACATTAAGTGCTCACATGGAAGAATACATGTGTAGAAAAACACACCTATAACTAACATGTAACAGCGACGCACGGTTAGAGACCATTCACTGAGAGACTCAGCGTATCATTACTACCTAACAACAACAAAAGCAAATGAAAATGAAAGCAAAATGATTGATGACTTAACCACTCGTGGAGCTCTATTCTGGTGTTGGATGTACATTTATGAGGGGGAGGGACTGGGATGTTTTATTTGGCACTTCATATGTGGCTGTCAATCGTTCAGTGATAATGGCCGGTCCAAGCATATGGACGTGACGGAGGAGGTTTAGGGCTTCTGTCTTCACTGCTCTGCTTTGAGCTGCAGATCATAGAGCCTTTGCAAAAGGCACAAACAAGCAAGGGGATATGGATTCTCTCTAATTAATTGTAAATTGTCACTGCTTGAAGTGGGGATGCTGAGTGATGTGTGCATGTAGAGTATGTGTTTGTGTTTTCATATGTGAGAGAAAATGAGAAGGAAAAACAGAGGGGAAGACTGAATAATTTGACTTAACTTTCATGCCTTATCAACAAGCCATTCGTGGTTTTTCCTTTGAAACTGCTGTTCCCCACTAAGGCCGAATAAATTAGAACTCTAAATAGGAATAATAATGAGAGCATACATTATTCCTGTTGTTGGTACTGGTTGATGTTGTTGTTGTTTGTCTCGGCAGGAAGGCTCAGATCTCCATATTTGCAAAAAAAGGTAACTTCTCTGCATGTTTCATAAGTTTGGAGGATCATTTTAATGGTGACCCAAAAAGATGTCCTAGATATTTGGGGAACATCCTTTTGAAAAATTCCTGAAACTACAGACAGAGAGACAGAGAGCACAGAGGGGAAGAGAGAGACAGAGAGAGAGAGAGAGAGTAGAGGGAGAGATGAGATGAAATGGAACTTCTTCCTGTATTGTGAATGACTTATAATTTCAAACATTTCTCTGCTATATCAGTCAAAAACACAGTACAAAACACTACAAAAAGTACTCATTATGTTTAGTACATTCTGGAGACACAGCATGGTTATATGTTACATAATTATTACCGCTGATGCCCTCAGACTCTGACACAACCGCTGCTGAGTGAGAGGGAGTGGTGAATCGTATTAAGATTATGGACACGCCATCATTATTAATGCCCATTTAAAGCTGACAGACCCCTCTTACCCACAGTGGGTTCCAGTAGTGGTTTAACAAGCCCTTCCTCGGAGGAATCCCCACTGCTATTTTAAATACTGCTCCATTAACACAAGTGGCCTTTAGTGCGATTGACCCTTCAGTGTCTAACGTAAACTCAAGAGGCAAATCTTATCCACTGTGAGCTTTCACCATTGCCTCGCAATGCACAACTGAAGTGAGACATAGGTATGAGTAAGCAAATATGCTTATTTATCTGCAAATATTTTATCATTACTGTTCTTAATTTTTAGGGAAAGTATGTTCCATTTAAAAATCTCTGCTACATTGTGCCAAGTACCTATGGAAGTGAAGGAAGGCGTACATTTTATGATAATTATGACAATTCTTCATCGTCTGACTTTGCAAATTAATTGATTATTTTGCCCCACCTCCTCTTTTTGTCTTTGGACAAATTGTTTAGGAACTCCTCCCTCCATCTCCAAAGTAACCAGGAGAAGAGTCCAGTTACATTTTGCAGGTTTAAAATGTCAAACATAAAACACACTTAAAGCTGCTATAAAAAAGAAAGAAAATGCAGCTGTACTAATAACTGCCTGCAGGTGGCACATGCATCAAAACTGCAGAAGGGATTACTTGTGCCTGTAGATGGCACACATTAGCATGTCTTCATCTGCACCTCGTTAGTGCTGCTGCTGTTAGTTTCCTTGCCTACAAGACTGGAACTGCAAATCTAGAAATGTAGGCCTGAAAATGTGGGCACTGCGGCTCTGCAACTGAATGGTATTGGCTGGTCTAGGGTGCTTCACATCAACAACCTTGACACCAACACAAAACACTGGTTCCTAACATGAATAGTCTTTTTGAGACTTTTTAAAAATGTTGTCACAGACAAAATGACAGATCCTCCTGTAAATGACCAACTTCTTGGTTATGCCTATTTTTCTGCTGCAGATCAGTAGTTAGTGTTGGTGAGTATGGACAGTGGACCAGGCCAGGGTAGAGGTTAGTGTTGATTACTCACCTCCACCGCCCTCTTTTCATGGAGAGCACATCTGAAATTCCAACATTGACATGTGAAATACAGACAGCAACTCCTATGGACTCACAGCACTGCACAGGGTGCTGCTCCTCCCAGCCCTAAACATAGACCAGCTTCAGAAGCTGCACAACCATGGACCAGACCAGTTTTACTTTAACGATGATCATTCTGGTTTATTAAATAACATGTAACAAGGGGCAAGCTAACCACTTAGGTGGTGTGGGGAAACCCATTACTTAGAGAGAGATGTGTCTACTGGTCACTGATGGTTTCTATAAAGAAATATGTGACTTTCATTTTTGAGTTTGTTCCTACTTATCCTAAAATACAGACATTGTACAATTTTTCTTTAGCCCGAATGAGAGTAGAGTATTTGTTTTACAGATCAAAGCTAAAGCTAACATGCAATTAGGCCTCAGAAAGATTTGTGTGTTAAACTCACACTCACATTAGTTTTCCAATACTATACAAAGTGTGTAGTAATAAGCGTTCCTGAGTTTGTGTGTGATGTGTATATACTGTTTGTGTGTGTTGAGATATAGAGGTAAAGAGGGTGAAGTTGCTGTGCGTATGTATGTGTATGTAGACAATATACACTATGCATCATTGTAATAATCTCCCTCTCCAGCCCAGTCACAAGTCAAGTATGAAGTGCTACTGCCTGGTAGCACAAAGCACAATGTGAAGCTCATGTGACTGTATTAACCTTTCAGATCTAATCTCCTGCAGTCACGAATGAGAGAAAATGTGAGAAAGAGACAGAGAGAGAGAGATCAGAAAATTTGAAGTTAGAGAGATTTCAAAAGAAAGCAACAAAGTATGCAGAGAAGAAAACAATTCAGATATGTTTTGTTTCTCCTCTGAAGCCCTCAATTCTCAGTTTCTATCTATGGTTTGTTTTGAGACGGAGAACAGAGACTCTTGATATGCAGAAGTGCAGATTTGGCACTGAATTGTCAAGTAAATCAAAAAGAAGCAGAGATCACTGTGCAGCACCCCCATGGCTTCAAAAGCAACACAAAGACCACAGAGAATAACACTGACATATTCTTATACAAACACTGACAGAAAAGAAAGTCTCTATTATTTCCGTAGTTAGTTTTATAGCTTGGAGCAGACTGTCAGTGTTCCTGTTGAGGACCCAGCAAGATAATAAATCTGGTGGGTCAAGGAGTCTCATTGGATGCATGACACAGGTTTATAGTTTTGTCACGCTGGTCTTTTGGCATGAGAGTCAATGGAGCCTTTGGTCAGGATCAGCTGATTTCATTGAAAGGGAGCTGCATTAAAGATTCCCAGAAGGGCCCCTATTATTGGGCAGATCACAGGGCAACAACATATGATCTAACAAAGGCATATTCTTTTTCTCAAATGGGAGGGGGACAGTGAAGGGCAGACAGATATCTATTTATATATTTATGTAAAATATATATATATTTCACAATTCAAATTGGTTTTCTTGCAACATTTAATTCCTTGGACACATTTACTCATTTTAAACTCAACCACTTAAGCCAGCCATCAATGAATAGAGCTATGTATTTTAAGTGTAAATGGGTCTAATCATGTTGCCATGGTACAGTGCATTTAGCAAGACTATAAATTATCGTAATCAGCTGAATATAAAGTGTAAAGATGGATGGTGCAACATTTATCACATTATGACTTGATATCTTATTGACTTGGCTGAGCTGGTATGACCAAAGCAATATTTATTAGGCATTTCTGATCAACTAGTATAGTAAACCGGGGTGATCTCAACAACACAAATTTCTCTTTACTCGAGAATTATGCTTTATTTTTAAACTAACCTGACTGACACAATGTCATTGTCTCGATATGTAACAGTTTTGTCAAATGACACTGAACAAGACTGAACAGGCATGCTAGCATCTCTGTGAGGCACAGAGATGCTTTGAGCTAAATGTAGCGTCAGCTCACAATAATAATACTAACATGCTTTGGCAGGTAAAATGTTTACCATGTTCACCATCTTAGTTTAGTGTGTTAGCATGTTAACATTTGCTAATTAGCACTGAACACAAAGTCCAGCTGAAGCTGATGGGAATGTGAGTTTTGTCAGTATTTGGTCTTGAACCAAAGTACTGGACAAATTAAAATTGTGACCTGGTGATGGTGCTAGATGAGGAGGTTAAGGGGTCAACAAAGTGATTACAATTCATCCTGAGGGGGACATGAATGTGGGTACCAGATTTCATGGCAATCCATCCAATACTGTAGTTGAGATATTTCACTCAAAGCCATGAATGTCAGTCTAATAATGGCAATAGAAGAAAAGTCATCAAAATCATCAGGATTCATTGTCTGGGAATCATGAATGTCTGTACAAAATTTTATGGCAATCCATCTAATGATAGTTCAGTCTGGATCAATGTGGTGGACCGACAGACTGACAAACAGACTGACATTGCCATCCCTAGAGCCACAAAGCTAGTGTGGCAAAACACTAGGGCCGCTCAGCAGCACCCAAGCCCCTATTACCTCCACTGGATGTATACAGCACTAACTTTGTTTGGTCACTTCAGTCCATCATTCCTGAACTTTTAACTTACAGCATGGATCTGGAATTCATCATATTTTCCAATACTAATGGACAAATTTGTGATTGCAAAACACAGATGCTCAATCTCATACCTGGCTACATCCACAGAGAAAATATAAACACTTCAGTCCAAGTACTTGTTGTGTACGCTTGGGATGTCTCAGTGATGCTAATCTGGATATGAATATAAATAAACTGCAGAACAAAACCTCAACTGGGGATTTTTCATTGCCTCTAGCAATACACAGTGGCTGACACTGTACATTTACAGACAGATCCCAATTAATGTAACATCTACATCAAATTTCCATGTATTCCTACACTAACCATGCCATTGTGAGATGGAACAGTGACATGCTAGACATCCATGTAACATAAACATTCTTTAACATGATAGACATGGATGTCTTTGTTAGATAACCTAAGAGCTGGAAACCATGAGGCATCACTGTGCCATTCTAATCCTAGCTATGCGCACAAGACTGGTGACATAGAAGTATAGTGTATAGTGTAGTGGTAGAATGAAATGGCATATAAAGTGATTAATAAAAAAGACCTCTACCACACATACAAGGGAAGCCATTTCACATATTCGGCATTAAACACCAACTCAAGAGAATGCTACTTTCTGTCAGGTGCATGATATTATGAACTTTTTCTTGTAGTATTCTTGTGCTACACTCAGATCTACTTTCTCTAGCTCTATGTCAAGCCCTAATGGTAGCACCACTCACGCCACAAACTCACAGCCCACCTATAATTGCTCCTCCAGAGTTCATTGTGTGTGTGACATGCCGCCCAAGCTTCACCACAGCCCATGTAAGGGTCTCAAAAGCATTAAACACTGTAGTGCCACTTTACCCCCACCCCCCACCGCCCCACCAACTCCCATAGAGACACCTGGTGGTACGAAGACTCGGGTGGCAATATTTAACATGGCGATGTTCGTTTTTTCACCCTCCCTCCTTTCAGCGTCACCTGCTAACACTACCCTCCCTGCCCAGGTCCAATTTACTGTCCAACCATCCAGAGTTTACACACTCAGTGTATGTCTTGTGGTGGTGTGCACACTCACACTTGACATTTGAGCAAGATTGAAGGAACGAAAGGAAGTGACTGGGATTGTTTTGGAGTATATTTTTTATGTTTTCTCAGACAACATGGAGTACTGCTTTTTGAAAGGATTCCTAGTGGTTTTGTTGATACAACACTGCACGTCTGAAGGTAGGGTGGCATTATGCAAATAAGTTTTATTATCTATGTGATGATGTCTTTGCATTTTGATGAGAAGACCACAAATGTATTTAATAATTTCCAATAACCTTGCACCTACATGTGATGTACGTATAACTACGCTCCTTCTGTCTTTGCATTTTGAATCAGTGAATAAATGAGTGAATGAATGTCTGAAGGAACAAAGGAACAAATAAGAGTGACATACATGAATGAATCAATGGTAAGGATACAGAATGTTGCTATATTTCTCCCGAAGTGATTTGCAGTGATTATGGTGCCACAAATTTATTGTAATCAAACATGCCATAACCATAATCCTTGATCCTATTCCTTGAGTGGTCAACATTCCTTCATCATCAGTATCAATATAAGACACAACACCACTGATCATATATTCCAGGTTTGTCTGGTGTTTACATCTGCTACAAAACACCAAAAAATATTTGATACTATCTCCTTAGGTCTGTCTAAATCCATCCAATCCTCCACAGTGGTCACCCTCCAAGATGACCAGGCCTTACCCCTGGGACCAGAGCTACCCCCTGCAGAGGTGGTACCCGTGGTGGCCCCTCCTAGCCTGAAGGAGGTGCAGCAGGCTGTGCAGGAGGCCTCAGAGCAGGTGGAGGGTCGTGGGGCAGAGGAAGTGTTGAAGGAGCTGCTGGAGAGGGTGGTGGAGGCAGCTCTGGGACAGGTGGAAGGAGGAGGTGAAGCGAAAGCAGATGAGGCACCAGAGCAGGAAACGGTTGAGGAGGATGCGCTGGGAGTTGAAAAAGAAGAGACTGAAAGTGACACAGAGGCAGCGGTGTTGGAGCAGGCAGTGGAGGAGGAGGTGGATGGTGAAGATATGGGCGCCAAGGGGGGAGATACTGGTGCCGGAGAGGAGCAGGAGGTAGTAGAGGTGGATGCATCTGAAGATGTAGCTGAAGAGGGGAAAGGAGTTGTCGAAGGGGAGGTTGAGACTGTAGCTGGATCTGTGGAGGAGACCACAGCAGGTGTAGAAACTGGAGCAGGAGAAGCAGAGGGAGTGGAGGTTATCGATGAGTCTGTAGACACTGAAGTCAGCCAGGAGGTTGTAGAGGAAACTGCGGAAGAGACAGGAGGGTATTTAGCAGCAGAGGAGGTAGGGGTGGAGGACAAGAAGGAGCAGGTTGTGCTGTTGGAAGAAGAAGGAGCAGATGAAACAGAAACACAGGAGGTAGAGGAAACTCCAGCTGTTGTGGAGGTGGCAGTAGGTGGAGAGCCAGAGCAGGAGACTGTGGTAGAGTCTGACCCTAGCCTGGCGGTGGCTGATGTGGAGCAGTTAGGGGACGTATGGGGAAAGGAAGAAGCTGTGGAGGAAGAAACTCAGGTAGATGAAACTGAAGGTGAGGTGATAGTACCGTCTTCTGATAATTACGAGATGGAGACCACACAAACTGTAGTAGGAGAGCTGGTAGAGGAGGAGGAAGAGGTAAACGTAGTGAAGGACACTGAGGGACCAGAGGTAGAGGACGGACAAGGCCATTTAGTGGTGGAGGGAGGAGCTGCTGAAGAGGTAGAAGCAGAAGGTACAGAAGTGGAGAAAGCAGAAGGAGGTGAAACACATGGAGAGAGTGAAATTAAGGAGGAATCGGTGGCATTGGTTAATGAGGGGGGTGACCAACAAGCAGGAGAAGAGGAGCAGATTGCTTTGGAGACTTCACACGGCAGTGAAAAAGAGGATCAAGGTGAGAAACGGTTCCAATAGGAAAAAATGCAAAAATGTTGAGAATGTGTTTGTGCAATGGAATTGAAACCTGGCACAAAGAAATTAGGCTTCAGTATGGTGGTCAGAAACTGGCACCATGCCCATCTGAACCTACAAACAACATCTGAAACCTCAAAATGATTCCAAATGTTCTCATCGACTTACATCCCATTTTATTAATGAGCTCTGTATTCTAGCTGGCCCATTCACTTTACTTTCAGTACATCCTTATCTATTAGCTGTCTGAAATGTTGAATATGTAAAACCTGTTCATAATATGGGTCACAAAAACCTAAAACTGCAATGGTATTTATCCTTTAAACATTCACTTGCATTAGACTCAGCAGCTTTGGTTAAGCTTGCATTGTTTGCATCTTAACCTACTTTAATCTCTTAAATGAATATTATAAACCCCTTTAATACACTTTAGAATAATATTGTTCCCTTATCATCCCATGTCTTGAAAAACTAAGGTAAAAACTTTCAACATTAGCTGATCTGGTTGTGTTAGCTGTGCAGTTTGGTTGGAAAATGAACAAGGTTTTGAAATTCTTTCAACAAGCTTTAGGTAGAAAGCACATGAGAAAATGTTTACTCAGAATATCTTGACATGGACGTTAATAATTTATCAGTCGAAACTTCTAAGATTCTCTTAAAGCCCAATCCTTATTGAAACACATGCAAAGACTGATATGCTAAATACACATTCTGCACTATAAAGATACTGTGATACTACGAGTTAGCTCACAAATGCATACAAATCATGACCCACCTGCTACTCTCAGCTGCAGCACATCTATGCATTATTCTACATTCCATAGGTTCACTCGACAAACCCTAAACCTTGGCCTCTTGGCTTCATTTTCATGTGTGTGTCACATACCAATCCCCTCTTCTAGAAGTGCTGGTGATCTCTGCACCAGAGCCCGAAGATAGTGCTGACGCCTCCGTAGAGCAGAGCCCTGAGAACCAGGCTCCCACCCCAAGCCCGTCCCTAGGTGAGGTGGATACCGGAGAAAATAACCTTGGTGATGAGAAATCTAACTATGACAACAAAATCATCACCCCTACTGATGACCTTGTGCCACATGACCCTGTTGTGGCCCAACCTACACTGGATAATTCTGTAAAGGATGTTCTAGCTGAACCCGCTCAGGCAGAAGGGGAAGAACCAGGGGAGGCCAATGAGCTGGTGGAAGACACAGCTGGAACAACAGGTAAAATGGAATATAAAAAGATATCAAAATATAAAAGAAAAACACAATATATTACAGTTGACTCCTTGGGCCCATATGTACCCTTTTGGTTTTAATCTAATTATTTCTTAATATCTCATTAAACAAAAGTTTTAGTGGAATTGACCTTCAAAATAAAAATAATATATACTGTAGTTCTCAAGGGCAGTTTCAGAACTGCATATCAGGCTATAAATGGCTTTGGATATATATTACAGCAGATTTTCAGCAGCTTAAAACTTGGGTAGAATAAAGAAGAGGAAAACAGATCATCATTGTGATTCTGCCAACAAGATATAAAGATGGCCAAGTTGATGTTCTTTCTGAATAAGCAGTGGAGCAGTAACTACACACTCTGACTGGTGGGGGAAGACCAGAAAGTTGGGACCATCTCGTCACAATATAATATGCTATTTTCTGCCTCAGTGAAATGGATGAAAAGTATTTACTTTATACTCTTTCTGTGCCCCTATGCATCACACACATGCCCATTTGAGCTAGTGTAATTTAAAACAGCTGGATGTTAGATTAAAATGACATGACAGTAGAAAAAAAAGGTAAAACAGATGAGATGTCAGAGTACAGCTTCCTTTATGTGTAGTTGAGGGACAGTTGATTTAGCGTAGTGAACCAGATTTCTTGTTTTTGATGGGTAAATGACTGTATATTCACCATTAAATCCAACACATCCATCTTCCCTTTTTTGCTCTCTCACTGCCTTAATGTATCTGTTTCTAGAGACAAGTGAACTGGGCCTGGAGGCATGGAAGATTGGGGCTATTTCTGCTGCAGTCTTTCTGGTTTTGGAGACCGTTGTTATCATTATCTATATCCTCAAATGTCGTAACAAAAACAGGTAGGTAGCACTGGTTTCTGTGCACTTAATTTCCAGGAACACTCATTTAAAAAAAGTTGTCTTGTAGCCCAAACTTTTCTGGTGGACTTAAAGTCAAATGTTCTTTACTTAATACTGCTCAACTTCTAGCCAACATTATTTCCTGTAGCCTGCCATCCAGTGACTTCATTTGGGAAGGCTGAGCTACATTGTGCATCCAACAGCCTCAAACAAAAATAGATTTCCATTACAACCCTAATCTTACCATACTGTAGCATGATTTTTTGTTCTGGCTTAGTCTTTGTAAAACAGACTCCTTTCCTCTCTTTATGTTTTTTTTTTTATGAATGGGAATCAAAATAATACTTAGTCTGCATCCACACTAGTACCAACCGTATCCCAGTGCATCTTCTCTAATAGCCTAAATGAACCATCTGATTGCTAGCTGTAGTACCAACAGCGCTACAATCACAGATGGGACTTACAGCAGTGCTGGTACATGATTGCTTCTGATGTTGCCCAAGCTGCAGCTAACATTTCCACACTGATAGATGATGGAATGAGGAGACAGTGCTCTGCATTGGTTCTGCATTTCTCTTGCAAAAAGATAATGGTCTTTCCTCAGTAATATTCTGTACTAGTTGTTTTTTTTATTTATTTTTATTATTATTTTTCCACATGGCCCAATGCAACATGTCGTTAATTTGTTGACGGGTAACAGTCGGCAACAACAGTAATATCTGAGACTTTGTGTGTTTGTTTGTGTATATGTGTGTATGCAGTACCCTGGCCCTACAGCGGGCATGTGAGGAAGGGTGTGTTGAACCAGAGGCAGCTACAGGAGGTGACTGCAGTGACGACACACTTCCTGCAGGCAATGGGGACACTCAACAGTATGTTCACATAACAATCTATCTAACACTTACAGTGGTTACATAGATAAATTCATACAGAGGGGTTATTAATTTAAATTTCCTTGCCATAGATTTTCCAAGTCTTTGGAGCTCTACTGGAGGGATTCTTTCAAAAGATGTTTCCTCATTTGGTGTTTTGATGATGGCGGTTGAGAGCGCTGTCTCAACACATCAGTCTGAAATCTCCCATAGGTGTTTAGGAGGTTTGAGATCTGGTGACTGCGAAGGCCATACTGTGGCATATGGTTCACATCATTTGAATACTCCTCAGACCATTCACTGACCTCTCGTGCTGTGTTTGGAAGCGCTTTTCTTTTTTACAGGTGCTGAATCAAAACTTGAAACTTAAAATAGAAATAAGATAAACCATCTGCATGATACTGTACTGATAGCTCCCAATATTTTTAATAAAGCAAAGACAAAGATCTTACTGTCAGCCTCCACCAGCCTTCATCAGATATTGAACACAAGGACAAAGATCTCTTAACACTGCTATGTTACATTTATTGGGAGCTATAAATACAGTATGCTGGTCTTCTGTCTGATTCAAACCAGTTCAAGGTTTCATTTCAAGGTTGACATGATCTCACTGAGCTCAGAGAGCACCTCTCTCAGCTGATTCCCTCCTGGCTGTTTTGTAAGCTGTGCGCTCAGGAGGCTGCTCACTGGGTCACATGAGAGTGTGAGTCCCGTGAACCCAAAGCATTACTGGGTAATGCTACTCTTTTTCCTAATCAGACTAGCAGGCTTGGATCAATAATAAGCCAAAGGTGTGTGTATGTGTGTGTGTGTGTGTGCGTGTGTATGTGGGGTGTGACCATGTGAGGATGTGTGTAAAAAACAAGACAGAAGTCAAGACAGAGATAGAGAGAGTCTAGAAACAAAACTCATGTGCACACTTGAAGTTGCATATAGTGGTCCTGTGAGTGTATGTCTGTTGCTTGTGCAAGTGAAAGTGTGCAAGACACAAAGAGGAATCTGATGCGTGCCTAGCACAGACAATAACAAAGCAACACTGAATTATTAAACAGTCGACAGTCATCTTGAAATGTGTCCTTGTTAAGAGACTTTATAGCAGCAGTGACAATCCAGTTGTCATGGGAAGAGGGAATCACTAAAAACACAGCCAACAAACACCAGAAGTCACTTTTAGAATACTATCTAAAAGTCACATCTTTAGCAGCAGTATCATCTCAACAATAAAGGTTGACAACAAAGTGCTGCTCCTTGTACATACAGGGATGCCAGAAGCAGCGGTGCAAAGCAAACAAATTCAGTGAGTGTAGTTGAACTGTGGAAGCCACGTGAAAAGCCTTATGGAGATCATGCACACTTTGGAACCTAAAATGTTCTTCTTTAGCTTGATGTTTTTCTGACAAGATATGCACTTTGAAATAAATAAAGGCGACTGTGATTCGTACAGCAGATAAATGGTTGTACTAGAACCAAAGATATCAGTATTTACACACTGAATTATATTGAACTTGGTATACAGTATTTTCAAGGGCATAATTGTGGGTTTGCAAACACAAGGGAGGACTGCATCTGTCTTTGACAGCTCTACAATCCTGAGGCAGAACAGCTGAACCGATATTCCAGTAGGACTAATAATTGAAAAAAAAGAAAAGTGAGATCCACAACTTAATTTAACAAAAAAGTCTAAATCTCCTAAAATACGTTATTATACAACATGCTTTACAAAACAAAACAGCCCCAAACTGACCCAGAAAAACCTAATACTTTGGCGGGAGCTGTGAGGTTCCGGAAGGTAGCAGAATTCTATTGTGCACCATGGCAGATTACAGCAGAGGAAGTAATGAATGGCCTCAATGCATTCTGGGAAAGATGCAGCCCTTCAGCATACATGCTTTATACATCTGGAATGACGCTTAAGATGGCGGTTTGGATACCCTTGAGGGTAAATCAGTTGGGGCATGTTAAAACGCACGCAGCACTTTTAAGACATTTTTTTCATCCAGGACACCATTACCTGCAATTAGTCAGTAATATCAAGTGATCTATTTTATTATCAGGGTGAGTCATTACCTCCCGGCGTATCTCCTTCCACCACAGTTTGTAATCTTCTCCATCTGGTGTGGAAGTCATTAAATAAACAGACTTTGCAGTGAAAATATTCGCATTTGCCCGCAGCACCATATTCAACAGCAGTTCATCAGTCATTATGAACACATCAAATTAAGATGCGTTTGAATTTTACCGGTACCCTAAGCGTCCCATCAGAATGAGCCTGTCTTTGTTTTCATGTAAAGCCTAGCAGATGTTATCCTGATTTGTATCAAATAGCTTCTACCAGCTAATATCAAACAGCTCTGTCTTTCCCCTTTCTGCAATTTATCCATTCCAATTGTTCAATGGCTGCCATCTGCCCTGTTGTCCTCTCTACCAGGATAGCAGCGCTTGACCCATCTGATGTGGCTTCAACCCTGGCCCAAAACAAAGAGCAGCACGAAGAGGAGCATGCGATAGCCATGTCTGACCTTCCGCCCAGCTCCGCAGAGGAGTCGGCCAACACTGGACCAGGACCAGACTCCTCACAAGACCTCGGGACTTCCATTCTCTAGGGGGTCCAACTGTTTTGTCTGTTCCTACTGTATCTAAATAAAACCCAAAAAGCCACTCTCCATCCCTGCACCCAATCCCAATTTACCCAGACACCCAATCAATTCCCCTAAAATTTCAAACCCTAACCAACCCAACACAACACAGACTGCCTTGGATTCTGAGTGTAATAACTGCTGTATATGTAACACATTTATATTTGGTGTTAATGACTGTATGTCTGTCTGTGTGAGCGTGTGTGTGTGTAAATTGAAAGAAAGGGATACTGTAACACATTTGGCATGTGTGAACGTGTAGAAGTAGGAGTGTGCATTAACAGGTGAAGCACACTTGTGTGAATGAGTGAACAGGAAGAGCATGTTTTACTCTGAGCATGTATGTGAGCGTGTGAGTGTGTGTGAGTGTGTGTGCGTGTAAATGTGATAAATATGTTATGAGTCTAGTTTGATGTCTGTGAGCTGTTTAGGCTAGAATGAAATTGTTAAGACATGTTTTTTCATACTGACCACATCAGTCATGCTGTACAAAGGTGTTGAACATGACGTAAAAGGAGCAGTGGGTATGAACATTTTCCCTGTTTTATCAGCAATTCAGTGCGATTTATTCACAAAGTGCTTTGGCGGTACCACAGAGTACCATATCTGCATAGTCTCATTAAAATGTCCAACACTAGCCTACAAGACAAAAAGTGATTTTTCATTATTGAGATGAAGTTTAAAACTTGATTTGATTTTTGACATGACTCCTGACCTTTGTATTATCATTTGTGATTCGAGAAGAACCAAATTAAAATGATAATGTCGTGTGCTTTCGTTCTTGCCTCCCAGTATGGATTTTGTAGTTACTCCGCAGGGCCCGGTTTGAACATTTTGATAATTTGAGCACACAAATTAAGTAATTAAAGGGATCAAATGACGAATTTGTGCGCACAAATGATCGAGAATTTTTCCCCAGACACCTGACTGCCTCCACAGATAACAAACCATTACCACGTTGTTACTTGGCTGAAAGTGACAATATTCACTCAAGTATGACTTAAGCATGAATGCTATCTCACAGCTGAGTCTTTTATTGTGTGAGTGACCACACAGCCTTGCGTCATTTGGGCTATGATCACAAGGCATATGAATGAGTGTTTGAGAGAGCACTTGAACCCTCAAGTGTATCCATGTGTACTGTGCGTCTACTGTGCTTGAGCTTGTGTGTGTGTGTGTGCTTACACAAGCTCCACAAAGGTCTGGTCATGCGCTCAATAACTATTTAAGCCAGGAGAGGGGAATGGGCAGACTCTTGGGGGGGCTGCAGTTCTGCAGACAGAGAGGAGCAGCATGCATAGTCAGAGGTAGGTGAAACACATTACACTGATGCTTTTTCACATAATGAACTGTAGAATGCAATAAGTCTTACAACTTAACAGGGTGAATGATTGCTTCAGCACCATTTACAAACTGATAGTAGACATGAGACTAATGTACATTTAAACTAGTGGCAAGCCCATAGAATGAAAATCAGCTTTTATTTCAGATGAGGATATACGACAGATTGCCACATAGCAGCCCATGTTGCTATGTGGCTTAGAATTGTGGTTGAGTCTTGATATGTAAAACACTTTTTTCCATGTTTTTTTTTCTTTAATTGGTAACGTTTCTTGGGTGGTTGTTATCACTGTTTTGTTCTAAAATAATTGCTCCCGCCAAATTATGTCACTCCTTCATTCATTCCTAATCAGCAAGCTTCAAAAGACAAGCAAATCTAACTCCAAAAAAGGTTGACGCAATTCATCTCTTGCCATCTATTGTTGAAAGCATTTCTGAACTTGTAAGAGTTGAAAGCTTAATGGCTTTGTGAATTATGAATAATGACTCGTACTGCCTGCAGGAGCGTGTAAGAAGTGAAGTTTCGGAATAAGGTTAAGACAATTGGCTTTAACAAGAGAACACAAGACGAGTTGTTCTTGAGCTTAACTGAAGTGTATGTCTGCAGTGTATTGAATTTTTTGTCTTCATCTTACCAAATGTGTGCTGGGATAGTCTCCGGCCCCTCACAACGCTGAACATGATAAGTGGTTTAGTAAAAGATGGATGGATGGATGTAAAACAACAATTCTCAACATGTAAAATGTGTCTACTCTCTCTTTGTGTTTCTGAAATTCTTAACCTACTTTATTCTAACCTTATTCTCCCATCTAACTCACCTCATGTACCTAAAATACCCCACTGCTTCCACCCTTCCTTCTCTCTGGATTTTGGTAGCATGTGGAGAGCGAGTCTCCTGATGGTGACCCTGTGTGCCACCCTAACGCTGGCCCAGTTCCCCAGGGAGTGCGTCACCCCCGAGGGGCTGCGGAGCGGCCAGTGCTGCCCGTCCCCTACAGGGGCGGCAGGGGACGAGTGTGGCTCCAGCACAGGAAGGGGGCAGTGTGTGGCCATCGCAGCAGACAACCGGCGCCACGGACCACAGTACCCTTATGCTGGGCGTGATGACAGAGAGAGGTGGCCGCTGAGATTTTTCAACCGCACTTGCCAGTGTAATGGGAATTTCAGTGGCTACAACTGTGGGCGGTGCCGACACGGGCTGACTGGACCAAACTGTGATCAGAGGATCTCTGTGGGTAAGAGAATGGATGCTGTCTAAAACCTAAAAATTCAATGTCTATCTCAGTGGTCCTCAAAGACGCAGGAAAATACATCAGACAAGGGAACAAAGGCAGCATTTATTGTTAGGGAAAGGAAATGTCTATGTTAATTTTTAATAACATTCTTCTTTCCTCCTCTCTTCTTTTGTTCCTCCTACACCTCAACAACCCCTTACAATCTTTCTTCCTGCCCTCCTGTCTTCCTCCACCCCTTTAACCTCGCTAGTAAGGAGGAATATCATGCAGATGAGCACAGCCGAGAAGCAGGCATTTGTGAACGCTTTGGACCAAGCTAAGAGGACCGTCCACCCTGACCTGGTCATCTGTACACGACGGTACATACACAAGCGTATATATAACATTATTCCAATCATTATGTATGGGCTTGATTATAATAACAACAATGCTAAGAATATTTAACTGATTTAATGAGTTAATTTCAAAGGAAGATTGGTTCAGAAGATTCTTCAGTCAGTCTTTGCCCAAGGACATGCAGGCTCAGTCTAGTCGAGTTAAAAGCTTAGTAATATAGCTATGGGTGAAACCATGCTGTGTTTTGAAAATTATCAGTAAAATCATAAAATATATCATGGCAGCTTTCTGTTTAAGCTGCAGGTGGTAGAGCAAATGATCAGTTTAGTCGGATGTAAAGGAATTTATAATCTTCCAAGTAACAGCACATAAATCTGTGAATAACCTCCTTCCAAGTCAGCTGAGGATTATAGTAGATTAATTTTTGAACCAGTTCTCAGCTGCAGGTAGAAGAACCCTTTTAACCTCCTAATAAAATGTTTTAATTTCTCTTGTATTACTGGCCCTGCCCAGGACCTTAGCTACAGGCCTCATATCTCATGCCAAGTCCCCCTAGGCAGCTACACACAGACATTAAATGTAGTGTCTACTAATTTGTAGTTACACATTAAGTCACATATTAAATCAACCAATATGAGTTTGGAGACATTGAAAAAAACGAGGTTATCTTAGAGCAGCGTGGAGGAAAAAACGCAAGGTGACGTTTACTCGGCTGCTCCCCTCATCTGTAGGTATCTGGAGGTGTTTGGGCCTGATGGCAACACCCCGCAGTTTGAGAACATCACCGTTTACAACTACTTTGTCTGGAGCCACTACTACTCTGTCAGTAAAACCTACCTGGGGCCGGGCCAGACCAGCTTTGGAGGCGTAGACTTCTCCCACGAGGGCCCGGGTTTTGTCACCTGGCACCGTTTTCACCTGCTGCAACTGGAGAGAGACATGCAGGTGAGCAGCGGGACGGGAGGGAGACGGAGGGGGATAGTGGAAAGGAAAAGGGGAAGGAGAGGAGGCTTTTGGGCTGATGGAGTGATGGAGGAAGTGAGGATGGGAGAAGGGATGATAAGAGGAGGAAGGATAGAGTGCGGGGATTTGAAGAGATGGAGACTTAGCGGAAAGCTATCCTGCAGGAGAAAAGGGGAGAGGGGAGGGAGGAGAACCTACAGAGGAAAAAGAGGAATACATCAAAGTTGTGATTGGTAAGAAAATGAGGGAAGTGGTGAAAAAAAGGAGGGATTGAAAGTGTAAAGATTGAAAGTGGAATACAAGAAAGGGAGAAGGAGATTAAACTGCATCTCTTTATGAAACAATAATTATTATTATGCAGGACATGCTGGGCAACCCTACCTTCGCCCTGCCCTACTGGAACTTTGCCATCGGAGGCAGCAAGTGTGATATCTGCACCGACGACCTGCTGGGAGCCAGGAGCTCCTTCGACATGAGCTCCATCAGCTCCAACTCTGTCTTCTCCCAGTGGAGGGTCGTCTGTGAGAGTGTGGAGGACTACGACACTTTGGGCACCATCTGCAACAGTAAGGACAGTCGCAGAAACACACACTATACCGCACTGTGCAACAGAGCGGTGTTGATATACAGCTTAGTCTCAGCTGCATCGGAAAAGAGGGCAAAGAGCTCGTAAAGAGAGCATGTAGAACATAAGCTGCTATAAATAATACCTCACAGCTGTTGTGCTGCATTCGATATTGCTCACCATTACTACAGTTTTGTTTGAAACTACTCAACTTGTTAAACAACTTCTTCTGAGTTGCTGTGTGCATCCAAAGTACTGTACACTGCATCTTAAAACGATGGATTTTTAAACTTTTTTTTTTTTTTGATTCAGCTAGCCTAATTTCTCTGTAGCACACATCAGAACACACAATAGTTTTTCAAGTGTTAATTCCCAATGGATCACGCGGTTTAAACTAGAATAAGGCAACTCTGTGTAACACTGGTTAGGTGATCAGATTTGCAGGGATTGGATCTCATTCCACACTGGCACCAGATTACAACCCTAAATCAGTGCCGTTGCTTCAGTTTTCAAAAACACCTAATTCATACAATATTTTCTTTCATCTGGTATTGTGGAATAATAGAAAAATGTCAATCCTCTTTTACTGTAGTGTACAAACACATTAAGGGGGGGTCCCTTTTGAACAATTGTATATGTATAAGAAAAAAACTGAGGGACTTTGGTAAAAGGTAGAACATGTGAGTGGCCAATGTGTGAGTGATCCGTCTAATTAATCCCCTTAGAGAGTCATGACTGACCTGATATTTCCTGCATCAACAAGCAACATCTCCTTAAATGGGTTAGGGGGGGTTGCCTCATTTATGCGTGTACTTGTTGAAGACAGGAATCTAGCAGTCTACTGGTTCCTTTGATCTGAGCGAATTATCTTCAAACAGACAGACAACGCAGTTATGTAGCCTTCTGTTTATGTGCTCGTGTGTGTTTGTGTATATGTGGGAGAGAAAGCACACAAAAAAAGGAAAGAATGAGATCATGCTTGCAGGAGGGGAAAAAAAAAAACTTCTGTTCAGTCACAGAGCTCCCACTCACTACTGTTGACTTTTAGTGAATAATTAAAAGAGAAAACTGCCATCCTGTCATGTTTAAGACTGATCAAACTTGTCTAGACTCCCACATAGAATTAGAAAGTAGTTAAATAATACAACATTTCTAATCATCTTTCTATCCATTTCTGTGGGGACCACCGGTCTGAACTACAATCTGAGTGCCCACCTCACCAAAAAAACTGACAATTATTGTCCAAGTTATCTTTTGTCTTGAGTGTAGAGGTATTTATATTTCACTTGAGTTAGATAATATTATCTCTGACCTTGGCTTCTGTCCTTATCACCCAGGCTCAGAGACCAGTCCCATCAGGAGGAACCCAGCGGGCAACGTGGCTCGGCCCATGGTGCAGAGGCTGCCAGAGCCCCAGGATGTGTTGGACTGTCTGCAGCTCAACGCCTTCGACACTCCACCTTATTACTCCACCTCCTCCGAGAGCTTCAGGAACACCATTGAAGGTGTGCAGTTATGCGTCACGGGTCAGAATCAAAGCAGCACTTAAAAGATTTAACATCCATTTAACAACCAAAGGGGGACTTTCAGGTTCAGTCGGGCTCAGCTCAGACTACAGAGCTGCTGAAGTACTGTGTGACTGCACAGATACAAACACAAAGCCAGAAATACACACACACACACACACACACACACACACACACACACACACACACACACACACACACACACACACGTTAGACCCTCCACCCACATGCACATATGGTTAGCTCCAACACAGCATTTGTTGTTCCTAATTTTGGTAAATCAGAGCTTTCATTTAATCGCTTTGTTGTTCCGTATTTTCTAGGCTACAGCGCCCCCCAGGGGATGTACGACCCGGTGATCCGCAGCCTCCACAACTTGGCCCACCTCTTCCTCAACGGGACAGGTGGACAGACTCACCTCTCGCCCAATGATCCCATCTTTGTCCTGCTGCACACATTCACCGATGCAATCTTCGACGAGTGGCTCAGCCGGCACCAACCAGGTACACACAGACTGAACTAGATGCAGATACAGAACAGAACTCACTCAGAAGGATGAATACATGGACAAACCTATTTTTCTCATCCTGCAGGTGAAGTAGTCTACCCCGAGGAGAATGCTCCTATTGGGCACAACCGGAGATTCAACATGGTTCCTTTTTGGCCTCCTGTCGCCAATGCTGAGATGTTTGTCACTGCCCCAGAAAACCTGGGATACTCCTATGAGGTCCAGTGGCCAGGTGAGTAGCAGCACATGCGCACACACACAAAACCAACTGACCCCTGATGACCTTCCTCTCTTTCTCCATAGCTCGTGTCTACACCCTGTCTGAGATCATCACCATAGCCATTGTCGCGGCGGTGCTGGTGGTGGCAGTGGTGGGTAGCGTCATCGCCTGTGCCGTGCGCGCCCGCTCCTACCGCTCAGCTGAGGCCCTGGAACCGCTGCTGGGAGAGACTTTCCGACGCTACTCAGAGGATGACCGGAGATTGGACAAATCACAGTCTGTTGTCTAAATCCACGCCTCTCTAGACAGGCCTTAACATTTTCATGCATTTGTTTTGCTTTTTTTATTCCCCTACTTCTTCTAATAAAGTTGAACTGGTTTTGAACCCAGAAACTGTGTCTGTGTCAGTGTATTTGCTATAAATTGTAGGGCTGGCAGAGTGTGGCGGATCTTTTGCGAGAAACAGACAGCAGAAGAGATCAGACTGCAGCCAGGAGGTCAGACTGCCTGGAGCAGCACAGCTTATAATGAATGGGCAAATTGCTATTGGTAGACAATATACTGGACTATTTCTCCCCTATAGTGTCCCTTCTTCAGCTCCCAGATGCTAATATGCTCATGCAGACAAAGTGTGATGTTTGTCTATCTATTCCTTTCATTCTGCACTTAATCTAGGCCCATTGCTGTGTGAATAATGTGCTGTGCGGTATGAACAGACCACAGACAGGTCTTAATACTAGAGGCCTTTTGCTGCAGGCGCAAATTTGCTTGTCTGAAGCCTGAGGCTAACAAGCAAATCAAACCACTTAGATTTAATGTTGCTTCTCAACGATGAGTAAGATGCAAAGTCCATGCAAATGTGTCGGCCTTCATAACAGCACACACACCGCCCTCATGTGGATGTAACACTTTACTGCGACAAGAGGAGACGATTCATTTAACAAGTCATGTACTTTTCCCCCCAACTGTCATTAGCCATATATTTAACTCATGTAAAATAAAGACCAAAATATGTTGCTGGATGTAGGGAATAACACATGTCGGGCTGAATAAGACCTGGACAGTTTTGCTGGATCAAAATGAAAAACTGAAGTACAACTAAGGATAATGAACTACGACAATGTCACCACGAAGCTGCTACATACCTTAGACACACTGTCCGCATGTGTTACAGTGGTACAAAAGAGGAGCAGGGTCGGAGAACTTAGTGACGACTTTAGTGTCAAGCTCATGTTCCCTCGTGTTCACCTTAACCTCGACACAGTTCAGTGGAATTTTGATCTCGCATGTTGGCCTACATGATTTTGGGCCTTCACCAAAACTGATGTAAATTGTGATGTACTGACAACACATAGGGTAAGTTCTGAAGTTTTGAACTGCACAATGCGTTAAGGAAAAATACTAAATCTGTTTGGCCTGTTATGTACTTTTCATTTTGAAGGAAAGGCCACGTCGAGCATTTGAATAGCAGTCTTGCAGAAATTGCCACCACCTGCCCCTGCGTAATTATGTACAAGAGCAAGCGCACAGCACGTACTAGATCTTTGTTGTGTCTTTGTGTTGCATTGGTGAAGGCTTAATCCAGGGCTGTAGCTACCACTGAAGACAGAGAGGTCATGTCCTTGGTATTTTTTCTGTATATTTAATTAAAGTTAAAAAATAATAAAAACATTAATAAATGGAACAGTGTTAACAGTAGAAAAGAACAATCTTAGAAAACAGCTTTTAGACCAACATGTAGAGAAATACTGGGACATACAACTGTTTTTTTTAATGAATTAAGATTTTGACACAAGAAATGAATGAATCAAATGGGGAAAAATAGCAAAATTAATAGCATCATTTCCAGGTCTCTTCAAAATGAAGTGGGGGTGGGTAGACATAGTCTCAGTATTTGAAATTTAAATCTTGACTACAAGATTTCAGAAAATTGCAGAGCGGTTTTAAAACTCATGACAAGATGATGTGGCATGTCATGCAGTGCTTCTCTGCTGTAACTGCATGACAGTGTCTAATTATTTCTTGCTACAGGCTATGTCACCGAATAAAACGCCATGGCATAGGCATGTGTGCTTCTCTGCACCAAATTTCCCATCAGTCCAGCTCATTTACTTGACAACCTAGACTCTGTATTGACATGAAACTGGTGGATTAACTACTGCAGACCTACAGTATGCACAGTGGCTACAGTAAATCTCCCTGTTGGGATATTTTTGTCTAGCTTTAAAGAAAGCAAGATTTTAAGACTCAGCACTGGACTGGATTACTTAGGACTGGCATTTTTGCAGTGCAGGCTGGTATCTTGAAAAGTATCTCATGGGAATGGATGGAGAAGAAGAAGAGGGGTTTTTTTTTGATCCACTATCAGTTGGCTATCTATCTGTACCAGCAGGTTACACTGACAGCAAAAAGACACAATCCTGTGGATTTATTAATATGGATAGATGCGACAGTCACACACAGAGCAATCATTTGGCCACTGCTACCCTCCCAGGAGAGAGGATCATTAGTGCTTTTCATGTCAAGTGTGCTCTCATGAAAGTCATCTTATTATCAACTGCAGAAAACTGCATTACAGTTTTGCAAAAGAGGGTAAGTAAGGGTAAGGCCATGCGATGGAAAAGGTCCCGTTGCCTGTGGCCTGCTGGCATATTCCTCATAAATGTTTGAGGGAAAGGGAATTTGAGCCTGGTTGTGAAAACCATGCAGATCAGTTTATTGCTTAATGAAAGAGAAGAAAGGCAGATATCAATGCATTTGCCCCCTGCTACTCCCACAAGAGCTGTAGGGAAATCCACTGAAGTTAAAAAATAAAGTATTAAAAATATGTAGATTTCTTTTTAGTTGCCAAACAAGTAGCAGATATAAGAGTTTTATTTCTCACAAAAGAACCATTATATTGTAGGAAACATCCTGGTTAAATGCACAAAAGGCATTTTGCTTTTTCTCCATCTTAAACCCTCTTCATGCCAGCCTTTAGGCAAGGCAATCGTTCATCTGGAGGAGGATAAACCAGCCTGCGATGGCTGGGTTTCAATAAAGCTTGCAATGTGAACAGATGGCTTTGATTAATGCGGAGGCTCCAGACAGGATCTCCCTAGATGCCTCCTATTTCCTAAATGAGACATTTGTGTGCAAATGTATTGTTTGTCAAGTTGTTACCAGTAACTCCAGTAATTAAAGTGAAAGTTCTGTGCATTTACAAACAAAATGGCACAGGTTTCTGCTCCCTTGGTGTTTCTCTGACTCAGGTTGAAAATGTCTTTGTCTTAACTTTGGACTATTTTCTTCAGCTTTCTCTATGAAGTTCCACTCCTCTAACTAATCCTCCTCTCCTCTCCTGCTGTCACTCTAGTCCCTTCTCTGTGATTTAGTGCTGCCCTGTCATTCCATGATAGACTGTATATGATATACTGACACACACTTCATCCTGGCACCTTGACTAAACCTGAGTGATCCTGAATATGTATTCATGTTTGACAAAGACAAAGCGAAAGAGTGAGGGAGAGACAAAGAGCATAACCACGGCAATAAAACATCTCCAAGGCAAAATTCAGATCACTGGTTTGGAAAGAGATGTAAAATTATGCAAAAAAACCCCCCAAAACAACTTTTTGCATGTATCCTCAAAAATGTATCTGCAGGCACAGACGTCCTTGTTTAACAGTTCAGGATTCTCAGATTTTCTCAAATACGTCTTTCTGGTCTGCATCTGTGGGCTTTGAAAGTCAAACAATGTGATATCCACTGGCTTATCCTACTCAGTATTATTCCAGAGAGACACCACAAAGCATCAGATAACAAGAAAGACTTCTGGGTTGTTCATTAAAATATGACATCTACATGATATCTATACACAGAGGCTCATCAGGAAGTAAGTTAGCAGAACAATAGAAAGTCCTGAACTATAAAAAAACATTTTGTATACAAGGCTCTAACAAATGAACATTTAATAAGATCACTTACAGTACATTCAGTTATACAATGTTACACAATGCCAAACACACTGATGTGTGTGTTGTGGCTCTGAGGACTACTGACATAAATGAAATAAAATAAATGACTGTGAAGAAAACATAAATACCACAGTATAAATACATTCATATAAAACAGGTATGAGAAGGTTTCTAAATAAAGAATGCACATTACACTATAACAAAACTTATTTGAAGTCCTAAAAAAACAACTGATCAAGTTAAAGATTATGAAAACAGTATTAAACAATAAAGCAGTTACTCGCACAGCTGATATTTAAAGTAACTGGTATTAGCAGCTGCTTTCAACAGATGTAACAAAATGAGTTTTTTTCTATTCTACCTGCTTAACATAAGGTGGTTATCATTGCTAATTATGAACATGTCAAGCAATACATTCATTACTCGAAAGCAATCATGACACACTTTTAATTATTAGAATATGAGAATGAAGAATAAAAGTAAAACAGTCTTTCGAAATGTCGCAAATGTCCTAAAACCTTATTGCCATACAAAAGATTGGCAGAAGCACTTGGCATGTTTTGGGCCTTAGGAGTCTATTACAGTAGTTAACTCAGGAGTCTAGAGACAGTAGTACAGTAAATACATGTTACATTGTTTCTTGAGACATGTTTCTATTGCATTCATATGTACGGTCGGCAGATTGAGAGGTTTGGGGATGGTAATTTATTCATGAGCATGTTTAAATGCGCAATGAAATACCTTGAACGGGATAACTAAGACACAATATATCATCATCAGTTGGGACTTTGAGGTATTGGCTTATTTAATATCTGCTTTTGGTGCTTTGGTTTCTATGAGCATCGCTTTCATGGTCATTTTAAAAATATCCTGTTTGTATGAACACAGAGATATTCGTGATTGGGATATGAAGATTCATGTAACATAAACACATTAGCTCAAATAACGCCTTCACAGGAATATGAGTTTATATTGGGGACACTGTGTGCGTGTAAACACACCCAGGCTGTGTGTACAGTTAGAGGTAGATTCCCCAAACTAAATACTAAATACACTTACAGTATCTACTCTTCCTATGATTTTAAACAAAACAATATCACTTTAACTGTCCACATTTGTGAGAAGCAGTTCTACAGGAGGCAGCTACATTATATTATGGGCTACTTTGCAAAGACATAATGACAATCGGACACAATGGGCTGTCTCTCAGGAGAGTACAGTCAGGACTACAGTTCCCTTGGTCTTCTTCAGGATGTCCACAGCTTCAGCATGAGTCACGCCCTCCAGGCAGTGTCCATTCACAGCGACGATCTGATCTCCACGCTTCAGCCTGCCGTCCTCTACGGCCGCCCCCTGCAGAGTACAAAGACTAGTCCATCACCATGAGCAGATCAGAGCTCACAAGCTGTTTACACCATTACAACACTGAGAGATGCGGACAAAAGACAACAGAACGATACCGTAATAACTGAAAGGAAATGTCACAATGGATCACACTGAAATAAAATGGCTTTCTGAATTCAATTCTGTTAAACGTGTTGTCATATTAAACATAACAAGATGTTAAAAATGATAAATTGCTGGATGATGTAATAACATAGCATTATTACTGTACAATGAAAGGATGTAACGCCTTTAACCAACAATGTACTTAGAATTCTAAATAGTGAAACAATTCATGATCTTTTTATAAGTAACAGCATATTTATATTATTATTACACACCCACCACCTGTTAAAAACTTTAAGCCTTTTGTAGTTTATAATTGTGGCTTCCTGCCTTTGCGTTCTTGTCTCTTACAGTGTGTGAACACAGACACTCAGCCAGTATAACAGAACACCATGCTGTGCTGAGATTAGGTTTCCGAATCCCAGGATCCCCATGACAGATTTCTCCCTGGAGGACGTTCTCTCACCTTGTTGAACACAGTTTTGATGTAGATTGGCAGGTCTCCGTGCGGGCTGCCGAACCCTCCTACAATGCTGAAGCCCAGGCCTGAGGAGCCTCTCTCTAGAGTGATGGTCTTATACATGCGAGTACTGTGGGAATAGAATACAAAACAATGTAGCTGTGTTGCTGGGCATGCTAGTGTGCATGCTTTTGAGAGAAAGTGTTGCACTAGCTTTCTTGCACTACAATCTAGGGTTACAAATAATTACTTGTACAAGTAATTAATGTACTTCTTCCGAAGATTTACTTCAGTTACAAGATTCTGACGTTTTACAGTATCTTCAAATGTATTATTTATTTTGATAAGCTGCCAATAAACCCCAAAGTGTTATTTTCACAATGAAATGAAACAAATAAATTGGCTTTGAAAACAAAGCCAAATACAAATCACAAGAAACACTGCAGCTCTTTATGGCTAAAAGCACATTGGTCCCAATGTTTCTCACACAGCGGCTGCACTTCCTCATTATTGTCAAGGGGACCAGGGGGTCTGCCTTTGTCCTTATTCAGGGAATAAACCAGGAGGGAACCAAAGTAAGATAATGAAGTGCAAGAGCATGAGACTGTCAGGAAACTGATTCATACCGGGGGTTGTTGTGAAGGAAGGGCAGGCTGCTGGGCTGGCCTGACGACCGGGCATACACATCATTGTGGTCCTTTGTGCTGCACCCACCAGAACCTGCTGCCACCTACATACACAAACACAGTATTATGATAAAAGAACTAGTAAATTTGAAGTTAGACAAACATATTATGAAAAGCTCTTAATGAACGTAGTTAGTCCTGAACTAGTTGGACAATAATCTGATATGCTACTGCTGTAATAACATTGTCATGCCTGTCCTAATGTTAATACAGTGGGAGTAATGCAAATACAAAACCTTTTGATGTTTTGTTTTTACACACAATGTACTTGTCAAGAACAAGTGACATCTGGTTCCTTACAAATGCCTCTTTTTATCTCTTACAACAAAAATCTTTCCAGAGGCTTATTAACATGAAGGCAAACAGAGTGAGATCAGTGTCAGACACACTATTGTCTTAAAATGACAGTATAGTGTTCACATGCAGAATACTGATAATGAAGGGACGACTGAAACTATAAATTATCTCATTTTTATTCCTTGTTAATGACTTGATGTTTGAGCTCTTTTTATGTAAAATTGGGGAGCTTTATAAAAGTAATAATGACCTAGAGGAAGCAGGTTATGGTGCATTACTGCCTTTCTCTGACAAACTTGCTGATGTTTTGCAACTTACTGCCTCACAGGCATTATACTAGATTGACTGCTATGTATGTCTCACTGTGACATTACCTGCAGACTGATGGTGCTGGTGGCGTTCTTCAGCAGGGCTCCAGCTTGGACATTAGTCATTCCCTCCGTGGACACACCATTGATACTGAGGATCCGGTCTCCTGTCTGATTGACACACACACACACACACACACACACAAACAAACAAATAAACAAACAAATGTGTACTTCTATATTTGCTGGACATTTTATTGACTCACAGAAGATTCTCTGGAGACATTACCTAACCTTAGCCAACAATGCTACATAACTACCCCCAAACCCTTACCCAACCTTACCCCTTTTTCCTTTCTAGGATTTTATAAACCCCTACTTTCCTTATGATTGTTTATGGGCTTTTAGTAGGCTACTTTTGCAAATCTACAAGTGGGATGGTCTCTATATATACTGTATTATATCTCTTTCATCTCTGTACTTTGCATTATATGTTTTGTACAGTATGATGTTGTTTAAGATGTAGTATTTCTATGCAAAACCTTATAGATCAAGTGGGCTCACCTATGTATAACCTATGGTATGCCATTTTTTAACCCTGACAAAGACAGCGTTGTTGCATTGGTCTATATCCTAATATATATGCACCAGAGTGTGCAGCTTCACCTTTATTTTGCCTTAACACAGTCATTCAAATCTTAACCCTAAAAGTCACAACATTTATATGAAGGTTAGCCTTGACAGACTTTTTGTCCCCTGACAGGTGGTGAGCCATTATGACGTAATGACAATAACAGACAATAACACACACACAGTCACACATATGTTGGCGCTCCCCACCTGTAATTGCTGTGTTTTGGCAGCCAGTCCATTGGTATCCATGGTAGCAATAAAAAGAGGTACGTTGTCATGGGGACTGCCCACTCCGCCTGCTACACTAATGCCCAGGGAGTCACATGGACCCTGTGGTGATATCACACACACACACACACACACACACACACACACACATTATAGACATATCAGACAATACCAGTGAATCACATGGCAGATTCTGCACATGACATAAACACCTAATATCATGTAAGCCAGGGATTCAGCCAGACAAGGAGGTTATATATGTATCTCTAATTTGGAGTTCATCATTTGAGGTAAAAGAACCAAAGCTCTAAGGAGTCACAACCAAATACCAACTTTCTAAAAATATACTGTACATCAAAATATTCCAAGTCAGTTTCTCCAAGGCAGTATGGGGCACATACATAATTCCAAGATTTTATGCCTTACCTTTTGTATTATTACTTTTCTGATGTCAGAGTTGTCTTGAAAAGCTGTGGAAGGGGAAAGAGATACATGTTTGCATAATAAGCTTGAAAATGTTAACAGAATTCTTTCCACTCAAAGAAAATTGCAGAACACCTGAAACACAAGTGTCAATGATTAAAGTCTTAATAATAAGCATTTATGTATACTGTACATGTTTTTGATTTCATAACATGAGGACCACTCACAGTCTCTCCCTGTTTTGTTATCTGTCTCCCTCTGGTGGCCGAGGGAAGCATCACATCCACTTGAGGGGGTCAGGGTGGAACAGTCAGAGTCTTCGCTCTGGATAAAACACAACTTAAAGTATTCCTAGGTTCACAAAATACTATTGTTAAAAGTGCAAAAGAGTACGATTTGAACTACATACAACATTTAAATGATTGAGTTGATTTAAGAAAGTCTGGACTCTCAATACAATAAAAATCATAGCTAAATCAAAAAAAGTTAAATTCAGCACCTGATAGCATCATACATTTTTACATTTTCTGTGATAGCCTGTCATGGTTTAGACACAGACAGCCACGTGAAACAGTTTACCTGGCTCCGCTGTGAGTACTGCAGCCCGGCTTTAAAACGAGCCACCTCCAGGTGGACCCCTCCACTGCAACTCTGAGAGCAAAAGTGATCTCACATAAAATAATGAATCCATACAAAATGCACAACCCACTACTAGTTAGTTTATAGATTTTGTATGTGCAATTGTGTCAGACCTGTAGAAGCTTCTGTGCATGTTCCTGTGATGCTGCACGGACATCCTCGCCATTGATTGATAGAATCTGGTCACCCAGCAACAACCTGCCATCTGAATCCGCAACGCCTCCTCTGACAATATCCGACACAAAGATGCCCGTGTCATTACTGTTGGAAGAAAACAGAGGTCAAAAACTGTGTCCGCTCCACGCTTATAGAATGAATTATGGGACCTGTAAGCCTGCTGTTTTGCATAACGTCACACTTGATTGTGCAAATACATGAAGCTGCATGAAAATCTGCACCTAAACCCTTCAGAAATAATGTGTACTGTGTCTTCCCTGCAGTTTGGCCCTATGGCCTGGCTCTCTAACCTTTATGGTGATTATTGGATGCTGTAACAGTGTGGGATTTTCATCACCTCTTTTTTTCAATGTTGCTAGAGTCCCTGACCTCTAACTGGGTGAAGGCCTCACACCTCGAAAACACTCTCCTCTGCTGATACTTGCAAAAGGGAGTTTATCCTCACAGTATTGTCATTACCAAAGACATCCATTCATTATTATACACCCTAAACAAAAAAGCTGAACTTAAGAATTGCTTTTCTCTCTGAAATGGGTCACTTGATAATAAAAAATAACCGCATTACTTGTTCAAAAATAAATCATCTTCAAAAATGAAAACACTTCTAAAATTTATAAAAGTAAATGATACCATCCGATACTACATCAAAAAGAAAAATAAATTGTAAATATGATAGATCGTGAAAGAATTTTGGACTTTTTTTTCCCTTATCAAGTGAGGGGCTTCAAAGTCTTTTTGATATTTTGAAATGAAGAGAAATTAGTTTTACATTAGAAGGACGACTGTGGTTAAGTTAAACTCGCACATCCAGCCCGCACTTGTTTTTTTATTTAGTGGCATGATTCAGCAAATACAATGGCCTATTTTGTTTCTCCTCTTCACAGGGTGCAAGAATTGAAAGGTGGTGTGTTTGCACTTATGTCAAACTCAAAAGGCGACGCTGCTTGTCAACGTCATCATCTACCTCTTCCATTGGCTTGGCTTACGGTTGCCAGGCAAATTCTCAGTGAGTGTTTTCATAGCAAAGCTGGCCTTGCAAGAACTAGGCTGGCTTTACAAGGCTACATCTAGGATTTGAACTACAATGTCCCATGTCATTTAACCTACAGTACAGTAAAATGTGGTCAGACATGTATACCTGAAGGTACAAAATACCTTGGAGGTTCCTCATGTGTTAATCAACGTCATGAATATACCTCTTCCCCACAGTGGTGAACCCCAGGCCCTCTCCAGGGCGAGGCCTCAGCTCCAGGCTGAAGACGTCCCACAGGTCCTCCTCCTTGTAGGCCTCCTGGTGCCTGAAGACGCACAGGCGAACACGCTGGGTGGTGAGCCGCAGCACGCCAATGGCCTCATCGTGAGTGGCCTGCCGCAGGTCTATACCATTTACCTTTAGGGAGTGAGAGAGATGGAGACAGGCCATAGCTGTATGAGGAGGCTTAGGAGAGATGGGGAGTAACTGTATGTGTATATCAACAAAAACAACTAATGACAAGGAGTGCTTTATCTTCCTGTCGCTCTGCATGGTTTGTGCATGCTGATTTTGTTGCTGTCATCATCATTTCAGCATCTTTTCATCTTATGTTTGTATTTCTTAACCTGTCACGTCATTGGTTTTAGAACATCTTGCCAAAGGACTGCAGTTTAAAATTAGTCGACGAGCTAACACTGGCACATTCACATTCACTGTTGATTATTGTGTGTTGAAAGGAGAAATTAAACAACACTTACAGTATTATTATAATAGTGTCAAAAGTTGGAGATACATGGCATTCAGTAGACAGTGATGAAATAAAGATACAAGCCATGGCTTTAATTTTGATCACCAAAATTAAAAACCAAAAATGTATTTTGGTCATAAAAATAGTTTTCTGTTGCTGGGCTGGGAAAAAACATGAAAATAAAAACGAGCAATACCAACAGAGTTGCATTTTATAATATTATGGAATGCCCTCTAATCACAACAGATTTGGATAAACACTTTGTGTGTGTGATTGATTCAGCCAAATGAATACATAATGGTGTTTGTGTGTACCCACAATACCTCTAATATCTGGTCTCCAGCCAGCAGCCTTCCATCTCTCTGTGCTGCTCCTCCATCATTTACTTCATGGACTATTACTGCCCCCTGGTGGAATAATCAGAAAACACTCTTATTATTACAGAGAATCCAATCCAGCTAGATTTAAAATGCATTGCACTGCTTAGTATTCCAGACAGCACCATGTACTTAAACATCAGAACTTATAATAACTTATTTTCAAAAAATAGACAAGCCTATATTGCCTAATTTGATGCTGTAAATCCTGATTATTCAGGATTTAAAATCGATAAAATTATGAGTATGATTTCACCTTATTTCCAGGCAGGCTTTCATAAACAAAGACAACAAATGTCCCTTTACCTAATAGTGTTAAATGAAATGTTGATGTCAAATATCAATTGGCAGCTCTCACCAGCAGAGTGTCGTATCCTCCTACGATGCTGAGGCCCAGGCCTACATTTCCTTTACAAATCTCTATGGTGGTTTCCTTGCCAGCCATAACTGGGCAGCTCAGGGGGTCAGAAGTTGTGGGAGCTGATCCTAGCCAATCAGACCGCCCCGCGGGAGAGGTCTGCATGGTATTGACGGATGAAGACGAGGAGGAGGAGACAGGGAGGGTTAGGGGGGGAGCAGGAGAGAGAGAGCGGGGATAGGAAAGTGCTGTCGGGGGAGGTAGAGAAGAAGAGGAGGAGAGACTCTTGGAGCGGCTGATGGAGAGCTTGACAGTGCCCCGGTGTTTGAGAATCAAACTGGACACCTGAATACAGAGCAGACAGGTGAGTCATAAATCATTAAATCAGCTTGACCTTGAAGTGCATATTGTGTGTGTGTACCTTGTCCACTGACAGTCCTGCCACAGGTTCATCACCCACTGCTACGATTCTGTCTCCAACCTTTACTCTGCCATCCTGCACACAGACAGAAACATGAATAAAAAATGGAAGATGAGCAAAATGTATGAAAGTGTATGTAACAGAAGGATGCAGAGGAAGTGAGATTAAAAATCAAACACACCCTCTGGACAAATATCTGAATAACTGTTGCCTTGGGCCCTACATGAAAGCTTATTAGTACATGACGACATCACTTTAAAACATGACAACCATCATCTCGAGGTAAATCTGGTTTAAATATTACCAGAAAGAGACTAGAGCCACCCCATCACAGTTTATAGCTGCATATATTGTACAGTAATGTGGTGCTCATTCGCGCCTCTTTATTCTGATAGATTATTGATTGCCAGAGTTACAGTCAAGCTACTGAGGCTCGATAGATGCAAAAATCTGATGAAACTATTTGCAATCTGCATGCTGAAATCATTCCAAAGTAATGATTAGGATGATGTCTACTGTCATGAAGGCTAAAATCAGTGAGATGACACTCCTCATAAGAAAAAAACAATACCTTGAGTATATAGAGAATAATATTTGAGTTAAAAAAGGGCAGGTTATTTCTGAAATTCCGCAGTGGTGGAATATAACAAAGTACATTTACTCAACTACTTGTACTTTACTTGAGTATTCCCATTGTATGCTACTTAATACTTTTACTACATTTCAGAGGCAAATATTGTACTTTTTACTCCACTACATTTATTTTGACAGACATAGTCACTATGAAGATCAACATTTTATATATAAAACATATGAAATTATAAAATATGATGCATTATTACAGATTAAACTACCCAACAATAGATAAAGTAGTTCAAATTGGCTCCACTTTAACTGGCTAAAACATTTAAAGCTGCTTACACCTTAATGCATCAGTAATAATAATCCAATAACACTCTGACAGGGGCCACTCCGATTCCTTCAAGCAGATTTAAATACTTTAGCACCTCTACTAAAGTAAAATTATGACTGCATATACATAATAAATGAACAAGTGATGATTTACTTGCATTATAGGTAAGAAAGGAACAAATGACAGCAAAATGGTTGAGATATGGTAATAGTATGTAGTCTGCACGAAGGAATATAATACCTATGAAGAAAACATATTTATGTTATAGATGGAGGTGTTGAAGATTATGATGATGCTACTGACGATGTCGCACCTTACTGGCAGTGCCGTGCTGGATCAGGGACCTGACCACCACTCCTTCCTTGGACTCCTCCTCCGCCAGGCAGAGGCCAAGACCTACGTGATCCTGGAGGGAGATTGAAAGAAAGCAGACAACAAACTCTAACTTTGAACCAAGAATTAGTGAAGCTAATAGCAGTGTCGTATATAAGATCTGGATTTGCTATCATATTTGTAACGGCGTGGGAAGGTCATTATATTTCCTCTAGTATCAAGGCTGTTTTTGCTACAATAAGAGTCTGCTACCACTCAACCGGTTGCTTGAGCTGTTAGATATGTGCAACTGGAGGCCTGACAATGGTTAATGCTGATTTAACCAGCATTTACTGAAGGTGTCGTACCTGAGGTAGGATGATGTGCTGGATGTCTCTGGATAATCCTCCACGTTCTGCAGAGTCTGTCTGGGAGTCAACTGTGTCCTCACACTCTGTTCTGGATCCAAGAGTCATTTGACCCAGAGTTGCTTTATTCCTAGTAAAACAAAAGCAATTCTGATATTACCCCTGAGCTGGTCATAAACACCTATATCCTGTTTAGTAAAAGTTTGGGAGAAATGTAAACCAGAAACCACCAAAAAAATCACTCTTGCATGTTACCTGATGAGAATTATCTTGACTTTAGACGGAGCGTTACTGATGATGGTGGAGGCATTTTGGTGACTCCGGCCATACAAGATCTGACCGTTGATCTAGAAGAAAAATCACGTCATGCACTATGTCCTCACCAATCTTTTCCTTTACCCCATCCATCTTCACATTAATCTGCCTTTCTGCCATCTTCCTCTGACTCCCCTCCCCCCTCTCAGCTGTTAGCCACTCCTCTACCTCGATTTTCCTCACCATCTCTCTCACACGGTTGCTCGTTGCAACAATCCAGTCCAGCACCAACCATCCTTCAAATGGTAATTCATCTGATAAATCTACTGTGCAGGTACTCATCGCTCTCCACCCATCCATGCCTCTTACCCACAACCCACTGCTCTCTTTTTGCTGCTCTCAATTTAGAGTCTTTTTGCCGCTCTCAATTTTGACTCTCTCTAGGACTCCTTCTTGGCCCCTAAAAACCCTCCCATCTGTTATTCTCAAACCCTCCTAACTGATTGTCCCTTACTGTCCCCTTTCAGTCTCCTCCTTACCTCCAGTAGCTCGTCTCCAACCCATATCCTCCCATCTAAACCAGCAGGTCCTTGAGGGTCTATATCCGCCACGTAGACACTCATGCGGGCCCTGGAACCATCCTTGTTCCCTGTGAGGCTGATTCCCAGGCCATGAGCCGCAGGGTCCTTCTCCAGCTCAATCATATGGAGCTTCCCAGACAGGCTGCCATAACGCTGAAGCATCTTTTCTAGAAGAGACAGCGTTAACAAACAGGAGGCTGTTAGGAGCAGGATATGATGGGTGAGCCCAAAAAAAAAAAAAGTGTGGAATGCTACATGTAATGACTGACACTTCATGTGGAGAGGAAGCATTACACCCTAGAGGAGCTTGTGTGTGAGTGCGTGTTGCTGCAGTTTGTTTGGAGGGGATGATGTCAGTCATGTTGAGGGAAAGCTGAAGGATGTCTGTGTTTCTGTATAATGCACATATACACTATGACTGTATGTGGCTTGTGAGTGCATGATTGTGCCAAGAGAAGAGGTATGTGTATGTGTGAGTGTGCGTGCATGTACCATATCACTAAAATAGATGATATATATGTGTGTCAGTATGGGTTTCTGAGTGCTTGGTCATTTATCTATGTGTGCAAGGCTATATCTGTGTGTATTTACTTGCACATATGTGCACAAATATATGCGTGACAAATTTACACGTGTAAATAAGCATGGTCACATAAACTCCCTTAAAGGTATCCTATGGAGCTATTTGACCACTAGCAGTGCTATGGATCAATGTTTTTATGAGTGGGTCCCTATTTTGTTTGTTGGATCATGTTACACATTCCTGCTAACAGTTTCACACTAGGAGGCAGCAAACATAACAATACGCCAACAAAGGCAGTAAATAAAACTGCTAGCTAGTAAACATGGATTCAAACAAAGCAGGTTTCAAGCTTTCGAAATCAGTTTAAATATGTTTCATGAGGAAAGTAATACATTCAACACATTTGTTAGACATCAAGGATACACACAATGAGTTTTGGTGAGTAACAGTGAATGTAAACAGAAACTTTCTTTGTTTACAAGAAAACTCCACAGGGCACTTTTAATATTCTATGTACATTGGGCAATCCAAAGAATTGATAAAACTTGAATAACAGTTTTCATTTGTGCCAAAGAAGAGACCGACAGTCTCAGTTCTCATCTGAAAAACTACAACTAATTCATACAAATGAAAGTTGCTCTCCCAGGACATACTGTACAGAAAGGCTTTTGCATTCTTGGCTCATAATGCATTCTCTTTAAATACTGGGCCTGGCCATCCAGCTCCCATGAGAATGGCGATGGAAATATTTTGCTCATATGGCTCTTGGTGGCTTTCAAATAATGGACCTTTGAACAATGTTATTTCTGAAAGTGTGTGAGACTCATGAAATGAAATGAAACAAAAAAAAAACAAGTCTCTCTGGGCCAGAAGGTGGCCACTGCACCTGTTCCTGGGGGCTTTGGAGGATCCCTGTGTATGTCTGTGTGACGTCTTTATGATGCAAACTTACCCCTGCCAGTGTCCTTCTCGTCTTCAGCTGCCGCTGTGATTGGTGTTGTGGCAGTCATGGGGTTTCTCCTATCCATTCTATCTGATGTCGGCGAAGGTACCTTGGGAGAAGTTTTGCATTATTGAACAGGCAGAGTTGGAGATGCCTCAGGGGTCCTTCAGGCATGAGTTGGACTACCCCTGAGGCTTGTTCAGTGTGCTTGATGTAGCAGTGGGAAAAACTGACGAACAAGATGAATTAATGAACACAGTTTTAATGTCAGCTAAAAATAACATGAAAGATGACCAGAATCATGTATTATTTTGTAACCAACTTACAAGTGCATGGAAAAATAACTTCAAAAGAATGCACTGTCTATTTAGAGTGTTATGCATCTCCACCAAAGAGAAAAACAAAGGGTTTATACAAACAAGGTAGCTGCAAGGGACTTTGAACTACAAGGGTTTCTATCTACAAATATGCACGTTAATTAAGTTTTTGGAAGTTGGCTTTGCGCAAATGCTAATGCAAGGCTGCTTTTAAGGTGCTGCATACCCATGATAACACACACACACACACACACACAACAATGTACCAACCTTAAAGGGGGTGGGAGTGAAGGGGTTCGTGGGGGAGAGACTAAGGAACAGACCACTGAGAATCTCTGCTTCCTACGATCATGAGGGGAAACATAGATATAGTCCTATACACATCACCACCAAAACAGCATCTACCTCTCAAAAAACCCTTTAAAGCTTCTTCTTTCTTTTTGGAATACCGTGTAGGTGTTAATGACTCATCACTATATATAATATATATGTATACATAACATTCTCTATAGACTACAGGCATGTGGCTGTGTGGGAACAGAAACTGAGAAAAATTATTTCACAGCATGTCATCTGTTCTATCATGTGATCTGTAGTGGTTACAACCTTTAAAACACAAAAAGTAACTACAGCTCTTTGACTTTGTAGGGCAGGTAAACAATATATATTTCAGTGCATATCATTGTCTATACTATACTATCATTATCACAAGGCTGGAGTACATTTTACACCACATTTATCTCTTTGGAAAAGAAAAACAGTGTGAAGCTTAAAGTATCTAGCAGAGCATTGTTACCTTGCTGCTGTGTGAGTTGGACTGTGGTGTTGAAGTAAGCCTCTCATGGTTGGTAGGCATAGGGGACTGTGGGCGAAACACAAAATACAGAGTAGGCAGATGAATATATATATGACTGCGAAACACAGATGCTTCAAATGAGGCATCCAATATGTTTTGTTATATGAGACTAGATAGGTTTTCAGTCAAAGTTACTTTTGTTCAGTATGCTTTGTGTCCAAAGGAAATCACATTGTAATGTTATAAACTCCTACGCACCACATTGCTGAAACTTCTGATGGAGTTGTCCAATAGAATATACACTGCACCTCCTCTTTGAATTTTCAAAGTATTGAACATCAGTGTGAAAGAATCTGGAGCCCCAAGAGACTCAAGTGCTACACAATGTAATGTATGCATACCTGAATATACATAGCACAGTGCTTTCTAAGCCAGTAGAAATGTGCTTTTTTTTGTGCTTTGTTTTCTGAGATGAAGTACCTGAGATCTGTGTTGTCCGGACTGGACCACGAAGACCACAGAGTCTCCAGCCCTGCGGATGGCCTCCACCGCCTGCTCATGGCTGGCATCTCTTAGGTCCACACCACACACCTAACACACGCAGCAGATATCGGACAAAAACACTTTGTCATTTCTTGTTTAACCGATACATGACTAATAGGAGTGTGCAATATGTATAAAATCTTTCAAATTTTTTTGGAAACAAAATTAAAAAACAGTTTGTAGATAAAATAAAATAGACTGCTTTAGGCTAATTTCGTGAAATTACCTGAAAAATCAAGGAATCACAATGACGTGTCAATCCTGTGAATCCCATATTGCCTTAAAGCAGACCTGATCATATGATCAGATGATAGTCTGCAATGTCCTTATACAACAAGAGATACTGAAGAGATAGTGACCTTGGTGTGCACGATATGACAAAATCGGATGTCTAATGATGAATTATATTATGTCTAATGGACAAATTGTGCTCCTTAAAAGTCATCTCTTTTAACAGATTTCCTCATTACTGTGACTCAAATATACATAAGATATTTGTTGGCAAGAGACCAGGTAAGGTGCAAGGACAAATTACAGCGTGCACTTTATTAATTTGTATGAAGAACTTTTGCATGTAAAACATTGCTTTTTAAAAAATCGATTTGTTTGTTATATTTACAAAGTTTATGTAAGCTTCACTGCGCAATCCTATTGTATTACTGCACATGCAGCACACACACACAGTATACAATGTATGCACATTGTATAATGTAATACATGCTCATGCAGCAAACACACACAATCCCATTTTCCCCACTTTTCAGTCTCTCTGGCACTCACAGGCTCTCATGCATTATATACAGGTACAAACAAACATTCTTGTTTCCTGCAATTTCTAATAAGTTTGTCTCCTCCTCTGTCTCTGCAATACACACAGTCAGGCGCAAATGCACACACACACACACACACACACACACACACACACACACACACACACACACACACACACACCTTTAGTATCCTGTCTCCAGTCCGGAGGGTGCCATTATGTGCTGCCGGGCTGTCGGGACTGATGTGCTTGATGAAGACTCCCCTCATCATCTCTCCACTGCCCAGTCTCTGGCCCATGCCTCTGCCTCCCATTATGCTGATACCCAGGGACTGGCCTGGTGCTCGAGTCAGCTGCACACTGGAACACAAAGCAGGGCAGAAAGAACATCCACACATATTGCAGAGTTGAAAATCCTTCTTACAGTATGGGTACAGTGATGAAGAATGTATGTCTTCTGTATGCCTGATGGGGACCCACTTGGTTTGAAACATTACCGCAAAAATGCACAAGAAGGAGAATAATGCAATGGGTGTGCTTTTTTTCCCTTTCCGTCTCCCTCTATCCGCTGCTTAGGGCTGCGGATAGAGTTTCACAGATTAAGTCAAAACAATAGAATATTATACCTGCCAGGGAGAGACACACACAAAAGCTGGTCTTTGCATGCAGCGCAGCTTATGTGATTTATCCAAGCGGGGTGCAGTCATAAATGCGATAAATACAGGTTGTGAAATTAGTCTCTTTCTCTGGGCCTAAGAAATATGAGCGTGTTGAGTCTGCGCTGTGCTGCTCTACCCCTCCTGTGAACATAACCTGAGCACACAGAGAGGATAAAGGGCATCATGGGCAGAGTTTTGAAAAAAGGGCAAAAATGGAAAATATGAATAAATCTAATGACAAAAAAAAAGAGAGACATTGTTAGTTGCATCACTGATTCACTAACCTTCTGGGTTGATCCCAAGACACTGCAGTATGAGAATGAAGCTCCTCTTCTCCCTCCTCTTTAGCGTCCACCTTTATCTCCACCTCTAGCTTCGCTACTCTCCCATCTGCACTGCTCTTGTCCTTTTTCTCCTCCACAGTCTCTCCATCTTCTTTTCCTTCCTCCTTCTTCTTGTGAGGCAGATATTTTGGAATCTGACAGCTGATGGTGAGAAAACATGCAAACAGAAATAATATCAAATTAATGTGTGATGTTGAATCAAAAACCAGATGATTGTGTACACCATTGTCATGCTCAAATCTTTTAGCATTTTCCTCAACAGTTAACTCTCTGGAAATAAAAGAGTTTTATTCAGAACAAATACGCATTCAGTTAATAACACTGTAAGTGTTAAAATAGTATTTTGTGTAGAGCTGCAACAATTAATCAATTAATCGATAAGTTGATTTACAGAAAATTTATTGCCAATAATTCTGTTAACTGATTAATCGTTTAACTCAATTAACAAGCAAAAATGCCAAACATTCTTTCATTTCAGCTTCTCAGATGTGAGGATTTGCTGCTGTTCTCTGTTTTATGTCATTGTAAATTGAATGTTTTTGGGTGTTGGGCAGAAAAAAACAAGACATTTGAAGACATCACTTTGAGCTCTGGAAAATTGTCACAAGCATTTTTCACAATTTGTTGACATTTTATAGTCTAACAATCCAAAAAATAATCGATACATTAATCCTTAGTGAAAATAATCATTAGTTGCAGCCTTCACCCTGTGAAATAAACAGCATTCGACTAGATCATACAACCAGAATTGCTGTGGATAACAAGGTATCTTGGCGTACTTTGTTATTTTTTCAAGTGCTGACATACTGTGACACATGGCCAATAGCGACTTATATTGAGAATATACTCTGATTTAGGTGCAAATAGCCCTGAAAATACACATTTTCTGCCAGCGAGGTCACAGAGTAAGGTAGTGTCTTTATGTGTGTGTGTGTGTGTGTGTGTGTGTGTGTGTGTTAACACATATACTGTATATATGGTATCTCTGTATATATACACTGTATGTGTGTGTGTGTGGAAGAAAAAGGTGGAGAAGGAGAGAATTTTTCATGAATATATTTAACGGTGGAGGGCTGTAATAAGCCCATGGAGGTGAGTGATAGTGGTGCTATCTGCACAGCAGGAGCCTATAGCCAGTTAAGTTACAGAAGAGGGCAGAACAAATGGTTCCACCTGGGCTGAAGAACAACGGCCAGGAGAGGGGGAGAGGACCAAGGCAGGGAGGAGGGGAAACAGGAGGTAAAGAGAAAAAGACCAGGCCAAGATGACTGAGGGAGAGAGAGAGAGAGATGAGAGACGGATGTAGACACAAAGAGTCAAGAGAGAAGTCTAGCTGAGAAAGAGACAAAGACAATGAATTGGAAGATAAGACTGAAGAAAAGGCTGCAGAGAGAAATGGGGGTGAGTGAGGGAGGAGAAAGGCAGAGGCACGAAGATGGAGCGAAAGCAGTGACAGACAGAAGCGAAACAATTCATTTTCGCTGACAGTCAGCACTGAGATCCATAAGCGAACAGCTAAATATAACCCAGAGATTCAACATTCAGAAAAGCTTTTGCCTTTACCACAGAGAAGAATGGAGAAGAGAAAATACGGACTGGAAGAGACTCACACTCAGTTGGTTGAATACTGAAACACATTGTTTCCTCATGGATACGGTTAATTAAAGTGTCCGATAATAACTCAGATCATTAGTATGACTTCAGCTGCTGGGTAACTGAAATGTGTGATGTGTTACAGTAATAAAACCCTGGCTGCTATAAAAATCAAAAGCCCGAGGTTAACATATTAAAGGATCTTACATCAGGCAGAATGTATAGCCATTTCATAGTCTGAATTCTCTGCAGAAAACATATCAACATGTAATAAAACTGGAGCCTTGAAGTCTAATAAACCCTGAGACAGGTTTATCTTGCACTCTGGGGCCAGAGTAGGGATTAGGTGACCATAAATAATAGGCTGAGACCTCTGGATCTTACATTACCTTGAGTCTGGGGCCGGGGTGATGGCTGGGCCTCTGAATGGAGATCTGAACGATGCAGGGGCTCTGACTACTGCTGGATCTGGAGCTACAGCTGTACATTTGACTGAGGCAGAGGGGTTGAGGATAGATGAAGCTGGAGTTGGAGCTGCAGCTCTGACTGGACCGGGGGATCTGGCCGGCGCCGAGGCGGGTTCTGGAGAAAGGGTTGGTGGGGTGGGTGAGGAAGAGGCGCTGTCTGCCGCGATGGATGCCAGAGGGGGTAAACACAGATGGGTACGGTGCTCATCCACCTGATGGGCTGGGACATAGGTTATGCTGAGGGTAGGGGAATGTGGGAAAAGAGGTGTGGGGGGCGGGGTAAAAACATTTTAAATATTAATATGACTTAAGTTTCCTCCATCACTCTGTTTTCACAGTTGCACATTTATTTAACTTTCAGCACCAAACAATGACTAATAGGATGACAAGGAACGAGACAAATGACATGGCACTTAGCAAATGGTCTCTATACAGGATTGATGGATTATTACCTCTGCCAGTGAAGGAGTATAATGGAATGTTATGGTTAAATGGATCAGTCTGACATTTTGGAAAAAAAAACTTTTATTCGCTTTCTAATCGAGAGCTAGATGAGAAGATTGATACCACTCTTATGTCTGTACTGTAAATATGAAGCTTTAGCCAGCAGCCGGTTAGCATAGCTTAGCATAAAGACTGGACATAGGGGGAAACAGCTAGCCTGCTCTGTCCAAAGGTACAAAAATCTGCCAACTAACGTCTCTAAAACTCACTGAGTAACACATGTATCTTGTAATCCTTACAAACGTTTAAAATGACAAGTTGTGGTTTTATGGGGGGGTTTGTGCGGTACTATTTCTTGGCCGAGCGCGGTGACTTCTGGGAGTCTTGTTGTCGTCATGAGGTTGAGTGAGAGTGGGAGTGATCTTCTCAACTAACTCTCGGCAAGAAAGCAAAAAAAAGTGTACTTCCCAAAATGCTGAAGCTTTAATCCTTAGTTAGTTAATATCCAAGAAAAAAAAATGAAACAGATTTAAGTTAACTATTAATTTGGCAATTTGATTTTTGTGACAATTTACATCATTAGACAGTTTTTAGCCATAACAATTAATAAGAGAGAGGGGAAAGCTGGACACCTGAAGCAATGTTTAGTATTGCTAAATAATTATTATCCCAGACCTAAAAAACAATCGATCGACAACCACTAACATTTACTGACGCAGCTGTCTTACATGTCAAATGTTTTTAAGTGCTCTAAAATTATAGATGTGCCCCACTCCATCAACTCTGCTTGTACTGCAGCTGGTACAAGATGAAAAGGAAAATGGAAAATATTTGTGACTAAATATATATTACATTTTAATGTCACCAAAAGATGCATCTCTGAGTCAAGACAGCTCTAAGAGTTTCTGAAACACGTTTATGATAAAAAATGTGTTTTGCATAAGCCCGGATCTATCCAAGCTATGGCGTAATTGATGTCATTTAACTTAAGTGCCAAGGACATCATTAAAGCTCTCCCCCTCCCACTTCCATTCTTATGTGATGCTACCAGTAGACATGCTGTTTGAATCCGCTGAAAGAGCCAATTTCTCTGTTCCACTCATGGTGGCAGATTGAATATGGAGGTCTTCTACGCTAAGCTGTTGTGACTGAGCCATGTGGACAGCCTGTCTTGTCTCAACAGAGGCAGTTTTGATAGTGACAAGCCCTCACCCTTCGATGTCTGTCTTATTCTGAGGCTGCCAAAGCAACTCATCTGCCTCCACTCTCTGTTAGTTTGTCTGCAGTGCTGTCAGGAGGAGGCAGTGTGAGCATGTGCGTGCGGGTGAGCGTTTTTGTGTGTGTGTGTGTGTACTGTGTGTGCATCTATGAGAGGCTCTTTAAAACACTTTTTTATTCAGAAGCACACTGTTCAAGGTGAGAGGAGTGATGAATTATTCAGAGATATTTCCCATCGCAGGAAAAAGGTGTTTTTGGAGGTTAGACCATTGAAAGGCTGTGTATGTGTGTGTGTGTGTTAGTGTGTGTATGTGCGTGTGCCTGTAAAAGCAAGAGAGAGAGAGGGAGAAAGAGACAGAGGGGCTGAGAGAGTGTGAGTGGGTGTTTTGCAGGGCAGCAGGGTGGTGGAGGTGGGGTACATCTCCAATCAGCCAAACAAGCATTGTCAATGTGGAGCCATAAACTGCTGATGTTAGAACAAGTAATAATTTACCCCTCAGGCAATCTTTAAAATTTCATCATCTAATCTAATTTAACATGACTGCAGCGCCTCAGTCAACTACGACGGCAGTGTCAAAAACAAGGTGGTAATGGAGATCCAAAGTGAGACAATATCATTTATATGTGATGATGTAGTGAAAGTCATGTTTGTGACTGCGGAGAGCACATATTTATATTTATGATGTACATATACTCACTCATTCGAGACACACAGACTGTCAAGATCTGCATGGGTAGATCTAGAAAACGTGAGCAGTATTCAATTACTTTTTTTCCCTCAGCACTTGATTGTTCTCTGCATTTCCAAAAGGACCTTTCTACATTCTCTCTAAACTAAGAACTCTGGCTTTCTCGTGTATAAAGCAAAGACGTGTTTAAACTATGACATGAGGGAAAGTGTATATGAGTGTAAAATAACTGACTGGAATCTGTTTTAAATGTGCCATACTTTAATGTTTTGTGTCATAAGTTGTGGCCACTTAAGCCCATTTTCAAGGTCCCAAAGTTCTTACGACCCCAGAATTTAGAAACAGCGAGGATACGATGTTGTGCGATACATTTTAGCCACACACTATCAGCTACATTATAACCTGCACAATTCATGTTTGCGAGGTAGTAACAGCCATTAAAAGGCACAGCACTGTGAGGTGACAGATGGCATTTTGAGTGATGTGCAGTTGTGTACACTTTCATGCATTTTTTTTCAAGATAACAAAGGGAGTTCAAAATGGATTATATACAGAGATAAGGACAATGATATTATTCAAACATATGTAATTCATTTTTAAAAAATAGGTAACAAATCCCAATGTCAATATCTGGTGATCCCAGACATTTGGCAGCTAGAAATGTGTTGGATTAGGAGGATAACTCTAACACTGGGTGTGTAGGGGGTTGGGAAACATCACGGCAAACAAATCTGTTCTTCTAATTGATTTTGAAAGCAGTTCACTTCCTGTGATGGCTTATTGATAGATTCCTAATATTGAGCCAAGACTTGCTTCTCCAAAGAGGAAACTGATTTTGCAAGGCACAGATAAATATGTGACTATGGCAAATATTCAGAATAGGACAGATTATTGCCCCTGTTCAGTTGAATTCACTGAATCCCCAGCCATCATGTTTTCTGTGTCTAATGATGCAGCATTTTATACTGAAGAACACCGCAATAAAATGTGTCCTATATAAGAAAGCAAAATTTTGTGAGTTTCCTGTATGCATGTCATACAGGTGTTTTCCCCCAATGTGCCTGATTAGACCTCTTCTGAGGACTGGTAGGCATGTACAGATATGCATGACTGAAATCTCTCTGGCCATCCTATTAGATTTATCACACCTATTAGGTTTGGAGAGTTACACCTTTATCATTTGTAATGGTGATCTCATGTAAATCCAACATAGCTCTGCCTAACTTCAGCCCGAGCAGGTGTCTAATTAGCCAAAATAAGTGAAAACACCTGTGTGGGTGTGCTGCGGGGTCTTCAAGCCATAGGCCTTTTTCACAGGAGACATTTTGACACGTCACGGTAGGGATAGAACAGGTGTAAATAATGAGATTAATAATGGCTGAATTCCATTCAGGTGCTTTGTTTTCAGTGTGCTGATTTTGTTCATGCTGGCTCACTGTCACGCTGTCATAACTTACTGGGACACTAGAATGAAGCCATCGTTAATGTTATTAGTAACACCTGTGCTTTTACCACCATGACAAGTCAAACTGTCTGCTGTGAAAAAGGCCTAGTAACATCACTGCATACAGTAGCAACTACTCATAATAATTCTGTTAACATTAAGTTTTTGGTTTACATTTTTCCTGATCTGTTACTGTAAAAATTAGCCAAGAATCTACTGCTGTGACTGTACTCAGTGGTGTCATGTGGGGTGTCGGAGTCACTGGTCTTTCTCTACAACGATTAAGAAATGTGAAGATTCAAGCAGCACTTGAGCCACTGTAAAGAGGATGATGCACACAGTGTTGCACATCCAGCCACCCAGTGCTTTTTGATACAGATTGAGGATGATTGAGAACAGGCAGTCCAGAGGGAGGTCAGTGATGTCGAGTGAGAAAACTTTAAAATGCTCGTGAGAGCTTTCCTAGAGTTAGTGGTGTGAGCTACACCATGATGTAACAGTAGATCACCTGTTCTTTTTTCAGCCCAGAACAAAACTCTCTACATATTGTAATGGTGTTGGACAGCGACTGGCTCCTCACCTCATCTCAGGCCCTATGACAGAGTGTCTGCGGAGCATGGCCCTGGCCCTGGCGTTGGTCAGGTTGGAGGTAGGTTCTCCATTGATGGCCAAGATAGCGTCCCCAACCCCCAGCCTGCCATCCTGGCTAACAGAGCCCCCTTGGACCACACTGCGCACCAGCATGCCTGAGCCGTCCTTGATAGCACTCACCGACATCCCTGCCAACACACACACACACGCACACGCACACACACACACACACACACACACACACACACACACACACACACACACACACAGGTGAGTGGAGGGTTGGCTAAGGCTGCTTTGAATGAATGCCAAACAGACAGTCGCCCAAACACCTGACAGTGGCATAATCAGCATAATCAAGACAGACACTAGGCAGATTAGCACACAAACATGGCTACACATGCTTGACATTTACACAGAACCATCCTTCACAGTCACACTCGCATAAGGTGCACAAACACAATCACACACACTCACACCCACATAGGCCACAGGGCACAGGTGACTAGAGGGGTAACACATGCCAGTCGCACAAACACCTGACTTTGGCATTATCGAACTGGACACAAGGCGGATTACACAAACACTTAATTAATGCAAACAGGCAGAAGCAGGTAAATCAGGCATCACACACACATACGCACACACCTCATGCACACACAAACACACACTGCAGACAGGGAAGGCTACAGCAAATTAAGAAGTCTAGTCTATGGCACTTGCATACTACATTGCTCTCTAATGGAGGACTATGCACATCCACAACACTATGGTTGTACATAATTTGAAGTTGGTCAAAGAAATGACTTTGTGCTTATTTTTGATCAAATAAATAGTTTATTGTTTTTTGGTATTACATTCAAATTACAATACAATCATAGTGCCTGGAATACAATTGACTGGAGACCCAGCTACTGACAATGACAAGACAAACAGAAGACACATTTCAAAGACATGAGAGGAAGTCTGAAGTAATAGGTGTTGAAATACTATAACACAGCATCAAAATACATTTTTCTGTTACAAACTCTGCTACAAAAACTAGGTAGTAATTTATGGTAAATTCCTAAATGAAAATTTCCATATGAAAATCTATTTGTTTTGAGCTCAACAAGACTTCTTTAGGGTACCACAAACTTACAGTAAGTGCAATAGGTTCGGTTCACACCATTCAAGAATAAGCAAAGACTTCTAAATAGGCTGCTTATATTCACGTTTTTAGACGAGCAAGGCAAGAAAAAAAGACCTCATTTTAGTCCATCAAACCTTTTCCTTTAACAACCTGCTCTAAAAGCCATACAGTCCTTGTAGTACAAACCAACCATACACTGTACATACTGAACATGTTAGCATGTCTCATCTCCAGAATTGGGCATAAAGTCATAGTAACACAATAGCTAGAATTGTACATGGCACCTAATAATAGAAAGAATGTAAAGTAGTACAAATAAATATTGTACTACAATACCATTGCTCATGAAAAATCCCCAGTATTCAGGCTTTACAAATACAGACCATAACTCTGCTTTGCTTCAAATTCAAATATATTTCAATTAACCAAAAACACAGAAAATCTGTAAACCCTCCAGAAAACCATGCTACATTAAATATCCTACCTACAATATTTTTAACAGATGAAAACCAAAGAATGCAGTGACACACAGACTGTAGGTTATGACCTTGATTTTCTCGACCTAAGTACATTTACATAATTTAAAACTTTCACACACACATACACACACGTAGTATGGTGCCTTATTAGAACATGTTTCCAGCATACAAATGAGTTTGCTCCTTTATGCTTTGCATAGTGCCCTTAGTTGAAAGTGCAGGAGTGCCTTACACCCTGTTGTTTCCTCCCTGTCATGTTTGAATAACCAAACACTGAACTTGCTCTTGGACAATGTACTCTCATTAACACTGGAGTATAAACTAAAATGTCAACATACAAATTCATATATATACACTCTGAATTTAATATTACTTCTTAATATTATTTCACATTACTTTGACCCCCATACTAGCCTCTCGGACAAACACACACACATACAGTACACACACACACACACACACACACAGTAATAATCTCCTCCCTCAGGTATAAGGAGCACATCACTTCACCACTCCTCTTCAGGGCAGTCGTCATCACCACCGCCTATTAGAGTCATTATCGCCATGCCAGCGACGTACACACACCAAGACACCATCACCATGAGAAAGACGGAGAACATACCAAGGCTACGGTTGCCCCGGACAATAGTGATTGTCCTCTCAAAGCTGGTGCGGGGGGGCAGAGGCGGCGCTTGCTGCCTATCGTCGTCTTCCATGATGTCAAAACGATGACGCAGCTGGTTTTCCTAAGAGAGAGACAGCAGAGGGCATGAGTGAGTAAGAGCATGAAGGTGGGGCGACAAATACGTAAAACTAGAGCATGTCATTAGAATTTATCCTCTGGAATCCTTGAATATCTATAGAAAATTTCAATAGTTGTCAAGATATTTCACTCTGAACCACAAATGTCAACCTCATGGTGGCGCTAGAGGCAGTTCATCCTATGTTTGTTGAGATAATTCAGTCTGGACCAAAGTAGTGGACCAACTGACCAACCGACTGACTGACTGACAGACACTGCCATCCCTAGAGCCATGCTGCTAGCATGGCTAAAAAGTCAAGAGTAGTGTTTGGCGAACAAATAAATAAGGCTATACAGTATAGGAGCAGCGATAATGGTGGATAATTGCAGATTTCCCACAACACAGGCCTAGGCTTTGGTGCACATTACATGGCGCAAATCTTAAAACTTCTAGACAAGTAATCCATATTGCAAAGATAACGTGGCACTGAAGTCCTAAACTAATGTCATCGCAACCAATCAGATTTCTGGTGTGACACAATTCAAACAACTATAAACTCTCCGAGGTGAAGGCCTTTGGAGTAATTCTAAGATGTAAAACATGCAGAGAGGTAGACTTCTTTGGTCCTGCCGGGCACTTCCCAAAGAAAAAGGGCAGCAAGGATATCGTCTTTGAACCTTCACAGAAAGTACAAGAAGCACTGAAGTTCTGAAGCTACCTTTGCAACAAGCCTGTCTTTGATGAGAACACACTGACACTTGCTGCTCTGAGTCTCTTTATGTGTGTGTATGTGTGGGAAACACTGAAGCAGTACTTTATGTCCTTGTGCTAGACCAGGTGCCAATGTCACGCAAGCAGTAAGCACTTTTCATTGAGAGGCAATTGTTGGTAATTAAGCAAAAGTGAGTACAAAAGGCTACCTCAATAGGATTGAGTTGAGGCCACAATGGAGGAACAAGTCTTTGACACCGAGCACTTTCTCTATACCTGACCTAGTGATACCGATACAGCCGTCTCTAAGCTCCCCACTATAGAGCGTGAACAGCAGACACTGACATAGTAATCTCCTTTAAAGCAGCTAAAATGGCTACCCACAGAATCTCAGGTTTGCATGGTAATGAGCAATGCTTCCTGTGCGATGGACTTGCAAGATTCAGACTGCTGCAGTGTTACTGTGACTGTCATTGCACTGACTCTGAAGCATCGAGCATGAATCATTTGCAAGAATCCTGTTAGGTGATTGTGCATGATTATACAACCCACAAATGAGTTTATGTTTATGAACCAAATAACACATTTTAAACTTGTGAATTTCAACAAGGACTGTGACAGTTCTATTCATTTCAGATCTATTTTCTGCACACAGTGTACACAGAAAAAGTGGTGCTATAAAAAAATGGATAAACTCTGAGGTATTTGTCAAGCCAAATGTAAGAGACAAACAAACAGCCCTTTACTCTCCAGTAGACTATAGTTCTACTGTTTTTCTAACCAAAAGTTAGAAGAAAGTATGTACAAAGAACAATCCAGCAATATAAATCAATCTTTTTTTTTTTTTTTTTTTACTGATGTTCATTTTGTGTTGTATGACATACCGTTGTAATGTAATACGGCTGGATGATGCTGTTGTCCTCAGAGTTACAAGTGTTGGTGTTAGCCTCCCCAGCCTCGGCTAGCAGGCTGACCTGAGTGTGGCTGTCAGTGTCATCGCAGGAAGCCCGCGTGCTCCTCTCTGAGATGGGCGTTAAACCGCCACACAGTTCCAGCTGAGAATACAAAATTCCAAAGTTGAAATTAAGGAGTTTGAAAAAAAACAAACACTGGATATGTGCTTAAAAGTGAGTAAATTCACATGGAAGCAAGCAGGCTAAAGAAGGTGAATTAGACACCCTCTTCTCCTCTCCCCTTCTCTCTCCATCTGTAGTGTGGTCGAGCATTGTGTTCATCTCTCAGCTGCATTAAAAATTCAGATGGCCTGTAACTGGATTCTCTGTTCCTTGTTACCAAGCCACAGTCCACAACAAAAAAAAAAGGAGAAGAAATACTGTACTCTCCAGAAAAACACAAGTAATTGTCTTGCATATATGTGAAAATAAATGTCTTTTTTTTAATTAGTTTTTGAATCTAAAATATCAATTTGGTAAAGAATTTTACGAAATCCTGAAAAAAAACCTCCACTTTTGAATTCATGGGTACACATGCTGCAGCCCATGATAATCAATATGTTTCAGAACAACTTTCACAACAACTAGATGTGCACAGGGTTGCGCGATATGATGATATAGGCTATACTATATGACAATATAAATGTATCTACCATCAGAGACTTTGCCATACCATTTATACCATAGTATTCATCCCTTTGATGATTCTGGGTGTATTAGACCATTGTGGGCAGTGTTGCAAATCAATGAGCAAGAATTCCTTGAAGCCGTAGTGGATTTTCATGTTGTTTTGCATTATTGTGATGAAGCACCTTGATTTGTCAGGTATTTCATTTGCTGGATTAGCGAAAAACACTTCTCTCTCATTTCTGTCAGGTAAAGCCAACTTCTAGTTGTGCAAATTATAATCTTTTGGGTAACGATTCCATGTCACAAAAATTTAACTAAATTCACTCAAGTGCCCAGCACAAAAATTAAAAGTTAGTCCTTATTAAATTAAATTGAGTACTTAAATTTATATTTCTTTACATACCGGAAGTGGTTTGGCAACTCCAATGTGGACAGGGCCATAGCCGGTGGACTTCAGGACATGCACGGCATAATCCAGGCTGGAGCCTTCCAAGTCAGTTTCATTAACAAAAATGAGTCGGTCACCAGGTAGCAGGCGACCATCTCGATCTGCTACACCTCCAGGCACCAAGGACCGGATTACTAGAACTGTTTTAGTGGCGTCTTCTGGATCCTAGAGTTAGACATAATGATGGAGAGGATGGTTTCTTAAAGATACACATGGAAAATTTGAGATAAGGTAGATACACTGTGAATTAAAATGAGAGATTAATGCAGGTAAACAACAGAATAAAATGACCAGTCTATACTACAAATTACAAACTTGCTAAAGACTGGAAGTGTTTTTAATATAAAATATAAAACAGCAACACTTTCGAGTGTCAACGGTTTACTCCACATGCTTCTCTATTTTCTTAGTGTTCACTCTATCCAACCCGGCACTGATATTCTGACTGCAGCTTATTCCAGTCTGTTTTATTTGTAGAAAGGCTCAGGGGCATGTCTCTGACCTGGTAGTCCAGGATACTGAAGCCCAGTCCTGACTCGCCTTTCTCCAGCTCGACCACCTGAGCCTCTTTCTCCCACATGGCCAGAGGAGGTGACATGGGGGGCACGCCACGCTTGGTGATGTCCTCAGCCGTAGGGCAGGGAATGACACAGCCCTGGTCCAACTGGGACAAGCATAGAGGAGAGAGAGGACACAGGAAATGAGATTGATTTTCAAGAGAAGAGCATGTCAGTGGCATTTTTGAGAGTCATTTCAAATGCAGAGGATGTGTAACAATTCTAATGTGGTTTATATTGTTTTAAGGGAATCGATTTAAACACTAATGCTTAATCCTTCCATTCATCCTTTCATCAATGTGTGCCTTCACCTTGTCATTGAACTCAGCCAGCAGCTCTTTCAGGGTGAGACAGATATCATCATCATCATCATCATCTTCTTCCTCATCACTGTCGGGAATTGCAGGGGGTACAATGCGAGAGCACACCAGGCAAACATGCATCGGCAGCTCCTTCAGAATATTGACAACCTCCTTATGTGTCTCTCCAATGAGAGGGATCCCATTCACCTGCCAGGAACAATATAGATACATTATTTCTAAAATAGATAATGGTCAGTTATTGGCTGAGTCATGCTTTTAGCTTGTACCTGATAAAACATAGCTGTGCTGATTAAACTGAGGTTAAAGATGCAATATATTCATATTCTTTTGGACGTTATTGTACATTTCTGTAACTGTTTCTATGACTGCGTGGGTATGTGTGTTCATGACTAAATCTGCCAGACAGCCCTAAAATTTAATATTTTTAGTGATTCAGTTTTGAGTATCGAGGAGCAATTAGTGGCCACAGTACATCAAGCTACAGAAAGAACAATTAAAGCTGAAAGCGGTAACAAAAACGAGTGAGGCTCATTTAAAAACAGAGATGAACAATGGCTTTGCCTTGCTGACGTCCTCTGAAGGAGATCAAAGGGTTGAGCGGCGACACAGATGTTGTCTCTGTATGCTCAAAGATACAAAGGACACGAGACAGTTTGCAGTGTTTTTCATATTGCAAGCAAATTACTATTGTACTTGTCCAACAGTTCATTGGACTGCTCATCATGATGAGTGATACGTGTGGGTGCGTGAACTTGCCCAGTGGAGGAGGAGGAGAGCAAGCTCTCCCCTACAGTACAAGTGAAAATGCACAGAGGCACACATACTCACACCCGCCTCCTTATGACCTCCTTATAGGAAAAAGACTCACTTGCTGTACTTGAAATCGTGTCGTGTTTACTGAAAAGCACAAAACTATATTGTATGGTTTAAAGTTTAAGTTAAAAATTTGAGTTCTTACCGTTTTACAGAACAGGCTATCGTTGCTGTTGATCTCATATCTTTATCAAATGAGGTGCAGAGCAACTGCACTGTCGGTTACCTCCAATATCTGGTCTCCAGTAAAGATCTTGCCGCTTTGGCCAACGGGCCCCTCAGGTAAAACGGAGCACAGGTAGTGATGTCCCGCCCGAGCCTCCAGACTGATGCCAAGACCACTTGTCTCACTGAAACGCTCCAGATGACACACCTAAAAAGAGCGATGTGAAGTTGAGTGGTGGGAAACAAAGGAAGAGAAGCAATGTTTGGTGGGTAAGAAAGGTGTGGAGGGTAAATGTGGGCATCACACTGTGAAGTAAGTGGGTTTTTCATTCTTTAAATGGCTAATTACATGTAATGTAAAGGGTGAAATAAAATTATAAAGCATTTAGAGACAGACAAAGCTAATATTTTTACATTGTGTTTTTCTATGCATGTTATATTTAATGCTTATCTTCGTACAATAACTTCATATCGCGGGCCGACTGCATGCTGCCACCTCTTTCTCAGATCTTCCTCCTCCTCCGGCGTCAGTTTCACACCTGTAAAATGTGCACACACACACACACACACACACACACACACACACACACACACACACACACACACACACACACACACACACACACACAAAGACAATCACCCTCATGTCACATACACACACAGATATGCACACAGAGACAAACACACATCCCCATTCACATGGTTCCTAGTCCTAGATGATCCAATCAATAAAGAATAGGTGATATGAAAACATCACCTCGGCTGTTTTATAGTGAGAAGACAACATAATTCTCTTGTGGCAAAGCAGGATGTCAACCACAACCACTCAGACACACACACACACACACATGCGCGTGCGCACCCACACTACAGACACACGTGCATGCATATTCACTCCCACCATCTTGTGATTTCTTGGCAAACCAGTGTTTTCTTGTTAATCTATTAAAGCCTCACAGCAATCAGGGCTTATTTGGCTGTGCTCTCTAATCAAGCCCAAAGGTCCTCGTCTAAATAAAGCCATATATGCAGGCGGGGTGAGAGACAAATCATCTGGAATGAGCTGAATGAGTTGGATAAACACATGACTGCACAACACTATAAATAGACTCCCATCAAAGAGCATGCTTCGCTGCCACATTGCTGTTCCCTGAGCCCAATCAGCATATCAGAGTCCCAGTCCCGTGATCCAGTTCCAGACTGCAGTGCAGTATGAGAAGGGGAACTCACCGTTTCTGGAGTCATGGCGGGGTCGTCTGTTGGCGTATGCTGCTCGCCGTGAGATTTCACGTAGCGAGCAGATTCCTGGAAGACGGGGAAACGTGTTTGAGCACACATGCAGGGATCCAAACACACATGCACTCAAACACACTTGAGTTTAAAAAAAGATAATGTGTACAAATTTGCAGCAAGCGTTTGAGAGATGACAGCATGCAAGAGGTAGCAAAGTTCATCGCCGGCTCAAAGAAGCACCTGAATATGTTTCAGTTCTAGTATGAACAGATATCAGAAAGTTAATTTAATTGTGCAGGCAGCACCTGTGGATCATTACTTGCATAATTATTTACACAGGTGTATGTTAGTGCATACTGTCTAATCACATGATCTCCATTTGCTCAGTTATTTCAAAACCAATCCCCTTATAATACCACTGAGTCAATATGTTCCCCTCTCTCAGCACAAAGCACCTGTCTCTTGAATCTTGTTGAGGCCCACTCTGTAGGGATTGCCCTCGTGGAAGCTGTGGGAGTGTCGGAGGTGCTGCAGGGGAGGAACTGGAGGCAGGATGTGACTCAGACGGACAGCCTTCCTCAGCAACCTCAGTCTGACCAGGGGACCTGTCCTCCTCAGCACCTCCATGGCACGCTGCTCGCTGCAGCCCTGCAGGCTCACTCCATCCACCTCAGGGAGGGGGACAAGAGATGTGAAAGTAGGGAGCAGGGAAAAGAGCCAGGATGAAAGCAGGAATAATGGAGGCAAAAAGATTTTTGTGGATGGAGTGGACGGGGAAGGTACAGCAAGTGCAGGTAAATTAAATGGGAATGTAAAAAGAAATCAATAGTAATCAAAAATAAAAAAGGGCAAGATGGAAAGCATGGGTAAAAACGAGATGATGAAGAGATAGATGGGAGTAAAAGTAAAACTAGAAGAATTCCCCTTCATCAGCTAAAACATACCCTAATTGGTGTGTATGGAACTACTAAAAGTTGCAAATTGAGCAGATTTTGAGATGTTGAAATCGTTAAAATTCAGTAGAGAATATATTTGAGACAACAAGGTATTTGTCGTCAGAGAGCACAATAAAAAAAAAAAGCCATCTGTTGTGTTTTTAGTGGAACTCACAGATAGAATGATGTCTCCAATGTGGATGCGCCCATCTTGATCAACACTGCTGCCTTTCATTATGCTCTTCACTGTCACACCAGCGCTGTACACTGAGCAAAGCAAGATAAATTAAAGGAAAACTTAGCATTGATTGTGTAAATGTAGCTCTAAACTCAATAATCAATAATGCCTTACATAAGGGTAGTATTATTCATAATTTTGTCATTACCCCAGTTTGTTTCCATCAACTTAGCTTGGAATAATGATAATTAGCACATTTTTCACAAAGTTAAAACTTGGTAAATATTATTACCTGAGTTTAGGTCACCTATGTAGCTGGAAATGGTGAATCCCAGGCCACGACTGTTCTTGGTGAACTGCACACTGAACTCATAGTCATCATTCAAGTCAGTGAGCTGGAAAGAAGCACAGACAGAAACATCCTATGCACGTCTTTTATTGTCACTGATTAGCCAATTATTTTACATAAAAGGTTTGCATTTTACTTTAATTATGTGCTGTTATTCTTTACAGACACACACACACACACACACACAAACCTTGTCGTTTAAGCTGTCCTGGCTGAGTACAGGAGAGGAAAGGTGGTTGTCCTTGGTAATATCCCTGGCAATGAGCAGTTTCACCTTGGTGCCAGCATTTCGCAGTACCTGGGCCAGATGGTCATTTGTGAATGAATGAAAAGTGATAGTCCATGACAATTAATAAAGAAATAACATAAAATTAAAAATCTGTTAAGAGACAGGTGCCCTGGAAATTAAGTATGTCATACAGTAGATTAGCCCCATTTGTGAGCGTCTCATCCACTGTGGGAAACAGTCCCAAATGGTTCAATAGGAAACTTTGGGAAGCAGCTGTGCGCTGCTCTTTAACCTCTTAATCACTAGGCCTCTGGCTCAGACCCCTGCTCAAAAATGAAAAGAGTATATCTCTGCAACTACAAGGACTATATGAATAATCTTGGTATTATAATAAAGGTAACACTTGTGGGATTTCTGCAGAGGTGTAAGCATCAGTATAGATGTTACTGGGTCAGAGCAAATGGAGATGGAACACAGCATAAATGAAAGATTTCATTTCCGCCAAACAAAACTGTACCATTTTAGAGTGAATATCCCCATGGAATTATGCAGTTGCAGCCAAAAAAAACTCTAGGAATCCATAACACAACATCTGAACATTACCTGTGCCAAGACTTATGCTATCATAGTTAAGCGGAGCAAAGTTAGAGGTTTTAGTAGAGACATGTTGCGTAATCTCAAAATTGGCCACTTGGGTACATTTGGGTGCCATCTGTCCCATTTAAAATTTCTCAGCTACCGAACGGGAACACTCATTTAATTTCTCTTTCACTTTTGTCAAAGAACGTAGCCTACGGTGTTCTTGAACGTGTACCGTGTTTTCGAACGTATATTGTTGCTGTTGTGTGCTCTGCGCTCTGCTGCGTAGTGATCTCAGCTGACCTTAGCAATACTGTCCAGAACGCGCATCAATATCTCGGGAACCCGTTGGTCAATTTGGACGGTTCACCCCTCTATTGAAAGGCCAGGACCTCTAGAAATTAGTGCGTTTGGGTAAATCTGTGTCAATACTACGATTCAACCACTAGACGGCGACATAGACCGTGTGTTCGCATGGAAGGCTAAGCTAAAGCCAACTGCAATGCCTTGTGAATGAATAAAGAATCGCTGGAATCGACTCAAAATGACCCAGAGACACTGGTGTAGCCATTGCTAGTGGTTTTATGCGACCAGACACAACTTTTGATTACAAAAAAAAGCAAAAGGTAAGACACAATTTGTAGTTGCAAATGTACAAAGGAAAGTTTGTGTTTATTGTTCGTCGACGGTTTATTCAGTGAGGTCGTATCCCTTGTGTGGCAAGCGTGACTTGACTTGTGTTTCGTTTAGGTACGAAATGGTTACGCTAGCTTACTAGTCAGGCTTCTTCTGGTCAAAACGGTATGTCACATGTTGAAATGCCCTGCGCCCCATTTGCTTACGCTGGAGCCGTGTGGGTCTCGCCCCCTCCGTTTAAGAGCAGCGCACATCAGCTTCCCTGAGCTTTTGTATGGAACTAACTGTGGACAAACAGTGGATACACACAGTGACTAGGTCAGACTAAGTCGAGCTGTTATTTAAACACCAAGCACATAAAGCATTATCATTACAGACAAAGACTTAGGGTAAAAACAAAAAAAGAAAGCACTTTCACCTGTGCCACCTGCTCGCTGTTCATGCCCGCCAGATCTGTATCTCCGATGCGCAGGATTTGATCTCCGCCACGTAGGCGCTTATCCTATGGAGGCCCATTAGAACAAAAACATTTAGTGTGAACTGTTATTTGTTAGAAATTTAAATACAAATTCTATGAAACACAACACTTGTTTGTTCTTAGATTAAACTTAAATAAAAGGTTAATTAAAAGTTAAATAAATAAGGTTCGGCTACGCGATTGATTGGCGGGTGGATTTACCTGTCCGGCAGCTCCGCCAGGAAGGATGGTCTTGACCATGACCCCTGTACTTCGCCCTCCTATGATGCCAAAACCAAGCCCTTTCCCATCATTGATCAGCTCTATCATCTCCACATGACGCCTCTAACATGGCAGAGGGAGGGAGACAGAAAAGGGGGGAGAGAGAGAAATCTATTGTAATTAAACTGGTTAAACAAAAGGTGAAACAGCATTAGCAGGTTGAACTGCTTAATGTGTTTGATTCCCTTGTCTACATCCACAGACACACATTTACATTTAGCTCTACGGTAGCCTATCACCTCACATGTAAGCTTACTGTACCTCATGAGCAATAGCAGACAGGTTTCTCCCCATCGACATGGTGCGGGAGATTCGAGGGGGAGTGCAGTACTAAAAAATAAATGTCATTTGTAAAACAAAGGCAAACCTGAAATGACATCGAGTTAGCTGAGCAGCCTCTTACGATCAGCTGAAACCCTCAGACGATGTAATATCCAACTGTGTTTGAGTTTTATAATGTAATGTAATATTCTCAAATGTAAAATGTGACATTTGCAATGGTGATGTGTTACATTTTACAATTGAAAAAAAAAAAAAATATTAGGTTGGCTCATGGGCGAAGTCCTTTAAGAATAAATTGCTCCCTATTTCTAAACTCCTCCTAAATCATCTCCCATTTATGATGGATGTTTTACATACCTGTGATTCAGTGTGAATGCAGTTGTCTGGGTAGATGTTTGAGAAGGACAGATCCTGCGAGCCCAGAGAAGAAATGCTGCCGTCCCTGTGGATGGATCTGGCAGTGCTGGGCCTTCGGTTCTCCATGGCCCATGTGTAGGAGTCACTGTGGCTAAGCGCCTTCAGACCCAGCGCCACGTCCTGGCAGGGGCCACAGTTCATGGACACAGATTTGGAAATGCCCTTCCCCTGGTAAGATTGAGAGAGCAATAAGGGGTGGATAGATAGGACACATGGAGAGATGGGAAGAAGAGGATAACAGTGTAAAAATGGAGAGGATGCAAGTAAAAGATGGATTTGGTGGGATAGAGAGACAATGGATGAAAAAGAGAAGGATCGAGGGATGCAATGGAAGGGAGAAAGAAAGATTGGGAGGGAAATGGATGAGGGAGATAAAGAGATGGGGAAATGGATTTATAGAGAGGGGGAGACATTAATTGAAGAGAGGAATAGGATGAGGGTAAGAGAGTGATGGAGGGAAACAGAAAGGATAAAGAATTTGAGAAAGGAGGGCATTGTGAGACAATGAAGAAATAAGTGGGAGAGAGAACAGGGAGGGAGGGTAAGTACGTGCTAGCCAAAAGAAAAAAAGTGCAGAAAGACAGGTTTAAAATGGAGCAGAAAGGGAAAAGATAGGAGAGCAGTAACAAGGATCTGAGATAAAAGCTTCTGTTCCACATAACCACAAAACTGTTCCCTTTCGTCTCTTAGGTTTTCAGTTTCAAAGTTTAAAAGGGAGTTTCAGAAGATGCTTATTTCTGATCTGTATGCTATTCCATTCTAGCAACTTTGACACCTGTTGAAATAACAGTAGTAAAAGACAGAAGGCTATCAAAATACTAATAAGCAACTTCACACTCCTTGGATTTGCACTTATGTAAAAACCTGGGACTTTTATAAGAAACAAGAACTTGAACGAACAAAAACTGTCAATGTCTGTCCTGATAAAAATCCAGAAACCTTTGACATAATCCAGTGCCATGTTTCCTGGGATGCAGAGATGCTAAAAGGCTACAGGCTCACACCACGCAAAGCTAATGTAATAATGCTTGTGTGTGTTTGTGTGTGTGTAGATCTGTGGCGCTTATAGGGTTAGCCTATTACAGTACACCACAACAGACAATTACAAAGCCAGGATGATTACTGCTGACAAGTAAGTTAAATACCTTGATGGTGTCGTAAATGTCAAACAACAACATGTATACGTATAATACCGCACGTGTGTGGGTTATGATGAAGCCGAAGTGTGTGAATAAACATTCATATATATCAGTCACCACCAGGACCCCTACACACACAGACACACCTACACACACCAGCTCAAAACTTATGACAATGTTACAGATGACTTCTGCAAACTCCTCGACATGATATAAAGCCACCCCCCCACCCCCACCCCCGGCTTTAGTGGTAAGCTTATAGGTAAGCTGATTACTCATCCAGTTTGCTTCCTGCATTCAGTATTTTGGGAATGATTCCGACTCCTTCCCCACCATTCAATATAAACCAAACACCCACGCACTCATGGCCGCGCTGTACCTTCGCCGGGGGCTTCCGCTGAGCTTGCTGTAAGCTGAGTATATGATGGAACAGGGGGCTCTGCAGGACAGTCTTCAGCAGGGAGAGTTTCTCCTGTGTGGGGGCCTCTCCTCTCTCCTTCAGTTTGGCTTGCAGTCTCTCCACAGCCTCCAAGGCACACTGAGTATCTGCAGAGAAAGTGTATTATCATTTGTGTCATCCAGAGATGGGATTTATCCCGTTTGGCCTTGCGTTAGTTTCCACTTGTTGCAGCAGCTGCTGTGTGACCCTGACACAAACCCAGACCTTTGAAAATGAGCTATGAAACATCACTACTTAATAGGGACCGAAGTCTTGCAAAATGACTGTTAAAATAAAACATCTGTCTTTAGAATGCAGAGTGACATCCTCTGTCAGCGCTGATCCACAGTGTGATAAGTGTTAAAAACAATTGTGTTTTGGAGGTTTGAGTGGACAGGAACTGTGTTTGTCTGGAAAGATATCCCTGAACCATGGCTGCTGGAGTGTGAGTTCTTTCAATTCCAATGTTTTTCAAATGCGGTCACATTCCTTTTGTTCTAATTTCCTGGCAAAGATTAAGTTTTAAACTGCGAATGTTGTGTCCAAAACTAAGCAAAAAATAAAAAAACATAAGTAAAAAAAAAAACAATCAAGAAACATTAATATAATACTAAAGGAGGATGTGCTATCCGTTCTGCAACACTAAAAAGCAAAGGCAAAAACTCAAATGTAGCGTCAGGTCATATTGCCCTTGTTTATTTAGCGGAGCAGCAGCTAATGAGCACAAGCCACAATTGCAGTAATTGTATGTGGCAGAAGGTTAAGACCCTGTAAACTCTTCACCACAAAGTTTTGACTTCCGACCAGACTGTGAGTCCTGTGCCACCTGTACATGTAACTATTCCCTCCTGTGGCTGTAGCAGCCATGCCTGACACCTTAATTGTAAGCCTCTGATGATGGCGGTGGTGGGGAGTCTTACTGAGGATACTGGAACATGTTTGGCTTTAAACAGTGCTCTACATCTGCAGGTCACTGAGAGGCTTCACTTACCCATGATCTCCATCGCAGCCTGACAGATTGTCCAGATGAATTGTTTCTTTGTGGCTTTCCGTCTCAGTTAAATGTCATTCTTCTCTGTTTGGCACCTGCAACATGAATAACAACAAAAAACAAAAGTTTTCTGCTTCAACATGACCCTTGTACAGATTTACTATTTAAATCTTTGTGACAGTGTATTTGTAGAAGTTAACAGTATATTTGTGAATTAAAAGTGCCACTGTGAGGTTTCTTCTTGAAGATATCTCTTTACAATTACAATTATGACAGAAACACTTTTATTAGTCTCCCCCTGCTCATGTGCAAAGGAATAATTAGTGTACCAATATCTATTTTACTGTTATGTAGCATTTTACCTCTACATCCTTCAGAGGCCTGTGCCATGCTTGTTTTCAAGCGCCTTGCTTGTGCACTAATGCTCTTTAGCAGATTTAAATCTTCTCCAAAAGGCTTTATCAGCCAGTGATGGTAATTAACAGCGACACATGGCCTCCCGACCATTCTGACTTGAGGGGAAGCCTGTATAGCATCAAATCATGATACCAATGACATGATTTGATTTGCAAAACGATGGGCTGGAAATGACAACGTCTCATCTGAAATCTAATTAGGGGCCATTGATAGGCACGAGGGGTATCGCAGTGCTTATATGCCCTTCACTGCAGCCTAATGAAATCTATATCTTATAGGCCTACCTGTTGATATTAAAGCAATACTGACTGCTTCAGAATTAAAAAAAAAATCATTACAAATGAATGATTTACATGAATTAGGCAGGCCCATTAGCTACTAATTTGATATGTAAGCTACAAGCCAGTCTATTAATTTCTTTAAAAATGACCTGGGCACATTAGACCTATTACTGTGACGAACAGACGGACATCATGGACAGTTCACAATCGCTTGTTGCAGAAAGCCTCATCTCACCTCCATTGCAGCGCCGGTGGGCTATCAACAGGTCCCCACTGAGCTCCAAGCACAGCACATCCAGCACCTCCACCAGTCCGCGGGGTAAATTTACCAGTAGAGATTACCAAGAATGACACTTTCCCGATGGGACAAGTCATAACAGCTTATTGAGAGACGGCAAGATATCAAGAAGCACGCTGTGCGCTTTATTTTCCAGCATTGTGTCCGCGGCTTGTGAGCGCTCCGTGCAGTGCGCATGTCACCCTCTGATCTTCAGACACAGAGGGCTCATCCCCAATGAAAGACAACTAGCCTACAGTAATCCTGTAATGCATTTCAGTGGGACACTGCAAATAATGCTTATGGATATTATGGTGACAGCCAAATAAATCCCAAACTGATTGAACAAGTCTTCACAGCCCCTGTCCCCTATACCTCCTTATGAGAAAATTATTGTAAAATAATTGAAAATTTAAGAAAAAATAAACGTTTCAAAGAATGTGAGAATATAATAACTGTTATATTTACAAATATATAGATTTTAAGACCTGTGTCAAAACCTCGTAAATATAGGCTACCTGAAGCTAGAAAAGTAGGTTGCCATAGTGCGCACTTTATTTATTATTTATTAATATTTACGCATAGTCTATATATGGTCTGGGATGAAATACAACATTTTTAAATTAAGAGGCTAATTTTCATGTTTAGAACCTAATTTGATTGGCTTTTTTAAAAATTACATTTCCGGCTTATTGCTGGTATGTATGCTATTTGTAATTTTCTCGATGTTAACTTTGTAGACCTCTACCGGGCAATTAAATTCAATTCAGTTTTATTTATATAGCGCCATATCATAACAAAGTTATCTCAGGGCACTTTTTATATAGAGCAGGTCTAGACCGTCCTCTTTATATTTACAGAGACCCAACAATCCCCACCATGAGCAAGCACTAGGCGACAGTGGCAAGAAAAAAACTCCCTTCTAACAGGCAGAAACCTCGAGCAGAACCAGGCTCTGGGTCATCTGCCTAGACCGGTTGGGCCTACAGCCCACCCCGCTGTAGGCTCAATTGTTATACACGGTCCACATTTAATTTCTGGCTTTCTAAATCCCAAACTGGGGTCCATGCAGGGGCCACAACGAGTCATTTAATAGTTCCGGGAGGTCGTGACAATATGGATATGTACCGTTCATATTGCATTTAAAGGCACAATTATACAATCATACACCAAGTCATGTCTAACAACAACAACAAAAAAACACCTCTTTGTTGGGGATTTTTGAGTCAAAATCATATTCAGGGGGGGTCTAGTGTGGTCTACTCTATGTAAACCGTCCTTGCCGTGAAAAGTTTGGGAACCCCTGTGTGTTTTCACACGGCAGGTGGAGCCCTAGGTCCAGAGATTTAGGAGCCAGATCCAGTTCCGTGTTTTCCACCAGACACCCCACTTTATCTCTCCCTCTTTCTCTCTCTGCATCCCCCAGGCAGGAATCATCACCCCCCCTCCCCAGCCCTCCACCCACCCTCGGCTCCCCGCCCGCCTGCAACGCATCACTCCTCTCGCCGGGCTGCGCTCGATCAACCGAGCATCCACCGCGCCTCCAAATTGGTTTGTCATTTCTGACCCCTCTCTCTCTCTGTGTGTGTGTTGACCACGGTCCTCTGCTCCGCTGCGCTCTGCGTCTGTGGACTTCAGCAGAAGTCAGTAAGAACATAAAGGCAGCCGAGACAGATAAAGAGAGAGAAAGGGAGGGAGGGATACAGACAGACGGATAGAGAGAGAGATAGCCTACGCCTCTGTCCTCCTCCAGCACTTCACTGGACTTAGTTCATTTGGACGGACGCGGTGCCTCCTCCTGTGTGAGCGCTGATCGGGATACTAAGCACGCAGCTACTGGTTTATTACACCCTCAGCTTTATCTCCATCACCTCTTTCGGTAAGATTTGCTCACGTCGTTTTTTTGTGTTTCTTTTTTTCTTTTTTGCGGCAGCAAGAATTAACCACATACCCGGAGTCGAGGCGGCAATCAGTGAAATTATTTATCGACTGGGAAGATATATTTCTATCCAAGATCTGCGTTCTGGGGGCTGTATGAAAGAGCGCAGAAAAGGTTATTCCTGACTCCTCTGTGCGCTGGATGTGTACATATGCGCCTATATCGCTGCGACTGGTGATACGGTAAGGATCCGCTCTTTATTCCTTCACAAATAAGGTAGAATTTTAGCAGACATCGCCGGTGTACGTCTGTAAACCTCTTGGCTATATGTCAACCCGTGTCTGTCACTGACCTGCTCTGAAAGCTATATGGCAGCGCTGACTTTGGTTCTCACGGATGCCCATGGGAATGTGGCCTGCGATTATTGTAGCCTACTTAAGGAGCGAGGAAACTGGCCCTAATAGACGAAGGGGGTAAAATGTAACAGGCTAGGTCCCGTATCTGCACAGATGATGGTCCGGCGACTTGTGGCTGGATGGGCGTCGCTCGGATGTGAGATGTCGCTATAAGGCAAAGTAATAAGCAGTGATACCTATTACCTCTCCGGCAAATTATCAATGCAATCACATTACCCCATGACGGCTTCTCCAAGGTGTACACATAATTATTATTCTGTAGCCGCATGTATCTGCCTCACTGCAGGGCGCAATGACAGATCTCATGCTTTGGCATGATGGATGACAGATACACTAAGTGTTCACCTCCTCAGGTTTTTTTTTCTCCTATTGTGTATGGCTGTCATTTGAGTATATTGGAATGCAGTTAGCTTATTTGGGGCTGTGCTGGGTTGTCAGCTGCAGTCTAAAATCCAGAGCAAATCCAGCCACTCTGTAAGAAAAGGAGTATCCAGCAGGCCAGTGCACCCCAGGATACGTCAATCATGCGGATACGTGAGTGAAAGCTATGGCTCTTATTTACAGAAGAGGCGTCTGGGGTTGCAGATGACCTTGATGTGCTACTGAAAACTACTGAAGGTTGCACAATTCTTCGATCTTGACCTAAACTGGAAAGAGCACCCTGCTTCATATTTGTGTGACCATATAGTGTACTCTTTGTAATCAGCAAGCTAAAAAAAAAAAGCAAACAACCACATGGCCTAATCCTTGTGTGCCTCCATACTGATGATGGACTATATGGTTAATCATAAGTGGTCAGCCTCACAAATGAATGCAGCTATCTGGCAATCATAGCGCCCCTCAAATTTATTTGCTGTCTGTGTCTGCTTGGGTGGCTGTGGACTGGCCTTTTTGAATCACTACTCTCCTCATGCAAATGGCCATAAGCAAAGATATTGTATGCAAATATTATATAATATATTATGTATCTCTATGTTCAGTGTGATATGATGGGTGGATGTAGGCTCTATAGGTTGGAGTGGTTGACGATATGTTAGCACATCTGTCAGTGCTGCAGCTAAGAAAAGTGTCTCCAAGGAATCCACTGAGCAGGTGGGAAATGGTCAGTGTAGGCAGTTATCTCTATGTCTATGTCGGAGAAATTTTACATAGATTTGCTTGGCTGACATTTTGGCAGCATCTGTTAAAGCACAGGCCTGTCTCCAAGGCTATTTTTATGTTTGTGGATGACATGAATATCACTAAATCATCTGTCATCAGTGCATCTGTTTGTGTCTAAGTGATCCTACAGTTCCTTGGTTGCATTTGTCTGCCGAGTTAATTATTTGTATTAAATGTTTGAGAAAGAAAGAAAAAAAAATATTGCATTTTGCTGTCCATCTCCTGCAGTTGTTGGTTGTAGGTGTCTGACAAGTTGTTTATCTGTTTTTAACAGCGGAGAAAAATGGAGCCTCAATAGTATTTGTGTTTTCCTGTCCAAACTTACACCAGCTACAGTGGATGTTTTTGGTTTACTTTTCTGACAGGCTCGGATGGCCTCTCCAGAGAGCCACAGGATGTTTGTCAGACATCACACCATGAATGCAAGGTGTGTCAAAGAGCATCTTGGGTCACGTTAAGTAATGACACCCACGCAGCACTGATGTTGTTGAAGCACCTGAAGCTGTATAATGTGCAACAGCAGCAATCAAGCATTCTGCTGACAGTAGGTCTGTCTGTCCTCCATTAATTAGGTCACTGATTCATTTGACTTGTTGTGATGCACAAGAAGAAACAAAGCTCCTTGTTGGGGAAAACAGGGGGCAAATTATGATGGTTGTGCTAATTCGGATTGTTCTGCTTGATTGACCGAGGGCTGACTTTCTTTGGTTGGAGCTGTTACTGTAACTCAATATTTGGTTTAGATTTGGATGGCTCCAAAAACAGTATCTGACCCTGTAATGGATCAGTCTGTGATTTAAATAAGGGATCATATGTTAAACATCTTGTGTGCACATCTAAACCCAGAGGTAATGCAAATAAACCTTGGCAGACAACATGATCCATTGCAGACAGACAATAACAGACACATGTACACACTTGGATATTAAGACAAGCAGGCATATAATCAGTTTTGTAACAAGTGTAACTGCTTGTTTCTGAAGTCTCTATTTCCATCGTCTAGGGTTATTAGAGAGTCTAACTTCAACACTTGTGCAATTAATTCTGTTTAGTGGGCACATAGAACCTAGAGGCTGATTCCCCCTGAACCATTTTAACAAGCGTTTCCTAAAGAATTTACAGTTGCTGGGATCCAGTCCTCTATTTAGTTAATTTATGCATAGCAAGGTAAAGGTTTATGTCAGAGAGCCTTGTAGATAAACAGAAGGTGTTTATTGTGCTCACAGAGACAACCAACCTTCCCGCATAAATAAATTGTCACTCTTGCGGCTTAAGCTGCGAGGGAAACCAAAACAAATCTTAATGCTGCAATAATAATATTAAGTTCCAATGAAAGCAGAGCTGTTGAATTTCCTAATGCGATGATGATTCACATTCCTAGTCTCAACCCCACTTTGTGTGCTGAGTTTAACCTAATTCAAAAGCCCCTTCCTGCGCTAGACGACATCTCTCTCCCGTATTGAAATAATGAGGCCAGATCCTTGCCCGTCTTCCTCATCCACCTAAAGCACTCGGTCATGTGTTAACACATCCTTCCTCCTACCCTTTCCTTCCCTCAAAGAATAACCCCGGCTCTCTGCGTTCTTACACCATTGACTGGAGCTATCAGTTCAGTTCACCTCTCTTAATGTGTGAAACTTGCCTCTGATATCATTCAACCCTATTAGAGGTTGAGACCATGCGAGAGGACTACGCAGTTACTTAGCTACCTGATTAGATATGTGCTCAGGAAAGGGGAAAACCAGTAGTAGATGACTGGCTGTCAGATCTCAGGGCATTCACTGACTCATTGCTCCTATGGCCTCGCCTAGAATAGCCCTCCAGAGATAGATGTCTTACTCTGCCTAAATATGGAACTGTTGGAAGCCTTTCTGCTCGAACCACCACAGCCTATTATCTGTCTGTATTTTGGGGCCGATTGGAGGAAATGTACACTGTTGGCCTGACTGCTCATGCCGTCTGTTAACTGGGCTATTGGTGTTTATCGCTGAAAGTGATACATGTTGTAATCCTGCTCAGTGGTTATTGCATTATTCCACAGTACACTGTAATCATACTATTAAACAACATAAGCAGCGCTGTGATGCTAAACCAGTAGTGGCTCTGAATCACTGGTTCTAAAGTGTAGGTCAAAAAAGAAAGATGGTGCAGAGATGGTTCGCTGTGCCCCACTGGCATGGGATCAAATCTAGTTATTGGAACTGAAACAGATAGTTGATTAATCGATTAGTGGATTATTTAAATGAAGTAATTCTTGAAGTTGTTCTTCAAGCTAAAATGCCAAACATCACCTAGTCCCAGCTTATAAATTATGAAAGTTAGCTGCTTTTTTTTTTTTTTTGACTTATTTGATACTAAATCAAATTTATTCTGGTTTTGGAGAGTTGGTTGGTCACCTTGGGCTTTAGGGAACCATGACAGTTATTTTTCACCACTGTGATAATAATAATAATAATAATAATAATAATAATAATGATAATATTTACTTATGAAGCACTCCTGAAAAAACAGCTACAGGTAGCAAAAGCAAAGCTGTCGAACAAGGTGAAAAGTCCTCGAACCTCCTCAAAGGTTTAATTGCATCTTGTTTTTAATCAGTTTTGTAACAGCCAAATTAAACAAGGCTAAGGACCTTAGGCTGGGATCAGTCTCACACGGGATAAAAACTATTGAGAAATCAATCAGTGTAAATTAATTCTGAAATTACCCCACAGCCATTTATTAGGATATTAAAATTGTGGCAATGTGATGATGCCTTTGGCTCTTCCCTACTTTGTATTTCTTGCTACCTTCCTACCATAAAAATGCTAAAGGGAACAAATATAGAATATTGTGAATTTTCCATTGTAACACTAAACACACGCTGATGGCTTGTACTTCACCATCTCGTTGCCTTTCTTTTGGAGTGATGAATCTGAGTTGCTTAGGTGGGTAAAATCAATGTCACATCTCGCAATAATGTTTTTTTTAAAGACAGACTTTTATTTGTTTTGCTTTGATCAGTTGACCTGTCTTTAATTTGTTTCTTAGGCAGCGCAAAATTTATTTCATGTCTAGCTTTATGTCATTGACTTTTATTTATTGTGGCTTTATTGGTTGCAAAACACCCTGTAATACTGTTTTGAAGACAGCTATATAATGTGAAGATTAAGGTTATTATTGTGCCATTCTGAAGTGGAATGCAGAGGCTGTGAAAAGGTACATCTATGCCAATTTTTAATACAATTAATCTAGGTAACAATCTGAGAAAGATGGCTGTATGTAACACTATTGATTTTTTAAACAGTTCATCTTAACCTGTCTATCTAGCTTTGACTTAAACCATGCTGTGCACAGTTTACAATAACCTCGTAAATGTTGCAACTCAGTCTGATCTGTGAAATAGAATTAAAAGTCTTAACGTTTGTGTTTATGTTTACAGGCTGACTATTTTATTCTGCAAATGGCCTCTACTATAAACGCTCGATTCGTGTCTGAACTACCGTGACATGTTTAAGCAGCTGCTTTCTGCGTTAGCTAGTGTATCCACAGCCCATTGTTCTTTTAAAACCTCTCACTCAGTAGTTGTTATCCCTCTTTCATAAAGAAAAAAACCCACTTGTTCTTCCAGTCAACACATCTCCTGTCCACACTTCTCCTCTGTGCCCTTCACCTCCCTGCGCCCCACTCAAGGCTGTCACCACTCAGTAGAACTCAATTGAAACACACACACACGCATGCATGCATTTCTTCCCACAGATACTCTAAACACACATCAATGCGGTACACATCAGTTACCACCACTCTCTCTCTCACACACATACGTTCGCTCTTGCTAACACACATGTACGTATATGCTCACACACACACATAGAAACTGCCTGCAGCTGTATATTTAGTGACACACACGGTGCCATTAGGGAACTGAATGGAGAATCAGTGTACAAGGCCAGAGTGATTGTAAGAAGCTCACTCAAAGGTCTGCCGATTATTTTGGTCTCTGCAGGAAATCATTTACAATAGCACTCACCCCCTCCTCTTCTCTTCCCAGTTCAGCCCATTTAAACAGTGTGTTGCTGTGTGTGTGTGTGTGTGTGTGTGCCATGCATATGCAAGTCTTAAGTCAGTCACCACAGTATTGATGGGGGAATTCTTTGCTGTGTTGTTTGTGCGGTTGACTATAGCTTGCTGAGGAGGCCTCGCTTGTTTAGAGAATGGGGTGCTTGGAAATGAGTCACACACAATGTGATGCAACACAGCGGAGCAGATTTGAATTATGGGGCAATGAACAATGAGGTCATCACAGGGCTGGGGGCATAAATCTCCCAGTGCCTTGGTATAACACAGCATTTCTTATCAATGGAGGAAACTACAGCAGGGTTTGAAAATGCAGTATTGTTTAAGAGACTGATTCAATGTTGCAAATAAAGGAGTGGGTTGGTTGACTTCAGTGACTGAGGGGCTGAGACAATGGAAGGGGAATTCTGGTTTGATTGCAGTGACATTGTTTTTTAGTACTGTTTACAGCTACATTTTTTCACTTTAAAATATGCCAGATTCGTTGCAGATTGTTAAATTGTTGCAATGTTTCCTTCCTCCCTCAAGCTTTTCAAGTGTTTGCATGCCTCTTATATCCACCACACTGCATCCAATGATATTTCCCATATCTTTTCCTTCTTCAGCAGATTGTCCACAATCAGCGTCTGCTGTAATACCATCATCCCCAGGCCCCTCTTAAATTTCCTGCTTACTGGGCTTTTACTTTAACTGCATTACATACATCTTCCACTCCCTGTTCATCTGGTTCCTTTCAGCATAAACCAGGCTGAAAGATCTAACTCGAATCGCTTTAATGCAACTGGTCGTTTGATGGTAAATTAAAAAAAATAATATTGTCATTTATTGTGCCTGTTCAGTGGCACATCTGTGATCTTGATTGATATCGAATGGCGTTTTCATTCCAAGTCTTGAGAGTGAGAATATGTGCCAGGGAGTATTGATCTGGAGCTTAGTTGATGGTGCAGTGTGATAGGCTGAGGGAGGGCAGGGATGACTAGATGGTCGTGCTTGATGGAACAAAGATATTAACAGACAGTAATGATCAATGGCTTGATAATGTATGTTTACATCATTTGCGCCGTTCTGTGTTTTTCCCTCATGCTATTGAGCTGACTAGTCTCAAGTGTAAATATAGCACCTAACTCTGCCTAAGGTTAAATCCCCTTTCACTGGCTGGTGAATAATTCTGTGTGAGAACGGTGCTCAAATCTGCTAGGTTACTTTTAGCACATTCACAACGTGTGACTCTAAAATAAGACCGTGTGGTTCAGTTTCTGCCGTGGACATTACAACTCATTTCAGATAAAAGCAGCATGCCTCTTTGGCATGTATCAGCACCCGTCAATTTGTCCCCGACGTATCTTTCACATTTTGCAATAAAACCATTTTACCACCTCTGTGTTTTGCAAGGGAGCCTGATAGTGTCACACCAAGACAGATGAGTACCACTCTGGCCTGTGGGCCCGCAGCAATAACTTACATGGACCACGTGTCTGTTTTCTAACCATGTAAGGATTTGTATGCCTGTTCTCCTGCAGTGTGCTTACATGCGTTTTGAACCCCCTGATTGGCTCTCGCTCAGATGGTATATGTATGATAGATGAGACGGTATCCATCACATGTATCAAGATGAGAGTGAGAGTGAATTGGACGGGGACCTTTTATTGTAGAGTAAGAGTGTTCTGATGCAAGCCTTTGATAAATGATATTTGGTATTTTAAAACCAATCTTTGTGTAAAACCCATGTCAGGTAATTACTATAAGCTGTTTTTATGGTTAGAATGATATATGCTGGTGGGTGTGTATGTGTCCATGTATTGAAACATCTCATTGTCCAGGGTTGAGTACAGTTGATTACAGTTCAACGGTTTACAATCGCCAGACAAATCAACCAGTTTTTTGTTTCATCATGTACACCTCCCCCCCCCCCCCCCCAACCACTCTCTCTCTCTCAAAGATTTATGTGGGGCATTACATCTTTAATTTTACGCCTGGGTAGACCATATACATTATTGCTCCATATTCTTCATGCTTATATTGAATCTGTCGAAGCCTAGGGGGAGAATTGTGCTTTTAACATGTACATATAGGGGACTCCACCCTTTAACGGAAGGCATCACATTGCTTCATTTGGAGGCGCCATAAATCTCCACCAACAGGCATCAACACAATTTCTGGTGTGCTATGGCGCAATCTGTTGTTTGAAGCATAATTACTAAGGGTAATACACGAAAAACCACCATGAAAGCATATTGTAGAGTCATCCTAATTACATACAGCAGCCTCATGAGTAATGGGGGTGACATGGGACATCAATACAACCACTGCCTCTCATAATAGAAAACACCATTGTTTTACTGTGAGAAAATGGTCAGCATCTATCATGTGGAATCTGTTTTTTTTTTTTTTTTCAGGAAGACATTGAGCTCAGAGACTTAAAAAAAAACTCTTCCTTCTCCTCATCATGTCCATCCATTGTTCAGTCAGGCTAAGCCACTCGCCATCCAAATCCCTCTCGGTCAGTCCCCACCCCCACCCCCCCAGCTCTTACAGTAGAGAAAGCTATAAGCGTTTCACCATTTTCCCATCTAAATCTCTCTGTCTGTTGTCCTCGTCTTTGCTCCTCTGCTGGTTGCTCTCAGAGGAGCCCTCTCACCTTCATTTGATTGCAATCTTGCCTCTATCTCCTCTTATGAACTCAAATGCTGCTAAATCTTAACCCTGCTCTCAAAATGGTAGTCAGCTACTATGGTTACTAAAAAATGTACAATAGTAGGGAAGACCTGAAATTATGCAATTGGCCCATGCAGATGCTGCAGATTCTTTGGAAACTGAGCTATCTGTTGATATCAATATAGACATTATTCAAATGTTGACATGGTTAGAATAGTCAACAGCATCAGCAACAAATAAAGACATTTAAAGAGCTCATTAAAGGGCACATTATTTCCTGCATTGGCACTGAATGTTAGATATAGATTGGGAAGTATAGACTCATGCAATATTAATGTAATTCCTAGTGATACTGGGCTGGTGTGTCTATAGGCAAACTACAACAAAACATTTGTTTCCTTCAGTTGCAGCTTTCCAGACTGTTCCCTGGAAAACTGTTGACCTGTGCCTTCTGACAGCAGAAAAGAGAACTAAATTAGGATTTAATGAAGAATTCCTCTTCAGGGATGGAACAAAGCGACTGTGCACCGCTGATGTATGCATGGACTATTGCAATGGCTGCATCTTTAATCTTCTCTTTCCCCTTTTCCACTTGTTCACGTAAATGAGCCCTAATGAAAAATCTCATTCCCCGCCTAGTTCCGCTCCTCATACAAACTTGTTCCTTCACCACCTCACCTGTGCATCCATACCTGTTTCTTTTCCACTTCTCTTCCTCCATTCCTCATTCATTGATCCCTCCATTGTTGACCAGCTCCGTGTGAATAATGTATACCGTGTTCTGAGAGAAGCAAGCGAGACATGAACGAAGGTGCTGTTTAGGTGGGGGAGCTTAGCGCCTAACTTATTTCTCGCCAATGCTCTGTTGCCTCTGTCAATTCTCCTCCATTGTAGTGCATACAAAAACACATATCACATTGGGGGTATACACTCATTCACATGCAAACACATGCATGTACACAAACACAGTACTGTGAATCCATCTTTTGTTGTAGTCTCTGCCCACCCAACCATAGAGATATTGCTCATGGCCTCCTGTACTGGCTAATAGACCCAATTACTGCACAGCCCTGCCTGAGAGCTCCACAGAGGTCCAGGCTCTGACACTCTGTATGTATGTGTGTATGTGTGTGTGTGTGTGTGTGTATGTATGAATGTATGTGTGTGTATTACAGTATGTTGATGCACTTGTTTTTGTGTGCCTGTGAAAATCTTGCATGGCACGCAGACAAAAACTGATATATATATGCCGAACAGATATATGCAGTTTCCCCTGCCCCATCAGCCCTCCCAGTAAACAGCAAAACAAACACATACACACACAACTACAGTTTGCATGCCTGCCAAGAGGTACACACACAAACCCACGTACAATGTCAGTCACAATACACACATTCGCATTGACATTGACCCTGGTGAGATGAGGCTGCAAAGTTTACCCTCAAGAGAAGTAGGTTGGGGAGGAGGGTGTGGGTGAAGAGAGAACTGGGGAGAGAGAGAAAACAGGGAGACAGAGATGGTGTATCCAAAACAGAAAATAGAAAAGAGAGCCAGAGAGAGAGAGGGGGGGATGTGAAAAAAGTACATAGTGATGGAAAAAAAGGGAAGATGCAGAGTGAGGTAGGGAAAGGAGACAAGGCACAGATAGAAAAAGATATAAGAGGCATTCTAACTGTGAATAACTGCCACTCTGCATTCTAGTAACAGAGCTAACAATTTCCCTTTCTGAAAAGTGTCTCTGGCATTTGGCAGTGAAATGCCACCCATATAAACCAGTTATTGTGGCATGAGAGAGCTTTTTAGCTGTAAACTGCCAGCAAGCCCAGAGATAGGCCATTATAGACTTTGATACCCTGACACTTAAGAGGTCATTACGAGGCAGAGCACATATACACACACACACACACACGTGCACGCATGTGTGCGCGCACACAGACACACAAACACTAAACAAGCAATCACGAGCGAAAGTGGCTTGTGAACTGTCTGGTTCTTGTGTTTGAGTGGGTTATGGCTATTCACACAATCTGGAGGGGGCCATTATTCACATTGCACCCAACATTCACTACATATTATGGCTATCTGTCTCTATTGTGAAAGATGACAGGGACTTCAGTTCACTGAGCTTGAATAACCCCCTATTTCTCTCTCTTTCTCTCTCTTTCTCTCTCTCTCTCTCTTTGCCTTTATCCTCTCTCTCTCTCTCTGTCTCTGCAGGACTAGGACATCCAGCTGCCATTGAGATGTGATTCTCTGGGGTTTCATTTCACTTTGACAAAGCAAAGTACACTATAACAGGTAAGAATATGTGTGCCCGTATGTGTGTGTGCAAGTTTGAATACACAGTATATCACCCTATGAAAATTTTACACATATTTAACCAGGGATGTTGACTCAGAATGCATACTTATTTACAGCAGGCTTATTTAGGCCTGGGGGATAGTCACGCAAATATACACACACACCTGGTGTGTTGTTTTTGCCGACTCTACAGTATGCATTATGATTTTTTAGAACCCAAATATGACCCAGTGTTCTCCCCGGAGATCTCAGGGTTCCATCTGTGCCAGGAAGTGCTCTAATTGGCCCGACAAATGTGTCCTCTCAAACTGCTAATCCAATCAGATATGACCCACCGAGCTTCAAAAAGAATACAGAACAGCATACAGAATAGAATAGAATAGAATGGTTAGTGTAAAGACAGTCTGTGTTGTTAGCCCCAGAGAGAATAAAACATAGCACAAAAAAAGAAACAAACATCAAATTTATTGCAATCAGCCTGCTGTTCTGTTGAAGGTATCAACAGGAGTTAAACCAAAAACCCAGACCTTCATCTGCTCATGAAGCCACTCACTACAACTTATTTACAGTGTATTTACAAGCTGAGCTGGGCCTGTAAAATGTCGAATTTACGAGCTCCTTTTTAATTAGAAATACTGTCTCCTAGAGTTGGGCTGATGAATTGCACATTCAATTTATTGACGATAGAGGAGGGTGCAGTTCTTGGGTATTGACAGCTAGTCAAGAGTATCCCGGTTGACATCAGTTTTTCACTAAGAGGAGAAATATGTTGCATCTTTGCTGTATGAAAACCCTGAGGCCATGTTTTCTTGTGGGATCCTGTTTTTAATTGATTGAATTGCCTGAGAGTAATGTGAATGAGGGTGCTTTCAAAATATCAATTGAGAGTATCAAAAGACTGGCTAGTTTGGAGATGGATGTTTAATAAATGTGTTTTTGGTTTAAGTTTAGGGTTTAATTAAAGCTTGAAGCTAAAACATTGGTTTATCTATATTTTAAGCTTGGTGTGTGTGTGTGTGTGTGTGTGTGTGTTTAGTGAGTTTGTGTGTCCATTCTAATACACTTCCTGTCCAGTGTGTGTCACCCCGCATGCTTTCCTTCCTTGACTCTCATATAACTCCGAATGCTTGCTTTGAAATCTAATTCTGTGATATCAAGGCTGCATTTTGCCTTTATTTTGCTGAAACAATGAGTGAAAAAAGAAAGAACAACAGGAAAAGGGGATATATCATTCTTCATATGGGGGATGTGCTTTTTTTCTTTGTGTGAAACAGGTGTTTCCCGCTCCGCATGCACAAACACACAACCTTCATTTGCCACATTACTAATGACAGCGAAGATTGAAATACAATGCGTATCAGTTTCATTGGTTAAACAACAATTACATGTAAAGTGAGTCACACGGCAGTACAGTACACATATGCATGGAGAGATAAGCAGATAAATGCTCATCTGGACATGGTACACTCATACCCAATGTAACAAATAGGCACCTAAGAAAACTAGGCGTGAAACTGAATTTAAAAATATCTTATCTACTTGTAAAACTAAGCGTCTAAAAGTGGTGAAGACATTTTTTATTTTCTGTCTCTAGATAGAATTTTTAAAGAAATATTTCAGATATAAAATAATTAAAATTCCAGCTGTAGCAGCCCTTACACAAATTGCACCTGATGTCACACATACACACACACACACACACACACACACACAAAACAACACTCCTTTGCCCCCCGTCGCCATCCTCCATGAATACAGGCTTATTGTCTTATAATGTGACCTTTGCCTTGAGTGGAGAGGCCTTTGTCCTAAGACAATAGAGTCCATATTGTAAACCATGCCAGTCAATGCCGTCCACACAGCTGCCAGGGAATGGATGCAGATTGTCCAGGGTCCAAGCTCAAGGCTTTGAGGCAGGCACTTGTGGCGTGTGTGTGTGTGTGTGTGTTACACAGGCACAGGGCCTGTGTATTTTTGTCTGTACTGTTTGTGTCTGTAAGATGCAAGCCTGTTTTCCAGAATCAGCAGATGGGCCTGTGCAATTAGACTCAGCCTTCTTCCCTTGTGTGCACACATGCACGCGTGCACACAGACACACACAAACCCACACAGCCACACAAATACACACACAAACACACCCAGGGATGGGCATGAAGCAGATGTCTCTGAAACACTAGACCTGACAGATACTGTAAAGGAGGTGCAAAGTGAGGAATGAGAATAGAGTTGCCAGGGCAACCACTAAACATCGCTAAAAGTTCATCTAACTAACTACTGTCTATCTGCCTGTCTGTCTGTCTATACCACCTAACTATCTCAGTACACCATCTCCACATTTAGCCGCACTAGTCATGTATTGATCTGCACTAACAGATAGGCTCAGAGGAAATGAGCTTGTGACTGAAAGGTCACAGTTTAAAATCTGAGTAGTACAGTAGCTGTGAAAATCCTGGCAGTTTAAATCCCTCAACAACTACCATCAGGGCTGCGACCTCTGGGCACTTAACCTTTAACTGTTCCAGTGGAGCAGCTCAGTGCACAATAGTGCGAGACTGTGTGGCTGTGCTGTGCAGCTCCCAGGTGTGACTGTGTTAATGTGTGAATGTGGTCCGGCCTTCCTTCCTCTCAGCTACTCCCCCTCAGCCATTCATGCAAACATGAATGTGTTCTTTCTTAGTCAATGAGCCACACTAAATGAGGCTTATGACTTGATAGCTTTACAAATGTGTGGCATTTTCGGATATTATTCCAGCTTTGAGTGTGAACAATTTCATTCCTAATTTGGTGTACTGCACCAGTGACAGTCAGGATAAATTCTGTTAATCTTAGATTTGCTGTTTATTGTTGATAGACAACATTTTACAATGTCTGCTGCCTGGTGGCTGAGTATCCTGTTGACTGTGCTAAAGATACCTGTCCCTTATGCACTCTTTTTTTCCTTCCTAGGATCAAGACAGGGCAACAGGGGAGCAAACACACACACACACACACACACACTGACGTAAATGCATAAACAAAAACTCTCAAACATACACCTCTCACAAATACATTGCCACCTGAGTGCAGTGGTACAATCCCCCCAACACACCCTCCACAACACACACTCTCACTTGACAACAGGGAATATCCCACAGAGCTGCTCTTTGTCAACAACTTGGAAGAAAGCAGCTATTTAGGGCCACTGTATTCCTGGAAGGATAAGCCATCTTATTTGTGTGAAGAGCCTGTGTGAAACAAAACAAGTTATGGCAGTTACTATCACTCTCTCTTCCCTATTCTCCTATTTGTGGTATTCTGCTTATGAACTGGTGCTAATTGTGTAAAGCAGAGTACAGTATATTGTGAATGCAGATTTCCAACGGGCTTGGCGTGATGATAAGCAGATGCACTCACAGATGTTTTCCCTGCGTGTGTCTGTTTACCTGTTCAATTATCCCTATCGCATACTGTAGAGATTTGTTGTTCTGTTTAGGCACTTCAGCATAGATTCCAACAAAAACACTAGTTAGTAAAGTATCACAAGCCTGTGTTACCTCCATTCTTGCTGGCACATGAAAATCAGATACTTTCTGTTTGATACATTTAGGAATATGAAAAAGTTAAAAAACAAAACAAAGCAAAAAAACACTACAAATGTCAAAACTTAAATACACTTTATTTCACTCTGTTGCATTATGCAACATGTAGATTAAGACGAGTTGTCCGACTTGTTCAAAGATTCCAATCTAATTGTGCTGGTAAATACTGTGAAAGTGTTGCTGTGCCAACTGTTATGGGAGGCTGTTGGGTTCAGATTTTCACTTTTCAGTAAAGAAACATACAAATAAATGTGTCTATCCTATCCATTATCGGAGAGAATTAAATCTGTTGAATGTGCTCTCTGGATGCATTTTCAGCTATTGTATGGAAAGATGCAGACCTCACTGGCATCCATATGTGACCCTCACATTCAACTCGGAACTTGAATCTATCCAGAATTACAATTTTGAAAGGGAATCAATGCCCTCTAGACCTCTAGCTACAACCTGAATATGAGATCTGAGCAGCATACGATACATTTTTGATCAAATATTTCTCACTGGCTAAATTAAGCATTGATGAAACAAGGGGCGTGCATAGTCTTGCACACCCTAGTTTTCTTTTGCTCGGACTTCATAAATAACCTTTATAAAAATAAACTAGTTTCTCACTGTATTTACTGTAATATAAAACATTGTATAATGTAATTTTATAACACAAGATTTACTTGAAGCACATCAAATTGTTCAACATGCCAAAGGCGATATAAAGTAGATATATGTATACAACAGTAGTGAAAGCCCTTTAAGGTATTATTGCAATAGCATTATATAAAGCAACAATAACATGTACTGTATATGAAGTATGGCATATTACATATATCAGATACAGGAAAAATCTATTACAGAAGGGAGATACACATAACAGTTGTGGTCCACCCACTGCTCCTTTGAATTATTTTCAATGCGTCTGCCTGCTCTGGTTTGTTGATTGGAATACATCAGCACACCAGGGATATGAAACTGCAATAAGATCCAGACCTCTACCCTGCGTGATTTGAATATGAAATGATTAGATTATTGATTTTGGTTATTTGGGTCTCGCACTCTCTGAGATGATATTGTGGCAGCGCAATCACCATAGCTGACATTTAGCACTGTGTTTACCTTTGCTGTCTCTATTGATTGCTTCAAAATCACCACCCATACATCCTGCTGGCGCTCATTGTATCACTAGTTCTATGCTATTTCAGAAAAGTGATGGATACAGCTTATCAAAAATGCAACAGTTGTGGTCTGTGCCGGTGCAGAAAATAACCACATTGCCTTGCAATCACGGAACAGTGGTTCTTACAAGCTTGCATTTCAAACACCATTGAATATCATTATGTGGATGCAATGCATATGGGGGGTGAATGACTCTAAAAAAGGTCTTTAACATGTGTTTGATAACACAGGAATGAATTATATAGCTTTCTCCATGAGACTGATGAGGGTTTGAGCTTAAATCCAATGATATGCCAAACCTTTTTTACCCTGCAAGCTGAAAACTCATGCCTCATCCCAGCAGGGAACAGTAATAAGTCTTGATTTTTATGTATTAATGTTCCAGGTACATTTCTTGCACTGAATAACCACCGCTGCACCTCTTTAATCCCAGTAAACTTTGAAGAAAAATCTCTTCTTCAGTTTAGATTTTTCGATTTTGTTTCCGGAGAGAAGTGAAAATATAATGTCTAACAAATAACAAAAGTGTTTGCTGACAAATACTCCCATATCAATGTGGACATCTGTCATGAGACATTTTACACACATCATTGCTCTGAGCAGCACAGCCGGCAAAGTGACTCAAAGAGATTGTAGCATTAATGTTTCTCCACTATATCTGTGAAGGAAATATTTCTTTTTGTGTCCTCCAGCGCATTTTCTTACGCAGGAGTCAAGGTGACAGTCTGCAAATGAATGTACTCTCCTCTTAGGTAGATCTCTCTGCATTTCCATTGCCATTTTCTCAGCAGTTAGACAATCCAGCGTTAAGTGCCTCCTCTTATATTTATATGCCAGTGTTGGTGCTTATGCATTATTAAATTATGAACAGGGCCCAGTAAGCGCCCCAGAAAGGCTTTTTTGAATAAATATTTCAAGACTCTGATATACACAGTTCATATCTGCTCTGTAATTCAAGAGGCAAAGGTTTGGTCCTAATGTCTTATGCAGAAACTGAATCAGTGGAATCTAGTGTACATTCAGACAGAGTTTTTGAACTTAAATTAGCTGATTCTGAACAAATCGTTTAAAGTTTGCATGTGTGTGTTTGTGGGGAAGTATTTGGATCTATCTAGCATTTAGAAAGGGAAAAACAACATAGGGCCTTAGTAGGAATCTCATTATCGAGGTCCTGAGAATCTTCAGAAGTCTTTTATGCGAGGCTATTTTGAAATGGAGAACAATGGGTGTAGAGGACCTGAAGACGGCAAACATTTTTAATCTTCTTTACAGAGCAACAGAGGGAGCTTGATTGACAGGGCGGATGATAGTGGGGACAGATGAGGCAGCATGAGAGAGAAGACAAAATGAAAAAAAAGAAGGCACAAAGAGGGAAGGACAGTTAAAAGCAGATAAGTAAATAAGACTGGCTGGAGGATAACAATAGGGGATGAAACTAAACTGAGGAAGAGAGCAAAGCTGAAATAATAACTGATGAATTGAAGAAAAAGCTCAAAAACAAGAGTAGGCTACATGTTTCATGAGGGTTTTAAATCTAGGCCATGAGTGTCGTATCCTGCCTGTTTGTCTTCCTCCTCTTTGATGCAGCATCATCACTGCTGAGGTGGCTGTTCTCTGTACTGTACAGGACAACTCTCTCTCTCTCTCTCTCACAAACACGATCACAATCACGCACACACAAACTTTGCCTCTCTCTGCCTCTGGCTTTAAGGCATTGCTTTGACAGATCCATTGTGACAGTACTGGGTTCAGAGCACAGTGACAGAGAGGAGGAGAGGGAGATGGCGCTGGGGGAGAGAAAGGGTGGTATGAAGGAGAAGACGGATGAATCAAAGGGAGGAAAACAACAGCAGTGGCAGTGGAATCAACATCACTGCGTCTCTAGTTGACATAATTGATTGTATCAGAGGCAGTTTTGTAAACCATTAACTTCCCCCTTATGGGTTACTCGGCTGCACTGCCACGTAGAATTGAAAGACTGCACGTGTATGACTATGTGCTTGTGCGTGTATTTTCACGTGGCACAGTTGTTTGTTTTGTGCATTCATTTCTTTCTTTCTTTTTGCTTTGTTTTTCTTTGGCCTTAGCCTAGGATTCTTGCATAAATCAACCCTCTCTAAGATGACAAATATTGACCGGACAAGAACAGGAGTGATGAGTAATTTGCTACAATGAAATTTGCTATATGCTAGTGCCTTACAAAAGGCAGTAGCTACAGAAACAGTAAAGTTGAGAAAAAGGGGCCAGAAGTGTGAAGGCTAATTAGCTGGTGTGTAACAGCTGAAAAGCAAAAAAAAGAAGAAAAGTAGGAGATAAAATCAGATACTGTACTCTATGTTTGGCCAATCTAAAGGGCATCGAAGCTAGTTAGCGTTTAGCAGGATTAGTTTCTGGTGTTGCTTTTTTCCCTCCATTTTGATTTAAGATTTAGCTACTGCCTTATTTATGTGGTATATAAACTTATTTATGGTAAATAAACCCAATTACTAAAATGATGGAGCATCAAAATTGATTTTCACAATAACAGGAATCAGATTGGAAAAGTCTGCAAATCAGCTTTAGCTAGGGCTAGCTCTGACTGCGCTCCGGCTAGCCTTAACTAACTGGAGTGCAGTCACTGCAGTTTGGTTTTACCTCTAATTTTACATGTTATTTTTTGAAAATTGTACATTTCTCTGGCATATTTCTGTGATCATTTTTATATGATGAAACAGATGTCAAAAAGTCCGATTCTGACCTCAGTTGTTTTACCAAATATGTAGCTAGTTTCTGCGTTTTTCGTTTTGTAGGGAAGTATACTTTATAATGTTTTCGAGATTTGCCATTTAATTGAATATATTTCTCCTGTTACAGTCAACAGTTGATCTTTTTATACCACTATCTAATGTCTTCAGGTTTTGTTTTATGAATGTTATCCAAGTATTTGAGGGTACTGATTGACAGGAAGGAAAAAGATAAATGCCTTAGGTTATTAACTTGCTTTAAGATTCTCCTTGACTCAACCTGATCGCTTTTGGCACTCCCTCTCTCTCCCGCTGCCTCCCTCCATCCTCTCTGTCTCCATCCCTCTGTAACTCCTCCTTGATCCCATCTTTCCATCTCTATCATCCTCAGCCTTTTTCCTTCCTGACCTCATCCATGTATCTCCTCCTTCATCTCCCCCCCCCCCTCTCATATCCTTCCTCTCCGCACCCCTCCCCTCTCCTCCATGTCTCCTCCTCGCTCCATTCTCCCTTGCACATCTCCGCCTTAGCCCGTCTTGTCTCATGAGGGAGGGAGGGCGCGTAGAGTTGATTAGACTGGAGCATTAGAAAGTTCAGAGCAGAACAGAGCATGGTGTCTAGCCGCCAGGCGGTGAGGAATCAAAACGGCAGTGCCTTACAGACGAGGTCGTCGGTGGTGGATTTTCAGGGTGGTTTTGGTGCATCGGATTTCTGGGAGCGTCCTCAGAGCAGCCAGAGGCAGCCATGCGGAAACAGCAGTGGTCAGGTCAAAGCCGGAGCCTCCCCAGATGCAATTTTCTGACGGGCATAGAATGTCTAACATGGAGGGAGAGGATGAGGTGCACAGCCAAAAGCTTTGAACTATTTTAGTGTGGAAATGATTTTAAAGGGATAGATCTCTTTAAAATAAAAAATAGTTTTTCTCATACTAAATGCAAAGGCTCTGCTCTGTCACAATCCCAGATCATAATATGTTAAAATAGAATGAATGCTTTGATTAAATTACTTTAATAAAAGCTATACAAATGTGCAATGAGAAATTTAAATCCAACAAATAGGGTGATTACAAAAGTCAGCCATTATATGCATAGACAGTGCTAAACTGCTGCCATTCATTTTTCACGGAGGATTTTGAGACCACAATGACCAAAACATGTCACACTGATGTGGGGGTGACCTATACCTTTAAGGCCACACTCCAGCACTCTGCAGTTCTTTGCTGTGAAGCCACACAAAGGATTTACAACCAGCGCTTGTATGAAATAAATTGCGAGCCAGGCCACTTGTCTTTAGGGCATGATGACAATTGTGCACATTCCTACAGTGAACCAGCCCCTCACCCACCTACTCACACACACATGTGTGCACTCGCCTGTGTGTATATACTGTACATATTAGAAAATACCCGGTGGGAGCAGCCATACTGGATCTGGCTGTACCAGCCAAATGTACAGATTCAAAATGAGGGACACAAGCTGACACGACTGTTGTCTTGTTGAGTTAAGATTTGGCCAACACAAACATGTGACATTCACTCATTATTAATTGTGATTTTAATGTGGTCCGAGGGGGCTTGTATGTGAACTCCCCCCTTCCCAAAACACCCTGGCACATGCAACAGTACGGATACATGTTGTGGCCGACATGTCAAGATGTTCACATTGTTGGGAGCTGACAGTATGTTTTCCCTGAGCCTCTGGTCAGACCGAGGGGCCACTCGCTGCTAATCAGTATCTCAGGCTTCATCAGCACAGGGCAATTATGAGGGCGGGCCTTCTATTCAGAATCACTCATGGTGGTTTGAGTGTGTGCATGCATGTTGTATGTGTCTTTGCTTGCGTTGCGCATACTTGGTATGAGTGTGTGTACATGTGCTTGTGTCTTATGTCTCTCATTATAGGCCACAGGCCAGACTCCCACCAGGTCCTTTCCTGATTAGTCATCTCTTCAGCTCCACACTGCCAAATTAGCTACCTGAAGTGTGTGCGTGTGTTTGTTTGTGTGTGTATGCGTCTGCATGGTCACTCTAATCAAAATTCCCCCAGCCTGTCTACCTGCATTGATGATAATTTGCTACACTACCCATATCCACTCACACTCTGTCACCCACACAACCCCCATTCCAACACCTCTCTATCTCACACACACACACACACACACACACACACACACACACACACACACACACACACAGAAATGGTTCATGGTGGTTAAACCTACCCTAGCAAGCCAACTGGAGGTAATTTACCGTAGCTTGGCGGACACATGCCATTTTACTGAACACGGTGCATGGCCCCCTGAGCTTTGTTCCGCTTCTCTCCAACAGAGCAAAGAACGCACAACTGAGGAGACTAAAGAGAGGAAAGAAAAGAACACGTAAAGAAAAACTAAATGAAGAAAAATGGCAGGGGAAAAAGCAACGCATAAGCTGCTTAGCTTCTACCTGCAATTAAAGCCTTCTGTACAACGAATTGGTATGACTAAATATAGAACGTTTGAAGATATATGCATCAGTGTATTATTATTTTTTGGACAAACACATCAAATGCCTCCTAACTGTACTACATCAAGAAATATTTAAAAAAAATAATTTCTTTTAATTGACTAATGATGAGCATGTTTTCTTTCAAAACTGTCACAACTGAAGAATCCCACCTTGTTTGCTCCCACTCTAATTAGGGAGAAAAAATACAGTTACAGATGGACTACAAAATACTGGAATTTGTTGTTATTGTATACTATCTTTTTATTTTTTGTGACTTACGCGCGCACACACACACATACATACACACACACACACACACACACACACACACACACACTCACACACACACGTCCACATGGTATACTTTTAGGCATACGCACAGGGTAGACTACAAATGCAGCATGGACACATTTGAGACTCTGCCTGGAGGCTGAGGGAGTAGGGCATCTGGTCTCCTAGTGATAAGGATGTGTGTGCGTAAATGTGTGTGCGTGAGGGCGCGTTCACGTGCGTGTGCGCATGACGTGCGTTGACAAGGTAGCCCAATCCGGTCAGCACTCATTAGTGAAAGAGAGTGCTGTGACAGGCAGGACTCTTGTTAGGGGACTGAACACACACACACACAGGGTCAGACTGCCTTGGTGCAAAGAATCAGCCCAACATCAATTAGTTCATGGATGCATGCAATATAGTCTGTGAGTGTAGTGGGCCCGGCAACAGCTCTGTTAATGCCGACCCTGTTAGAAATGAAGATTCAGGGTAGAAAAATATAGCACATAGAAACCAAGTCACTTGCATTGCATGCAAGACTATTGGGGAGCAGGTTGTCCTATTGGTACACTAAATAATTGGTTGTTGTTAAGAAATAATGAACTCTATTTAATAAGATCACACTAATCTAATCTAAATTATAAATCTTTTTTGTCACAGTTTTTGTGACCTTTAGTCAGTTATACTTTAGTTATAGTCTGAAAGGGAAAAAAATGTAACATATGTTTATATTTCTGAAATGATTAATAGATGTCTGTCGAGCAGATATAACTGAGGCAGGCATGGATAGAAACAGCAGGTAAAGCAAAGGACTTCCAGGGATGGCCATTTGTTTTGGTCTGATCCTGCTTATTAGTTGATGTTTTCCTCAGTTTTATGCAGATGCTGCTTGTCTGCCAGGGAGGGTCTCCAGTGAGATATAACTAGCTCAGGATAATATTGAGTTCATTTAAAATATATGGCTCGATTATTTCATCATTTTAACAGTGAGTGGGTTCAAACGGGCCATGTGATGATTGCCGAACCTTATGTGCACGGTCAACTGATGAATACGAAACACATCACATATGTTCTGATAATTAGCACCATTACTGCCTGTTTATTCATAATATATTAACCAATCAACACATTAAGATAATGAAAGGAATCAGGTTAGAGAAACAGGGCAATGCTTTGGGCAATCACCATAGATTGAACATATTTTTACGTCATTAACTGAGCATATGGGAGTATGCAGCCCTGCTGAATAATGAACATAACTTGAGTGATTTGAGTTTAGATTAGTCCTGGACCACTCGAGGCTGTCACGCAACTATTGTCTATAAAGGCACCAGGAGCATGGTGGAAATGAGAGGGTTAATTAACTGATGGGTGAGATGGTGGTGGAGCATACGGGGTGATGGAATAGTTTTTGAATTATGGAACAGTGGAATGCTTTGGCTGGTGGCGTCCAGCCATATGTCAGTGTGTGCCTCCTGCGTTTAGCTAGGGACAGCTGGTCAGATTGCTCATGTTCAACCACGTTAGGGACCAATCAATCAAAACAGGGAAGCTTGTCGAGTTGTTTAAGCGGGGGGAAGAATAAGGCACGGGAGTCTATTGTGATTCTATCACTTTGGTGCCATTATGGATTTGTCAGGAACTGTTAGCACATATGAAATCACTCTCCATCGAATTAGTTGCACCACCTGCTATTTAGAAAGGTGAATATGTTTGTAAGCGCAACATTCAAGGTTATTTTGAAGAGGGTTTAATAGAAAGCCTGAGGTCATCAAACTTGCTGTTTTGAATCGTGGGATTAAAACCTTACTCTTACTTTCACTCTTCTTCCCTCTGTTGGTTCTGTTTTGGTTTGTCTAACAAAACTATGCTGCCATTTTGACCAGCAATTTATTGATATATTTTGTTATGTGAGAGTCCAGCCTGGTTAAGTACAGGTCACATAAAATTAAAGACAACTTCAGATTTTGAAGATGCTCCATAATGTTTGTCACAATCACAGGAAAGCATTGTTAGATTTTTAAACTCATGAAAATACATGGTAGTGAAACGTGCCTTCTCAAATGAAAATGTGTGGATTTGTGTCAATGAATCAGGTTGTATTTTGAACATGGACCAAAAGAATTATTATCTTCCAGTTGATACAAATATATTTTCCACTATTCAGAACTAAAAATCTAAAGTCTAGAAGATAAAGATGAAGTGTCTGGATACAAGCTTTGACTGTTTTAAGCTGGAATGCACATAAAATAGTCAAAAATGTATTTTTTATTACTACTTTAAGGCTCTCTTCCTGCTGACATCTTTAAGCTTAAACCTTTCCTTTTCTCCTACAATTGTTTCAACATCACTTCAGCCTGTTTTTTCTTTTCTTTATCACAGTCATTTTAAATGAATTTTCAATTTCAAGGATGTATTGTGACATCCTAAAAGGAATGCAGTCAATAAAACCCCAGATGACTACACAGCTCTTATCATACTGTGTGTCTCTGGTATGGGTCTGCTCCCAGAGATTCAGATTGTGCTGTGTACATGTGCCTCTGGGTATATCTGTCTATTTGTCCTGTCTGCAGCATGAGGCTTTTTGTCATTGTAGATGTTCAGAAGATGAATTATGCATATGTAGCACGTCTCTGGTCGTTACAGGAAGGTCTGTATCATTCTGACAGTTTCTATAAATAAATAAAAAATCTGGTATCCTTATATCAGTAGTTGTAGCTATCCAAAATATCTAAGGGAGAGACTGTGCCAAAGCAGCTATTTGCCTTCACAGCATGGCATGACGGAGGTAGCTGGCTATTGTCTTGGTCTCTGCTGGGCCAAAATGATTTGGTCACACTGATCAATAGTCTCTGTTACACATGATGTATTTCGCATGGCTCTGGCTGTCTGCTTTACTCCATCTGTCCCCGGCTGTCGCAAAATTTCTGCAGTCTCTCTCTCACACACACACACACACACACACACACACACACACACACACACACACACACACACACACACACACACACACACACACACACACACACAAACTCTACATGCCTGTTTATTTGGAGCTGGGTATGGGTTCCCTTGAGAACAGTGACATTTAGGCACAAAACAAGGCTGCTGTTACCTTTGAACTACTCCACATGAAGAATTATGTTTATTTGACATCAACTAGGATGGTTGCATAATGACTGAGTGATGCAATGGCGCTTCTGCAGACATAAAAAAAACAAAACAAAACAAGATACAAACACACAACTCAGAGGAAATGGGTAAATATCCTAGTTTTTAATTATTAAAAAGTGAATTTGGGCATGCAGAAAGAAAGTGATTGAGTTCGTTGTTGGTTGAGTGAGTGGGCGAGTGAGCAAGAGATTGAACAATGCTGGTCAGCTTAATCAGTTTAGAAAAAAGACGGACAAATGATGCATACCAGTCTGTCACTGCTACTAATCTCAGAGACCATCTTCTTATTAATTGTTTATCGCTGATAGACCATGAAATGAACAATTAGATTAGAACATCAATACATTTCACACTTTGATGCTGATGTGGAATACCAAGTGAAGTGAATCCTAATACAGTCGGCGGCCTAATTATGCAAACATTAAGCACCATTTTATTGTGTTTGTCTATATTTTTTTCTACAAGGCCAACATTTAGCATTCAGCATTTCCTACACAGATTTGATCTCCATGGATTATTCGGCATATGGTCTGTTGTCTTGTGAAATATGCATTTGTACAAATGTTCCTGTTCTTGTTAGTGTTTCATATTCAGTATCATCTCATTTTTAGTCCAGCTGTATTGGAGCTGTCTAAAATGTTACAAAAATTTAGAACAGCTCTTGATTCCTTTAGAAATAGTTACAGCATAATGTGAGATAATTTGAGACTTTAAAGACAATAAAAAGACCATTTGAGAACAACTTAATGATGGATTAACTACTTAGTTGTATCTCAAACAAATGCCTGCAGAATTAGAAATAGTTCCGCAGGTATTGTGAGTTCCTTAATGTACAATCTTTGCCATCTAGCAGTGTGTATACATGCATGATTAAGGCATCACTTTGACGATTTTCAACCTTATTTCATTGTGCTTTTCATTGATTGACAAGTCTATGTACTGTAAAGTAAATAGTCTCACCACCCCACCACCGCCACCCCAAATCCATAATTTCCCTTTTCTATTTTTTCTTTTCCTGATATTCTATTTTTCATATTCTACAACATTTGGTTCATATTGTGTTAGGCTGGAGTAGTTACAGGGTTTTGATAGCAACCATTTGAGTTACTATTATGCTTCTTAATCATTTCATGCTCTCTGTATTTATCTCAGCATCATTTAAGATAATTATTGATTACTGTCTAGTTCACTGTGACATACTGTATATGCACAGGAAACTGCATTGACCTTAGTAAAGTGCTGTTTGTTAAAGCATCAATCTGCCATAAGTAAACAGAGTAAAATGATGTCAGGGAAATCTTTTGCTTTCCTGCATAAACTTTGTAAGTGTAATAGCTGTTTGTTTAAGCAGTTTATCAGTAATGATCAGGAGGCTGATTTCTTATTTGAAAGAGAATTTTAGAGATTGCTGGTGGTTGTAAGCGCTTGGTAAACATTAATAAATCTCTGCTTGCAATTTAAAAAATTGTGAAAATTCACAGCACTAGCAAATGCAATGAGAAGTCTAATGGTTGCTTACACTATATGTACCTTATACAGATATGTCCAATAGATAGAGATAAGGCACCTTAACTTGTTAAGATATGGCATCCAAGTGAACAAATCCTCTCTGTGTGTCAATTTGCAGGCCCATATGGTGTCAAGAACACTGAGCTGTGAGAAAAACAGCTCACCACAAGGCCGTCTGGGCTCAGCAGGAAGTACCCCCATATCTACTTCCAGGTCATCCTCAGACGTCATGTGGACCAGATGCCTGCTCTTCGTCTCGACCTTGTTTGCTCCCATCGCCATTGGTAAGATACAAGACCACACATAGTACAGAACTAAAAATACATTGAAATCCAGGATGGTGTAATACAACCCAGACTGGGAAACTTTTTTTGACACTGTGTCACAGAGGCTGCATTTTTCAGGCTGCAGTTAGTGGTGCTATTTTGTTGGACTGTACTATATTGTACGGCGTTTCTAATATTTTTGCTCATTAATACATATAACAGGTCGGACAAAATGTTAGGAACACATGTGGGAAAGTTACTTAAAAAAAGCAATCAATTACATAATACTCATTGAAAAAGTAATTACATTCCAACTCCAAAGTTGCAACTCAGTCAAACATCTTCTGTATTTGACTTATGTGGAAACAGAAAATGAGACATTGTGGTTTAACATGCAGCCAGCCTACAGTTTGGAGGTATTAGCTTAAGGTTAGCCTCGGAAACTGCATGCACTCCTGTCCTCACAGTGAAGGAGCACAGGGTTCACCCCATTTTACATGGAATGTTTTTTGACATGTCACAGTAGGAAAAGCACAGGTGTAAGTAATAAAATTAATGGTGGCTGAATTCCATTTATCTGCTTCAGTTTCAGGGCCCTGGTATTGCACATGCTGGCTCACTGTCACACCAGTGTCATGGCTTACTCTTACCATAATTAATCTCATTGTTAACACCTGCTTTTCCTACTCTGACTGACAGTCTAAATGTCATCTAAGATAAAAGCGTATTGCAGTAGTTTTTACAGAAAAAGAGATGGTATTTGTTGCAGCGCTGTTATAAGTAGTTGCACTTCATTAGAGGTGTCTCTTTTTTCTGGTCACTCTGGCAGGCATGTGTCCACCTACAAACACATTTTTACATGCAGTGATTAACTATAAAGTTTGGTTCCACATGTTCAGATTTACTTTATACTGTATGCCCACAACTACAAATGGAAGTAATGACTGTACAACTCTGACTTCTTATCCACCCCCGCACACCCAATCACTTGCTAGAAACACTGCAGCTGCAAAACCCAGGAAACACTTAACTCACTTACTCTTGTTCATTTACACATATCCTCTGTCTTATTGCTGTGCACGCTTATATCTTTCTCTCACTCCTCTACGTTCCCTCTCACGTGTACACACATTTACACTGCACACACATACACAGTGCAGATGCAGCCCCAGTAGGTTGTCTGTATGTTTCCTTCCCTCCCCTGTGACGGTGGGCTTTGAAGACTCCTAGAGGGAGCTCTGGCCCACTTGGACTTAATCCTATTAATGGCTACTGTCAATCACACTGTTGTGAGAAAAAACTGCCGCACACGTGCAGACACATTCAACACACACACACACACACTCAATCGTGTACTTGTTCACATGCCTGCTGACATGCATGTGCACAGATGATATACTTTAAACGTTGATATACTGTACACCCGCATGGACACAGATTCTCCTTAAAAACACGCCGACGCATAAACACAAACACATGCAGGAAGTGCTCAAAGGCAGTCACTTAGACACACAAACACCAAGGGCTTTGCTTTAACACCAAGAGATGAGTTTCAGTCAACGGTATTCGCATCAATGTCTAAAGAATAAGTCGACGTATGCAAATCATGCTGTTTATACTTAGCAAGGATTAGTTGAAACAAAGACAGTTTAGCTTGAGGACACACAGCAGCGAGCACTCCATCTTTTCCACCGAGCCCTGTCTTGTCATTATTTCAGGGTTGTGTGGAGACAAATAAAAGAGAATAGGAAAGCATGGATTTTTGAACAAAAATCATGGGAAAATTTCTTTTTTTCTGGGGTTTAGAGTATATTTCCTGGCATGAACAGTGTTAAACCTGATAGGGTGGACTTGTTGATCATGTTGGCACTGGAAAAATGCTACAAGTGAACGTCACTGCAGAGGACCTCAAACAAACTGTGGCAAATACATGGGCATTTCACAGTGTTGAAGGTAAGGCCGTTGTTGTTCTATCGTTTTCCTGTCAACTAATTCCATGAAAAGACAACAGCCAACAATATATTGTCCATTCCTCAGTGCTTTCTGTACCTGTCTGTGGCACTGAGGTTATTATCCCAACGTTAATTATTCCTACTAAAAACAAACACATTTTTAATAAAAAGCTAAGGCATTTCTTAAACAGGACAATGCAGTTTTTAGCAAATGTTACTCAAACAGGAGTAAATAGTGCATTTGTTGGGGGCATTTTTAGTGGAATAATGCATTTCAAAAGGTGCCCATAGTCATCCTAATAAAGAAATATGTCACCCAGTGCAACAGTGTAGCTCATTTATGTGTTTTTAATAGTTTTTGATAGGAAAAACATCCGCACACTCCACCCTGTGCAATATTCATTTATTGAGGCAACTTTTTAGTCAGGAACCTTTTTCTTAAGAGTTCCAAGGGAAGAGGGTCCCTGACCAAAAGTTTGGCCTCAATAAAATTGCACAGACTGGAGTGTGTGGATAGTTTTCCTATCATACATTAAGCCTCAGCTCCAGCACCTCCAACAAGCCTTTATTTGGTGATCAGTGAGCTTTATATACTGGACATAAATTGTTTTTGGACAACAATGGAGCTCTATTGCACAGAGGAAAAAGCTATATCAGGCTTTGGCTACACAGGCAGTACTTGTTAGTAGAATCAATTCATTGTAGGTTTTTGTTTTTTTCATGGGATTTATTGACATTAAGAAAAACATAGAATATTGCAAACCTTGTCCTTTAAAATATCTTTTGCACTTGCAAAATGTGTTGTTTCTGCTCTAACTCAGAAGACCCACATTTCAGACACCAGCACTGGCCAAACGCTTTGGCAGTTCGAGTGAGAGATCACCTTTTAAATCTCTTTCCTCTTCCCTCTCACCCTCTCTTTCTCCTTCTTTCCATCTATCCACCTCTTTCGCCACTCTCTTGTTCTTGGCCCAAATGTAAAAATCGATATCCTTTTGTTTCAGCCCCCTGAGGCAATGAGAGTGTCTGAATAAGATTGTCTGTACTGTCTGTGGCTGCCAAGTTTCTGTCACCACTTACACAACTAATGACAGACACATTAACATGCACTTGCCAGCTCACACATTATTGCCTGTGTGCAGGCAGAGAGCTAAATATTTGCATGTACTACATGTGCGTGAGTGTGTGTGTGTGTGTGTGTGTGTGTGTGTATCATGTGTCTGTATGAAGAGGTGCTGTGTGACTGCACATGCATGTTTGGAAAAAAATGAAAAATGATGAAATATGTGCAGAGTGATTTGGACGCAGGTTAAACAGTTTTATAGGTGAGGCAAATGAATTAAAAGTTGACAGACGAAACAGGACGGTGTGCGCAAGTCAGAGCATTTACTGCTGCTTATGAAGGTAGAGTGGCTTTTAATTGGAATACAGATAGACCCCTTATTTGAATTGTGTGAGTGTGTGTGTGTGTGTGTGTGTTTGTGTCATAATGCTCTCTTTATGCCCAGCGGGGACCCTGTAAGGCAACACTGTAAGACATCTGATCCAAAGCCAGTCTAGACAGCTGCCTTTATAATACTGCGTATTGATCCCCTCACGCTTCAATTAACCCTCTCTTCAAAATTTACATTCATGCTCACGAAGGTGGACATGATGCCATTGAAAAAGTAATAAACTAACACTCGTATTAACACAATAATGACCCACTGCCCTAAGCACTCCCCTCTTACACACAAAAAAAAAAAAAAACGCATGAAGTCCTTCAAATCCTTAGCCTCTACTGAGACACACATCCTATCTGAATGTGTGCTTAAGGTCTAATCATATCCTGCGGTGATATACGTGTGTGTGTGTGTTCATTAGAGAGGACATTTTCAGTAAATGTCACTTATATATCAGTCTTATCTCTAAGCTAGGGCCTGCCATTATCAATGCAGTGCCCTCAGGTACCAGTACCACCCAGATGTTGGCTACACTATCTATGAATTTCTGTCTCTACATGTCATCACTCTGAGCATTTGTATGCATGTGTGTGTGTGTGTGTGTGTGTGTGTGTGTGTGTGTGTGTGTGTGTGTGTGTGTGTGTGTGTGTGTGTGTGTGTGTGTGTGTGTGTGTGTGTGTGTGTGTGTGTGTGTGTGTGTGTGCTTGTGCGTGATGTAGTGAAGGGCAGTATTAAGTAGAGCCCGGGCAGAGTGTCATTGAGCTCATTCAGATTCTTTGCAGCATTCGTGTAACCATAACGCTCCTCCAGCCAATGAGAGAGCCAAGGGAGGCAGGACAGGGTTGCTATGGTTATCGTGACAGGGAAAGCAAGCAAGGAAGGTGGTGCTGTGCCTCGCTTTTCAGGGATGTTGTAGGTCTGTGTTTGAAGTGCGGGTAGACGTTCATGTGTCTTCATACATACACGTCTATGCACGTGTGTATGTGTGCATGTGCTTTTAAGAACTGATTTGGAAGGCCTTGACAGGATTCATCAATAAAAACAAAAGGGACATAGAACAGCAAGCAGTCCACAATCACTGGGCCTGTAGCCACAAACTACAGACACCATCAGATTTAATATATTTTATTTGTTTATTTGACATATTATGTATATTGCACCAGATATAGCTAAAATTCTCAGATGAGTTGCTTTGGCAGGGATAGCTGGTGACACACAATATGTGTAAAATTAAACACAATAAAATCTACATTATAATTACAGTAGGCCTAGGTAATGACAAAGCCGAACAACACCTCAACACCTCAGCTGATGACCTATCTATCAAGGGATGATGGCTGATGCACACAGGGATCGCTGCTCCCAAGAACAGAGAATAACAACATCCAAGCTACACCACAACAACCAAAATCCCTGGGAACATCCAGCCCCACACCATCAATATCACAGCACCCTACTCTAATCACAAGACAATATGTATCTAGTGTGTTAATAAACACACAATTAAAGGATAAGGACGCATAAAAGAGCCACATTTGTGTGACATATTATTCCATTATGTTGAATATAGTCAGTGCAGGTGCCATACTTTTTATAGAATGACAACAGAGTTTTAAGCTATATCAGGCTGTGACTACATGGACAATAATTGTTAGCAGGATAAGATAAGATACCACAATGTTGGTTTTGGTGGATTCATAGGATTTGTTGTCAAGCGCAAGTATGTTTTTTTAGTATTTATTTATTATTATATTATCATTTATAATATAAATACCATTATCATGTTTTTAGGACAAATACCCTAATATCATAAGTACCACATACAGCAAAAACTTAATAAAAAAATAATAAAATGCCGTTTCCCTTTGTGATGATTGCCAGACATTCAGCTTATAGGATATCTAGACTTGATAAGTCAATGGTCTATGTTTCATCATCCAAGAGGCTTCATCAGTTCTATTCATTAAACCAGCAAGGAAGTAAAGCAACAGCAGTAAAAAAAAGATCTGGGACAGATCAGTAGCTTCAATCTCATTGGAATTAATGACATGTTCCCTACTTCAGTACAGTTAGAGTGGATGTATGCATCAAATTTGCAACTTTTGAGAATAATTAGGCATTGCCATCTTTGAATAATCTTTGCAGCACTAAATGCCTGTTGAAATTGCCAGGCAATTACTCTCTATCTAGAGTGATGTCTAAAACTGCTAACTGCAAAACAGTAATTACCAAGTTGGTTCACTTGCGACAGTGGACATGCCCTTATGAAATATCTTCAGCGATGCTATTGTTTTCGTACAGTGTGGATAATTAGTCTATATGACAAGGCTACAAATGCAGTTTCAGCTGAACACAATCTGTGCTTGTACATTTTAGGCCTCCAGTGCACACATTTTAAAGACAGCCCTACAAATAAGTCTCGTATTCCAGTATTTCAGTAGGTAGGAGAGACAGTTATCATTATATCAAACATCATCTTTGTGCTAATGCCTGTGTTTGTGTGTCTGTGTGTCCAGCCTACGCCCGTGCCCCTATCCCCATGGCAGTGGTGCGCAGGGAGCTGTCCTGTGAGTCCTACCCCATCGAGCTGCGCTGCCCGGGCACAGATGTCATCATGATCGAGAGTGCCAACTACGGCCGCACAGATGACAAGATCTGCGACTCAGACCCCGCCCAGATGGAAAACACACGGTGCTACCTGCCTGATGCATACAAGATCATGTCACTCAGGTCAGTGAACAGTATGTGTATGTGTGTTTGCATAAGTGATGTGAAAAGTACAGTACAAATGCCCGTAAGAGTATGAAATCCAGTGCTGATATAGATCTCTTGTGTAGAAAGTTTCCCCTAAGTATCCCATTTTCAGAGTACTGTAGAACAAAATTGAACAAAAATCCACAGTGAAAATAATTAATTGTGTGTTGCTTTGTTAATTACGTTTGTCCCATGATACGCTTTGGTGCAAAATGCACAAGGCTGACTCATGTCACAAAGAGCTTTAGCCAGAGCAGGAACACTTTGAGTTGTTTTACTTATTTGTACAGCAGAAGAGACCGACATCTCTCGGTCCCAGAGATCCTAGCTGCAGTAGGTGAGCAGTGTCAACTGTTCATTTAGTATTCATCCTGGCGAAGTATCAATGTCAAGTTCTGCATTACTCACACGTTAACCCACTTTCACAAAGTTGACAGCAAGCAACAACAAAATAAAAACGACACAACAGCGCAAGCACACCTGTCAGATGTAGTGTGATGGAAAAAAGGAGAAAGGTGATGTGACATCTGTGGAAACCAGTGTAACCCGTGAGCCCCACCCTATGCAGTTCTGCTGCTCTCAGTTCCTGTACATTCAGTACAATGCAGAACCTTATCAGACAATGGAAATTACTCAGGTAACACTTCCTCTACATCTGGCCAGTGTGATCGCCACCTCTTTTGACAGTGCTGTTAGGAGCACAGCAACTGAAGCCAAGAAGAGTGTTCCACAGAATTAGCAATTTATCATTGAACGAGAGTTGCAATGTTTAAGAGTGACTAACTGAGTCTCAGGGGCCTAAATTGGACAATTAAGAGCTCGATAGAATATGTAAATTGTGGATAAATAAAGTGTGGATATCAGCATTTATAACTAAAATAGCGAGGTGATTGTTACGCTTCCAGGCAAGGCAGGAAAGACCCAAATGCAGGACGCAGGAGACAGACAGGCTTTTAACTGTTTACTGAAGAAAATGTAAGTTCTTTACAAAAAAGGTTCTTTTAGAGCGCGACGTGACAAACCATGGGAATGGCAACGATCTGGCAACAAGACCAGGGAGACACTGACAATATATACACAAGAGGTAATGGGGAACAGGTGGAAACAATCGGGGCGGGGCAGACAATCACACAGGCGGGAAACACACAAGGACTGGAAGTAAAGGAACCTGAAACGAGAGGGAAGGTTAGACTTTTCAAAATAAAACAGACACGCCAGAACAGGAAACAGAAATATGACAGACATGAACTTAACACAACCGACGAGACATAACAGTGATGTCTTACTTAACCAACATGTTTATAGGTATCTGAGTTATATTTAGACATGCTAATTGAATAGCATAGCATACCTGCTTGAATGAAATGATCATCACTAATGTGTAAAATTTAGCATCAGCAAATTATTTTTCACCTTTGTAAGACTGAACCCTGCACAGTGGTCACTATTCTTATAAATTACAGCTTGTACTGTTAATAACAGGAGACAGAGCGCTGTTTTACTTTCTGCTTGAGTGATTTGAATTTTGCTCTTAATGAACATTTTGTTAACAACTACTTTGGTTGACAAAGTACTTATGTCAAGTTTTTCTGGTACTAGCTTTAATTATGAAGAAGTGGTCTTTTGGTTTTTGGTTAGTTGTAATGTTAATGGTCTTTTATAACACTGTATTGGGCAGGTTTGATGATGAGACGTAACTGGAAAATAATAGCAGAACAAAAATAGCAATGAGGGGAAAGGAATGCTGTGTGTAATGAGAATGTCTGGATATAAATAATTCATTAATGTCACCATTAGTATCCCAATTTTTCACATCACATGTTACTTTGACTTTGAGTGCTCTTTCCTGCTGTCTCATTATTTTCTCTCTCATCTTTTTTCTGTCTCAATATTGCTGTCATCTTTCTCTCTCCACCTGTCTGTGTCATGTGGCGGTGCTCTGATTGCGATTGCTTTGGCCTGGCTTGGTCTCTCCACTCGCTCTGGCAGCTGCAGCTTGTGTGGCCACTCTCCTACAGCCCTTGCCATCCATAATTTATACACATGCGCGCACACACACAGATACACACAGCATGTGCCACACACACGCATACACTGCCCAGGGGCTATACCAGACTTTAAGCTCCAATTAGCAGAGCCAGAGGCCAAACTTAATCTTGAGGGATCCTCTATGGAGGTGACTCAGACCGGAAACAACTGTTTATCACATATATTTTTAGTGTGTGTGTGTGTGTGTGTTGCAGGAGGCTGTGGGTGAGCCTTTGTGCGTGTCTGTGCACACAAACTGTATGTTCACAGACACGAACAAAGCTCAGATATGCTCATGCACATGTGTGATGTGTGTGTTTGTGCACTTGTTAATGTGTGTTGAAGGCTGTTATAGGGGTTTTGGCACACATTGCAATGGGTTTGTGTGTGCTTTTAGCTCTTTCCCATATTCACCCCTCTTCTTTAGTCTGTTTCAGCCTGCCTGGTTTCCACTCTGTCATTCCCTCTATGTCTGTATCGTCTCTGGTTTTCAAGCCCAGCTCAACTGGCTGATAAAATCAGAGCATGTTCTGCCTGCCCAGTGTTTCCTCAGTATCACATTCTCTCTTTGTTTTCCTCTCTACCACTCTCCAAGGCCTGTGTGTGTGTGTGTGTGTGTGTGTGTGTGTGTGTGTGCGCCCATACCACATAATTGGTCTTGATATCAAAGCCTCATATCTCCAGAGGGTCTCACAAGGCTTCTCAGGCAACCTAGAGAGGACCTGATATCGCTGCATTTCCCAGATTATCTCCCCATTGGGATACACTGGGTTGAAGGGGAAACAAAGCCGTGGCCATGAAAGTTACGCTTAATCTGTTTTAGCGATATACTGGCCTCAGTTCAATGACTCACTCCGTTTTATCAGGTGTTGAACCGAAATGCCTCTGTTTCAAAATGGCTACTGAGCATTCCTTGTTTTAACGTCGGTTGCAGCTTACTTCAATTTTATTTAGGTTTTACCTTTACTATTTAATTAAGAAAATGCACATATGATTCCAATTTGTATTGTTTTATTAGGCTCACTCCACTGGCACAAGTCTCCTCCACTGCACCATATGTTTTCCTAAAAATACGGATCAATGTCATTGTATTTTTTCAAAGCAGTCGTGTTGGCTACAGCTAGGTGGTGGTGGTTAGGTTGAGTGTACATTAAAGTGTCACAGGGGAGAGTTATATCACGACAACAGAAGCATTTGAAGGTTTGGGTTGTTCAATTCTGCACAGAGAGAGAGCTGCAAGCCAAAATGGTGGAATGCCTGCAAGTTATAGCGATCTATTGACAGAAAAGTGACTTGATGGCTTCTACGGAGATGCTTCACAATGCACTCCTTGTCCCTTACTGATACTTGAGTGCTTCATGGACCGAGTACCTTTCAGCGCACTCTCTCTCATTCTCTCTCTCGATGTCACACGCATGCATTCAGGCACTTGAGGCTGCAAGTGTGAACACACTGTGTAGACAGTGTACACAGGCACACAAACTCTGTTTTACTACCTCTGCCACAGCTACCATGTTAGAAAATTACTTCTGGACTTCAAACAGACTTTCCCCTGACACCTCTATACCGCCTCTCCCACCTTGTCACCTTGTTTGCCCTTCTCCCTTTCTTTCTCTCTCCTCTCTTTCTCTCTATTGCTCTCCCTTTTTCTCTCCCTTCCTTTCCCTCTTGAAGAAGTCCCTCAACACAAAGGAAAACCACTTTGACAAGAAAGACAAGGGTAGGGAGTTGTTCCCCCTTCTCTTCCGCTCCCCTTCTCTCCCTTGCTTTTGGAAGTGTTAAATAACAACACACTTCATCTATTATTCTCCTATCTGTCACTCTCTTGATATCTTCATTTTTATCACTCCATTTCCAGGTTTTTTCTTACCTCTTCTCATTCCTCAAATTTCTTCTTGCCCCTACATCTCACCCTCATTGTCACTTTTCCTTTCTCCCTTACCATCTATTTTAGTTTTCATCGCCCTTTCCTGTTTTTCTATTCACTCTTTTCTTTTGCCAGCTCAGAGGAAAGGTGGGGTTGAGGCTGAAGTGCACGGACTTATGGGGTTCAGCATGTTGCCTGATTTTACAGTATGTATTCTATATTTTGGCCCCATCTTGACCAAATGCACCAGGTTTGAAGGACAGAGAGACATCACAAGTCTCTAGATTAAACCGCAGCCTTCAGTGGCCACAGGGAACCTAGGTGCACGATAGCTGATAGCTGATGCACCAGCTCTGTGTGTGCACACACCAATGAATGCACATGCATTCATTCATGAACATTCTTTCTCGCTCATGCATGCCTGCTCACACACTCTCTTGCCCACATACACAAACACACACTCTGAGAGAAATTGAGAGAGTTGCTCATCAGTTCCCAAGCTTGGTCAACTTCTTCTGGCAGCCTTTCTCTTTAGAACTGAGTCTCAGCCTTCAAAGCACCAGGCTAGTGTGCTAGTGTGTGAACACATTTGTGTGTATATGCCTGGGCGTGCACATGTGCGAATGCGTACATCTATAGTTTTTGTGTGAATGTGTGTTAGCGAGTGTGCACCCGCACGTTTGAACCATTCACGCGGGAGATTGTAAAGAAACCTCTGAAGTTATTTTCCTTTGACTCTCTGAATTATAGAAAAGCACTTGAATCATTGACTGCAATCTAGTGCTAGCCATGTGCTGCAGTCCAGGACTGCGTAACCAGTGAACTATGTCATACAGTCTGGCACTTTTTTTTTCAGGCATACCTGCTCTTCATCTGTCTTCTCCATCTGAGTCTAATCCATCTCTGTAAACACAGGAGAAGAATAGAGAGGCGGAACAGATAATGACACAGATAAATGAATGCTCTAAACCTTACATAAATCTTACATTTTTGATCATTATTCCAGCCCAGTGACTCTTAGAGCAAAAACAATATTATCTGCTAAATTGAAGTTTTGCACTGAGGCCACTGAGGCTGTGACTATTGTTTTGTGTGCGTGTGTGTGATGTCTTGCAGAGGTGGACTCACCAGGATATTTACAATTATTTCTTCCTATTATGTCTTTTTCTGTCTCTATCTGTTCACTCCTCTTCTCTCCTTCCTCCATTAACTATCCTGCTTTCCTCTGAATGAGGTCATATCTGGAAATGTCCCACTTAATGTGTGTATGTATGTGTGTCTGCGTGTGTGTGCGCGTGCTGCCACCCTCATAAAGTCACCACGGTTACAGGAGATGCCCTGCGGCACCCTGGGGGCCCAACTGTCACCCTTGCTCAGTGCGGTAATTAGGGCCCACACACACACACACACACACACACAGATAGATGCATATATCTAGAGAGAACTTAGAAGTGAAAATACACTTAAAGATAGACAGATTCTGGCATACAGTCAGTCCTGAAACCCACATACAGTAACTTTCCTTCAGATATGTGACAGCAATGAACACGAATGTTCCTTTGTAATCTCATCAACACATAATATTATTGTCCCTTGCACATAGCTGCATTCTCCATCCACCCACTCACGCACCAATATACATTCACCCTGACTGACAGCTGTGCTGCTCTCCCAAAACCTCTGTATTTCCACATGTCAGAGACTCCACTGTCTGACCCTTTTCTCCTGTCGCCACAGCTCTGCTAACCTTAGTTATCATGCTTCACCGAGCACCTAAGCTACATGGCGGCCTGAGAATGGGTTGAGAATGGTCTAGACACCACACACACTCTCTCTCTTTCTCGCTCTCTCCCACATACACACACAAAGCCTGACACATCCAGAGACTAGCATGTGAGTCAGTGCCTCAGACACGCTGGCATGTAGACAGTGTCTGACTTCCTGACTGTCTTGATACTTTGACATTGACATTGAAGTGCAGAACCAGTCCAGGACACAGAAAACAGCCCTCCTCCCCCTGTACATGCATGCATGAACACAACAGCATGCTTTTTATTTTTATTTTTTTTCTGCATCATGAGGTGAGGCTGACTAAATCCTACAAGACAGTGTCTCGGTGTGGCGTGGCTCCGTCGTCTTGGCAGGGATGGTGTCTTACACGCTTCTCTGCTTTTCCCCAACCAAGAGAGACAGCCCAGCCGTCTGAAATGCTACTCGTCTTTTAGCTTTTAGGAGGATTTGGAGTTTGTGCAAGCAGGTGGTCTTGGATTAAACTGTAGAGAAAGAGGTGTCGCATAGAGAAATGCGCACACGCACACACCGATGTAAGGCAGAGAGAAACACAGGGATGTCGGCACAGGAATGTTGCTAGGTGAAATGAGGAGGAACACTCCCCGAGTGTGTCCTGGAATCGGACGACGTGGAAGTTGCCATGGTTACCAGTGGAAGAGGAGAGGGGAGAAGAGGAGAGATGGTGGAGCTCAAAAACTACTTGGCTGTTAGCCTGCTAGCAAGAAAGATGTGTTTGTGTTAGCATTGTTTGTGTGGCTCTGTGCATGATAAGACATACAATATTATTACTGTTAAGCACTTTTTTTGGTAAAACAGTTCCTTTTCCCAGAAGATAATTTCCTGTAGAAAAAAAGAAAATTATTCAAATATGATTCACTATCGCAACAAAATAGATCAATTTTAAAGGCTGAATTAACATGCATCACATATCCATTTTCTATCCAGTTAGGATTTATACTCACTCTGACAACATTGTCTTAACAATGGCACAGGCATTATGCAGGCTGCAGGAATGTATGTCAATCTTTTATCTGTTCACCGAAATGTGTCAGTGCAAGCGGCTGATTTATTTGACTTGACTGCAATTTGTTGGATTCTGGATCAACATTTTATTTACTGTTCAAGCACTCTTGACTTTAGTGTTTGATTTGAGTGAGAATGCCAGGTATACAAGAAGGTGCTGACAGAATCTACTTTTTGGACATCCAGCGTAATTATACAGTATTCATGGTATACACGATATATATTGCATGTTGTATGTCAAAAATGACACTTGACATGCCCAGAAAGAATGGGAGAAAAATGGGAGAGAGTGACATCCTCCAGCCAAATATTAATAATGTAACACATTTCAAAGCTTTTTCCCAGTAGGGAAAACAACATTATTTTACCTGTGGCTTGTCTGACAGGCTGTTCGAGATCTGGCAGAAACGCATTCAGGGACCGCAGAGGAGTGCGTCAGTGTTTGTGTGTATGTATAAGTGTGTGTTTGTGTGTATGTGTGTGGGAGGAAGAGAAAGAGAGAGAGAGATCTGTCATTTCTTTATGGTGTGGTGGTGCTGGCATAGAATGTGACGCGTCTGCTTCACTATACCCCATGGTAGACATGTTCACACACTTACTCACACAAACACACACACACAGGCACCTGTCGTTTGCTCCCTTTCTCTTACCTCTGTCAATCACAATCCCTGTATCGCTCTTCAATTACTTACTACATCCCAGTTCCTCTGCATCCTTCCACTGTTTCACTCCCCTTTTTATTCCTCCTGTCCGACATCCATTCCCGTCACTCCATTTGTCCATCTCCAAACAGCCCTACTGTATATACGTGTATAACCACATCAGGGAACTAATAAAGCAGAAACGAGGCCAGTAGCAGCGGAATCTCATATGTGGTGTGTATGTGAGAGAGAGAGAGAGGGAGGGAGAGTGTAGGGCCAGCCTAACAGCTTTTTATCCTGTAGCGAGATACAGTAACTATGCTCTGTCTGCTGTCAAATGGGTTTCCTGAACTCCTGCAGGACATAAAAAGCCCTGTGAAATCATCTCTCCCTCTTCCTTTTGTTATTTTCACAAACTGTCCTCCATTTTATGTTTTTCCAACTGCTCAAGTCCCTCTGCTTATTTTTTTCCCAGTTTGGGGATTTTCATTTAATTTCTTTTCAAAATGTGTTACAAGCTTATAAATCTGTCTTTTTTTTTCTTTTTTTTTACCATGGGAAATATTTTTAGGCTTACTACAATACTGTATTCATTCATTCATTTTTAGGGATAATTTGGACTACTGATACAGTGCAGTTTATTGTGGTATTATCTAGAAATAATTCTTGTCAAGTTGTGTTTAATCTTATTGTTTGTGGAACTAAATGCTGGCTAAAGGAAGGAGGAAATATATGGCATTTATGTTATTTACAAAGAAACAATCTGTAAAGGTCACTACATTAGACAGCAATGAGAATGAACATAAATATTCTTGATTAAAGAAAAGGCAAACACGTGATCATAAGGCAAACACATTCGTGTGATACATAACACAATATCACTATGCAGTGATACCGTTTCCTTCACAGTCTGCCTCATTCTGGGTTTATGTATGAGTCCAACTGTCAAAAGCAGAAAACGTTCTTCCAGTCTGTTTTCTGCAAGTTACCTCACAGTGTGAGTGAACTAGCCGAGAAAAAAACAATGGTCACATTATGCGCACCATTAGTCCATATTGCATGTTCCTACTCTCAGAGGGAGCTCTACCAAGAGATTTCTCAATATTCTGAACCATCAATGTTCCTGCTGGTGTGAAAAGAGAAGCCAAAAGATGCTAAGTAATGCAGTTATGAAACATGTTGCAAAGTAGTTCAGGGATTGTAAGCTCTGTTCTTGAATATGTAGTTTTGTTCAATAAGTAAAAATATAATTTTAAAAAGAAAGAAAAAAGAAAATATCTTGGCTGTGTTCAAAATCCCATTATTCACTCATTCACTACTCCTTATATAATAGGCACTTACTAGTTTACTCTAGTAAGCGAAGTAAGTAAATCTCAGTGAAGTAAACTGAGATTTTGGACACTTGTGAATCATTGTCATTTTGCATCATCACTGAGAGGTGTGGAGTCGCACCACTCTACTGTAATTCTCACATCTATAAAATGTGATTCATTGGATTGTGGGATTGTTAGCAGAAGGTTGTATTCATGCCATGGATACTACTTTTGTGTTCCAACGTGGGAATATAAGAGGGCATTATATAATAAATAGGGAAATAATAAATAGGGACACACACAGCCTTTGTATGTTCTTCGATAAATGTGCTAGGAATTTTCAGAAAGCACTCTATCATTCCACAACATTCTGTTATGTGTATTTTTATAATGTTTTTGTAATAATAATAATGTTAAATCAGTAAATTCAAAAAATTCAAAATCCCACTGACATTCATAACTAAAAGTCCAGATGTAGAACAGAGCCTTTCTCAACAATATGTTGTTTGGCTTGCTTCATGTGTCTAGATAAGGACGGTAATTTTTGGAAAAACGATCTAATATTGTTATTAATTTGATATTTCTGTTTTTAAGCGACCTTAGTAAGTTAGTAAGTGCTGTAGTGGATGCATATTGTGGAAAGTAAACCCCAGGAAGGCGTTTAATTTAGTCAGAAAGACACATGAAAGAAATGAGAGATTGCATAGAGCTACAGAAGCTAGTGGAACAGATGCTAGCCCGGACATGACATCATGACTACAAACAATTCTGTTTACTGAACAACAATGAAGAGAAATCTCTCAAAAATAGCATCTGAGGCAAATTAAGGAATATTTGAGTAGTTTAACAAAATATTCTTACCTCAAGGTCCACTTACTAGTTTTTTGCAGAGCTTTCAACCACATCTCACGGTCTTCATCAGCAAATGGAATTTCCTCAGTTGTCAGGGTTGGCTCAGTCGTTATCACATGACCTGAGGAAATATTACTTGAGTTTGATCAAATTTTGTATTTCCTTGCAGCTCATTGTAATGTACATTATATTGGTTGTGGCTCGGTCGGTAGAGCAAGTTGGTCATTAACCAGAGGATTAGTGGTTTGATCCCTGATGCCTCCTGTCCACATGTGAAAGTATCAATATCAAAGTTATCATTGAACACTATCAATATGCCAGTAGTTTAGTTCTCGAATGCCCCTGCAGCATTCTAGAATGTTTATCTGTATGTGTTCTAGAATTTTTGTGTATAATGTTCCAGTTTTGTTCTGGAATGTTTGTAGCACTGTCTGTTGTG
>SEMN01000941.1:0-144589 GCA_005408345.1 Macquaria australasica | reverse complement strand
TTGTTGCTGTTGTTGCTGCGGTTGCGGTTGTTGCTGCGGTTGCTGTTGCTGTTGTTGCTGCGGTTGTTGTTGTTGCTGTTGTTGCTGCGGTTGTTGTTGTTGCTGTTGTTGTTGTTGCTGTTGTTGCTGTTGCTGCTGCTGTTGTTGTTGCGGTTGCTGTGGTTGTTGTGGTTGTGGTTGTTGTTGTTGTATCTAACAACTGTACCTGAGACTCTCTTTGATACATTTTCCACAAGTGTAGAAAACAGAGCAGGAATGGAAAAGAGAAACTCCTCGCCACCTCTCGGCTTTGATGATAACAGGCCATCAGACAGCAGCTCAGTGTTTACACCTTCATCGGATTCAGCACTGTCCTGTGTTTGTGTTCTTGCTGTAGTGATAGCAGTAGTGATCATAGCAGTAGAAGATGTAGTAATACTAGTGGTAGTATCCACTGTAGTGGCAGTTGTAGCAGTAGAACTACTTCTAGTAATAATGAGGCAATAATTGTAAAAGCAGTTGTAATTAGTGCTAGTAGTAGTAACAATGGCAACAGTAGTAGTAGAAGTACAAATAGTGATAGTACTGCTAGTAGTAGCGTTCATGATGTAGCCATAATAGTCCCTGGCAGGTTGATGGCATATAAAAAACATTCAAATGAAAACATAAAAAAAGCACATAAACTCAGACAAATATTAAGACAATTACAGATTATGACAGCATGTTTGATTGTTCAGTAACCACTGTTTTTTTTAGATTAGATGTGATGTTCCTCGGTTCTGTGGGTACAGTGTTCCAGGTACGTGCTGCTCGATAGGAGAAGGCCGACTGCCCAAAGGTGCTTTTTATTCTGAATATCAGTCTACATTTGTCCGTCTTGAAACTAAACAGTACATACAGTAAATCACGTCTAATGGGGAGACACTTGTTATAATACTTTCATAATTACTGGCTTTACTCAGAGGGCATAAAATCCTCATTTTCAATTAAAGCACATGATATTGAACTGTGCCAATGTTGCTGTCAGCTCCGGTGAGTCTATTCTCCCACACATTAAACCCTTAGAAAAAAAGCATGAAGCTGCTACGCTCAATATCGACACAACTACTGTATAATGTTTAGTTTTATTCCATGTGAATCACAGACTAAGACAGTGAATAAAAAGTTGAATTTCCAGCCTATTCATCCTCCAAGTAGTTTGCTGTCGGCATCTTACATTCACTCCTGAGATGGTATATTTTGTGTCCTTTACACTAACACTCTTTCTTTTTGACATACTTCTACATGCTGATGTGTTTTTGAACCAAATTGCAGGCGTTGCAATGCAGCACTGCCATCAAATATTGTGCTCAGCAAAGCAGGTCTGCGTCTGTTTCAAGACGAAGGATCAACGTGGAGACGGTGCGCCCCGAGGCATCGTAACCAGCACATTGTAAAGACTGACGACTCCAACTCAGCAGCATTAAAACTGGAGAGAGGACTGCATTAAAGAAACAGACAGACAGCGGAGGAGATGGAGGGGAAAGAGAGAGAGGATATGGGAATGACAGGTTGCAGTTACAGTGTTACGGTGAAGGACTGAGAGAAACAGAGATAAAGGAAGTTTTAGTAGTAAAACTTTTAGACAAACAGCTCCAGGCCCAAATCCATGCACAGTGAAGTACACATTTAGTCTGATGTTTGAGTGTGTTCCTACCTCCCAGGCAGACACTAGTTTCCATTTTAGTAGGTCTACAGAATGAAAATCAATATGCATAAACTTAAAAACAAAGCAGACTTATATCTCAGTGCGTGGTTGCATTATTGTTCTGTGCAGTTCAGGCTTCAGATCACACTTTAAAATGAATTCCTGTTCAAAGAAAATGTACCTAAAGATTTTCAAGCAAGTTTCAAGCATCTACATGTTTTCAAACTGTCGGCCGTGTGACATAATTTGCAGAAGAGCTTGCAGAAAGCTTCTATGTAATGTAAATGAGTTAAAACATGCAAAATCACAGCTGCATATTTTTCACATGTTTTGTTATGTTCTGAATGCACGCATTTTTGTTGATGTTTTGACTTTCTAGTCAAGCCTGAAGAGAACCTCATGAATGCTTCCTGCGTTGTCCTTTTACATGCTTAAATAACTCCTTATATTACTCTAAACATTAATTCATCTTTTTAATTAACTTGAAGAGTCAGTTGGGTTAAACTGGGCCTGAGCCAGTTGGGACAGGGTTTCTTGTCCCACTGAAAATATTCAGTGAAGTTTTGACTGTTTGTTATTTCACTATTACTTTTATTTTTTGCAGTAACTTGTAACAGATTACAAGTATTGTCACTGATATAACCTAATGTTATTCCAAAATTCCTCTATAAATGTGTAAATTTGTGCTTTTAGGCATTTACATACCTCCTCTCCCTAATATAGGTCATGTTTTCAAAGTCTTTTTAAATAATATTTTGCTGGGAGGGTTATTCAAATAAAGATTTTGAAGTTGATGCGTGAAGTAGAGAGGTGAAGATGCGAGAGGATATAAGATGAAGATGTAAAGATGTAATGTTTGTGTGTGAGTGAGGTAGAGAGAAAAACAAAATAACAACTGGAAAGGAGGTGAAAGTAGGAGATTTCTGATTTCCCACGATAAACACGGGTTTGCAGCCGCACACTCACCTGGGAGCTGCAGGAAACTGGGAACGGTTCACGTCAAGACATCAGCCAACAGCCTGGGGAATACAGTGCAGGAAACATGAAACCCAACCCCTTCCTTTCCAACTCTCAGTGTGTGTGAGAGCAAGATCATATCGTATCACGTTCATATGAGTGTGCGTGTGTGTGTGAATATATGTAACTGTACAGATGTGAAGCAGGGCGGTGCTGATGAAGACTGTTCATGCTCAAACCCTTACTGTGATAAAATGCATGTGGGCATCTAAATAAATGCTAAATAAAAACTTGCTTCTTTTATGTCTTACTCATACTGTATGGATTTCAATGTACAGGACATGTCTCTTTGTACATGCAACCTAATTTTATAAACCAGTTGAGCTTCACTGAATAAATTGTGTTATGTCTTCAGGTAACACACGCTCAGAAAGAAAAGGTGCATCAAGAAAGAAAACAGCTCAGCTCATTTAAGAATGGACAAGGATTTAATGTGAGCAGATTTAATTAGCAGATGTTTTGACATCTGACCTGACACACTTCCACAGGATATATAGAGTATATATATACTGTATATATAGTACAATATATACAGTATATATATATATATATATATATATATATATATATATACTGTATATATACCTTCAACATGCTACGTGACCACTAAATCAGGTGTTCTTAATCTAAACAATCAGTGGAATCACACGGTGCCTCTGTAAATTAGATTTTTGAAACTCCTTTGAACCACATCTACCAAGTGCAGTATTTCAAGTAAGGTCATTTTTATTGAAGGGCTTTTGTGTTGTGTACATTTACATTGGGACCCACAGAAGGCTCTACAGAACATTGAGGGTCAGCGTTCATGAATTTGGTTTGTGTTTTTAGCATTTTTGCTATCATTTTCTTACAAATCACCCTACATGTACATGTTTGCAGCTGAAACGCAACGCAAACTGCAGGCAAAAAAATACACTTGTTTAATTAGAGGCTGTGACTGGATAGCCACATCGCTGTAATGCAATAGCCGCAAGTGATGCAAAGCTGCACACCAGGCATGTTTTATTTTATTTAAATCAAATGGGAGTCAGTGATATTTGATGCTTTTTGATGCATTTCAGCAGCTAATATCTACACACAGGCTCAGAGTTAAAGCTGCTGTAATCAATATTTTTATATTAGCAACGGATCAAATGACTGTGTATGTAAAAGAGGTCACTTGTAGTGATGAACCCACAGAGAATTACAACCAACTCTGCAGTTCCCCTTCAGCTCTATGAAGCGTTTTAGCATCTTTCAGCTCATTGTTTTGGTTTTACAGCACACAACTTTACTGTTGTGGTTCACTCTCACCGCTCTCATAGTGTTGTTTTCGGTCGCAGCCGGCAGCAGTTTTCAGTGAAAAAGCTCTAAAACCCACTGTACACTACCTGCTCAGCACCAAACGACAGACAGACACAGTTAGCGACTATCTGGTGAACACAGTGGAGCATTTAGCAGAGAGAGTAAATAGTTGGTGGAGACCAAAACAGAGCTAAAAGGAGACTGAATATTGAGCTTATATTCATCAGATGAGCATAAACACGACTCCAAATGAATGATAATCTTTCTCCATATCTGCTAGACATGTATAAAGGCAACTTTGCTAAATTTCACCAGATCATCTTAAAAGGTGTGTGTGTGTGTGTGTGTGTGTGTGTGTGTGTGTTTCTGCTGCCCCCAAGAGGCCAAATAAAAAAGGTTATTGCAGCTTTAAAGTATTTAATTCCAAAGGAAGTGTGTGTGTTGCTGCAATTTTGTGGAAATGTTCTGAATGGAAAAAAATCATTACATTTTCATCAGTTATTACAAAATTATGAAACTCTGCAATAAGCTTTTAAAGACGTTTTATTAGCACTGGTGAAGATTTCTCTTGCCAGGTGTTTCATGGTGTGTTCCCCAATAAATACATGAAATGCGACTAGTGTATCCAGTCATTTTTTCCATCAGGTACTGGTTACCTCACCTCTGCTCTGAGTCATCATACACGTTTCAAGAAGGTTTCATGTGGCTATAAATGTTTCTAAAACCACTTTGAACCAATTAATCTTTCACTTTGAGTAAAATCATGGAGTCATGAGGTTTTCACCTCACGACAGCAGCGTGTGTGTGTGTGAGAGAGAGAGAGCTGCAGGTATGACATGCCTGTAGGAAAGAAAAACAGAGACATGTGGCTTTAATGTGGAGCAGGCCTGGAGCAGGGACCTCCATGCAGCCTGGAGACCTTGAAAACACACCTCAGGATGGAAAGCAGCATGGCACACACACATTCCTCCAGCCAGATATCTCAAGTATGCGCTGTGGTTTGACTTCAGCTCTTACCTGCAAGAGGCTGAGAAATGCAGCCAAAAACTCACACAAGCGTGCAGGTTTGGTAACAATTTCAACATGGTTTCATTCCCTATTTGTGTTGATTAAACCTGGGTTAAATCGTTTTTGCTGATACTTCTGATACACCACACACTTAAAAACAAATGCAAGGAATTATGTCAAACTGCTATTTGATGTATTAGTTGTTTATCTTCTGAGGAAACTCTTGGGTGCATGTTAGAGACCCGTGAGAAATGCTTGTCTCTTCCCCCAGAGAGAGATGCTGCAGTCAGATCAAAGCAACTGAGCTGCGATTTTAGATACGACAGGGCTGAGTGGATGTCTGCGCTATGAAACATACATGACGGGATAACAAGAGGAAGTTCTAGCTTGAGTAGAAAGAAATTTTGATGACTAGGAAAAAAAAGCTTTTTAGGCAGAGGGGGAGAGATGAATAGATAATGTTTAATTTCACTCCAGTAAAGTTAGATGAGCTCAAGATTGCTCTGAGCCAGAGGCTGGACACATTTTCTAGAATAAAAATCAAGTCATCCATATCTTATGCTCTAAAAAAATCATTATCATGTTTTGCATTTTTCCATCCCAGTCTGGGGATGATCATTTTCTACAACAACAAAGCAAAGATACGCTTCTGCATTTCAAATCTGTCTTTGTTTTTGGACAGTTTTGCAGACTTTACACCCATGTACAGCAGTAAGTGCATGAACTGTGGACAGTTATGAAATACTGTGGAGACAAAGTGGAACTAGAATGAGAAGGAGTTTGGAAAAGTGTCCTTCTTCATGCACAGTGAATTGCCTGCTCTCAGTTTGAGAGACTGAATTTAAGATGCCATTACGATAAGGTCACTGTGACCGCAGGTGAGTGTGGATTAACAGCCTGCATTTAGCTTTTACAGCATGCACTCAATCTTAAATCTTTTTTCTTTCTTTCTTTCTTGAGAAACTCTTCAAAACGATTTCAGTCCAACTGAAATTGAAATGCTTATTATTTTATTTGTGGCATCATTTCTGCTTGATAAATCTGATATTCTCTGTAAGACACGGACACAAAACAGTCATGAACTGCACTGTGGAAGCTATGTTTTGAGACCTTCACCTGTCTGCCTGACAGGAAGTTGGCTCAACCAGTTAGTTCGATGTGTTGTTGAGATTTGGATGGTACCCATAACACCCTCTGTATATCCACTGAGACGTTCACGTGTATCTTTGCAGGAGTATAATGAAAGCCTTTGCTTACAGTTTTTCATTTTTATCTGCAAGCACTGGCACATACTGTAGCACTTGGTCAGCAAACAGAGGTCAAGTGGTGAAAAATGCATTTGCTAATGTCATTTTTCTGGCTAGTCAACATTGTAAAATCTCTGCAAATGTCACAATCAGTCAGTTTAGATGCTGTCACACTGTGATCCTTTTCCTTCAGACAACAAAAGACTATGTCTCTTAGCTGTGAGCTAGTTACCACACCTGCTTATTAGCAAAAGATGCATTTTTAGCTACATCTCTAAAGATTGTTGAACAGCAGGGTAAATATCTGGGAAATAAATTGGATTCGCTTTCTCGTTTTAGTAAATGTTAGCGATAGTAGATGTTAGTTAGTTAGACAACTAAACCAGAGGTGAAGTACATAAGTTACAATATTGTGTACTTCACTCGAGTATCTCCATTTTATGCTGCTTTATACTTCTACTGCACAGCATTTCAGAAAGGAATACTGTACATTTTTCTCCACCTAATATATATTGACAGCTGGAGTTGCTACATATTTTGCAGATTAAGATTTTATCTCCAAAACAAATTATTTTATGAGTTCATATGAGTGTATGAAACATGATGCTACTATACTAGACTGGACAACCCAAAAGCACATGAAAAGACAAAATTACCAGCTAAAGAAATAAAGGGAAATTCTGCCTTATACATACTTTTACTTTGGATACACGTTGATAATACTTATAAAAAGGTATCAGCACGGCTAAAGGGTCCACTTTAAAAAGTTTTTAAAGGTCTCTGTGTTCAGCTCTCAGTAGTTGAATCTCCTGAATCTCTGTGGTTTGGAGTTTAGTTTCACTTCTGTGTTCCTGTTTGTACTTTCAGATAGCAGCCATACTTTACAGTTTACTGATCGCTTTCAGCCGTATCAGAGCCGTGTTGCAAACCAAACCTTTCCTGCTGTTGCTGCTTCGCATAAAAAGCGTTCCACTGGCGAATCAGCAGGATGATTTTATTTTGAAGAATATATAGGAACTCCAATGTGTTTGTCACCAAGGTAACTGGGCTTCAATAGCAGGGCTATTCTTCAACAAAAACAGGTCTAATCAACCAGATATGAACATGACACGGCATGGCTCAGTGCAACTACGTCCCCTACTATGGAGAAACCCTGTTTTTTTACTTAACTGTTTGTTCAGGGTAGCTCCAGTGATGCTACACTTCAGAGTACTGTGCAATAGAGACCATGCAGGGCCAAAAACAGTCCGACTTTCCTACATCCACCTCCTGCCACATGAACAAAACCTTTTCAGGTATCTCTCCAGCTCTGGTCTGGCTGTTATACAGTATATCTCTCCATTATTTCCACATATGAAATTCTCCAGTGGAGCTCCGTGATGGCAGCAGGCAATGTTGGCAGGATATTTGTAATGCAGCTGCAAAGTCTCCAGAAAACAAGATACGGTGTTGTCAAACCTCCACAGTACTTACTGTCAATGAGAGAGATTCCCAGCAGTTGCTCATGAAGTCACCTCCGGCGCAATTCTCAACCCTTAACACTCAAATCTTTTCTTCTGCTGGGAAAGTACCACACCAGGTGAACACCAGAAATTCACATATGTTTAAGTCATCCTCTGACCTAACGTAGGTGTAAGGTTTCCTGCTGTTAGAAGCAAACACACACACACACACACACACACACACACACACACGGTGAAGATTTCTCTCTGTCCAGCTGGAGACTATTAGTGTTTCTCCAGCCCACAGGAAGTCAGCCATCATTTCAGGCTGACAGGTACATGGAAGGATCTCACCGGCTCTCTGCTCTGTGCTGTTCTGTTCAGACATCAGCTCTGTAATTCTTTACAGCGTCCTGGCATTCACGCTCATCATCTGGGCGATCAGCTGAAGGGAAACAGCTTGCTTTATGGGGTCATTTTTGACAAGATGAGACAGAGTCCAACTGAGAGGCAACACCGATTTATTTATTTATTTATTTATTTTTACCTTTATTTATCCTGGCAGTTCGCTGACAATCACCCTCCTTCACATTCAAACATGTGCCAGTAAAACCTAACCTTCTGCTGTCCAGTCACTGAAGCAGTCTTTTCCACACAATGTTCAATCATGACGATAGATTCAGCTGAAAATGTCATAAACTAAAGACTAAAGACATGACCTGTCTGGATGGGAAAACTGGAGTACATGTGTGACATCACACGCAACAGCTGTGGGGAACGGTACGCCATTGGACAAGAGACAGAATGAACACCAGAAACAACATCAGCTGTCTGTGAACTTCAGACCAAAAACCGGTCACAGCATCGCCTGGGAATTGGTCGAAGTAATCACATCCGACACCACAGACATGAGTTACCATCTCCCCCCCAAATATACCACCACTTGTTATCATGTGACTGAAGTTTCATACTTTGGTCCAGACTGAAATATCTCAACAACAACTGGATGGATTGATACACAATTTGGTACAGACATTCATGGTTCTCAGACGATAAATCCTGCTGACTTTAGTGATCCCCTGACTTTTTCTGTAGCGCCACCATGAGGTTGATGTTTGTGGTTTTGAGTGAAATATCTCAACAACTATTGGTTAGGTTGCCTTGGCATTTGGCACACACATTCATGTCCCCCTAAGGATGAATTGTAATAACTTTGGTGATTCCCTGACTTTTCATCTATCATCATCATCACGTCAAATCAAAAGATTATGACCAAATACCTGCAAAACTAATGATATTCCCATCAGTCTCAGCTTTACTTTGTGTTCAGTGCTAAATAGCAAATATTAGCATGCTAACATGCTAAAATAATATGGTGAACATGGTAAACATTACGGTTTAATACAACTTGGATCTTATTTCCTATCGCCTGACTGCATGCGTTTCTTTTCCCATCAGACTTTGCCACAATAAAGTTGGTGATTACGGTGTTATCATGACTGATGGAAATGGTGACCAAAGCTATCAAAATAAAAGCCCAGTTGTGAAAATCCAGAATTATCTTTTCAAAACAGCTCTGCTGGTTGCTCACTTTGTTATGTAACGTGAAATTTAGGTTTCCCCACTGCATATATTATATTATTTAATACCTTCTTCATGTAAATGATTCAGATTTGCAACAATACAGACTGATGCATAATGTCACTGATGTGTTTTAATTGTTATTGTTCCATAGTAATTAATTTTGTCACCCTCTGCTGTGGCAGTTATTCAGTGGTGGAAGAAGAAGTACTCATATATTTTACTTAAGTAAAACTAGAAATACCGCTCTGTAAAAATACTCTGTTACAAGTAAAAGTCTTAGATTCAAGGTTTCAATTAAGTAAAAGTACAAAAGTATTAACAGTATTAAAATAAAAGTACTTGCTGCGCAGAATGGTCCCTTTCAGATAGTTATAAATCATATTATTGGAATATTATTACTGATGCTTTAACACGTAAGCAGCATTTTAATGTTACAGCTGGTGGAGCAGGTGGAGCAAAGTTTAACTACTTTATATATTGTTGGATAGTTTAATCTACAGCACATATTTCCCTAGTAGAAGTATAAAGTAGCATAAAATTGAAACACTCAAGTAAAGTAAAAGTACCTCAAAATTGTACTTATGTACAGGACTTTAGAAAAAATGTACTAAGTTATTTTCCACCACTGCAGTTATGTAATTTCACGCCAAGAAAGCACCAACTGAACTGAGTTGAGTTGAAATAAATTAAAGTGAATTTAGCTGAATTGACATAAAGAGAGGGAGAAAGAAATGTTGAAATAAGAAGTGTGTGTGTGTGTGTGTGTGTGTGCGCGCGCGCACGTGTGCGTATGCATGTATGCGTATCAAATAAGGCTCAAAATGTGCTCTTGTGCTCATCACACCAGGTAGAGAATCTTCCAGCATCCTTACAAACATCTGACAGCACAGATGGCTGAATGAAACAGCTGGTAATCACACACACATTCTCCCTCTCTCTCTCTCTCCACACACACACACACACACACACACACACACACACTACACACTCAGCACAACATCCCTCTTCAGGAGGTCACGGCTGTCTCTTTGTATTAATATGCCTGTAAATGCCAGTGTAGCATGTCGATGCTGAGGCAGAAGAAGAGGACGAGGGCAGTGAGTGAAGTCGGTTGCTCACCTCATTACAGTATGCTAATGAGAAACCAAACCACTTACATGAATTACCTCATTAATCGGCAAAATGTGAAGCTCCAACCTCGATTTGTTGCAGCCATTGTGAGGCCGCCAAGCGTGCTCACTTGTTCCTGAGACGCAGATTACCTTTTTTTTCCCACTTCTGTGTTCACATGAATCAGAGCGTTCAGCTGACCGGCATCCAGAAGCTCAGAGGCAGAAGAGATCGCTGTTGACAACTGATGCAGAAGGTGGAGGAGAGTTGGGTTTCATCCCTGAGTGAGGTCTTGCAGGAATATCATATTACATCTATTTTCAGAGCACACTGGCTCTTAAGGTTGCACTATTGTCATGTATTATATTACAAAGTATAGCTGATGATACCTATAAAGACACATTATGTAAGCAGGAAACATCAGCTGGATAGCATCAGCCCTCATCTCTGTCACTGCAGCCTGCACAGATGACTCTGTTGTCAAAATCAAACACACGGATGAGCAGTGATTAGCGGCTCCACTCTGTAAAGAGCCTCCAACAGGGTAGCTGCAGTACTTCAACCAAAACATTAACCTCTTAAACTGTTAAATTAGCTTGCAGGCCAACAGCATGTTTTACGTTGAGACAGTTCCTGTCAGACTTATGTAAAAAGAATGATTAATTCTATTGAATCTATTATTAAATGAGTTTAATAAAGGTTTAATAATTCAAATTAGAATACTGAATATTATTGATGTCACCAATAATTCATATAAACTGTTCAGTAATAATAATACATTTATTATTATAATATGTAATCATTTTGTCATGATCCACCATGGACTGTGTGTGTTAGGTGTCTGTGTTTCCTGTTTTATTTTGAAATTCTTACCTGTCTTGTCTGTTCAGTTCCTGCCCTCGTGTCTCTGACTATCCACACCTGCTCCCCATTACTCCCCATTACTACACGTCCCATGAATCCACTTGTAAGTTCTTTTTGTATTCAATAAATCATCGATCAGCACCACTCAGCCTGCTTTTTGTCTGCGTTTGGGTCCTTCCCCTGCTGCTTATATGGTTAACCGTGAGACATTTATGAAGCGCTCTCACAGTTTGATTGCAGAGTGCATCACATGTTTCTGTTAAAAATAATCTCCTTCGTATTAGTGAGACGATCTACCTCAACCATACTTTCATTTTCTTTTATTATACAGTATTGACACTCATGTCTAGAAAAAGCGCCATGAACATGAAACTTTTTTTAAACACTTAATTTTGAAATTTCTGTTTCAAAGCCTCTTTTCAGTGCAGAGTATTCTGCAAAATAATTGTTACAAACAATATGCATGACAAAACAAATACACAAGATAATATGTATATATTATATTTTATATTAATTTGTATTCATTAGGAAAAAAGTACAAGGGGGCATCTCTGCAATGTGACATTTGATGCATTTGACATTACAGTGCAGTCACAACATTTAACATCACACATCTAACCAAGTGAAAGGGGCTTGTCATACTGTTTATCACTCATGCAATCAGTTCTTGTAAGAATTATGTTCATATGCAACTGTTTTTCATTAGAAAAATATGTTTTGAGGGAGACACTACATGGATGTCTTTTTTTTATTTTAATCAACATATCAACAAAATGTTCATATCATGTGCAAAATGTTCTGTCAACTTTTTTTCATATTTTCCCTACAATATCTGCTTGTGGCATGAAGGTCTGGTTAGGTTTAGCTGATTAAAATCACTGTGTTAAAGCTGCATAACTGATTTTTTAGTTTTTTTGCCACTTGGCGGCAGCACAACAAGCTGTAAACACAACACTTACATTATCACCATGTGTTTCCTACTGATCCAGCAGATGCAGAGCAACATCAGCATTCACTTTGTGTTTCTATCCACCTAACAGTCCAACGTTCACTCTCCTTTTAGCTCTGATTCAGTCTCCACCAGCTCCCGAGGGAAATATTTGGCTCTTTAGCTCTGAAATGTTCACAAGCTAATTGCTAACATTGTCTGTTTCATTTGGCGTTGGGCAGGTACAGTGCACAGTGGGTTTATCACAGCCTTTCTGCAGAAAACAGCTGCCTGTTGTGGCTGGAAATTAGGTTGACGAGAGCCAAGTTGCGGGCCAGAAAACCAAAATAATGAGCTGAAACAGGTGATGATTATCTGAGGGTTCATCACTACAACCGACACCTTTCACATTACACAGTCATTTGATGCGTTGTTGCAGCTTTAAGGTTAGGGAAAACTTGGTCATGCTTAAATGTTCAAAATGTCAGCACTGACTTGAGAAGATACGTGATGTGGATCTGAATCTAAAGTCAAATGTTTTGTTCACCTATGCTCCTCCCAGACCTCCTACTTTCCCCTGAAGTACACTGCAGGAACATCACACTCCTGCCTATACTGGAACGAAATGTTGCCAGAAAACATAAATCACTAATGCAAAACAGATGCGTATGAACAAAAAGTTGGAATATGTAGTTCTTAAAAAAGTTACATGTAACTCTTGAAGGCTGAACCTTTGAGGACTGTCTGCAGTATGTAGAAGATTCCCTCTGAGCACTTGGACACCAGTTTGTAGAAAATATTCACATTCATGACTCAAAATCTTATAAGTGAACTTGAACATAACCATTTTAACCTTTATATCATCTGTAACACAGATATTTTAACATGTTTATCTCCTTGTTCTACAGTTGCTCAAATAACTTAAATTCAACACATCCTTTTGCCAACAAGTCCCCCAAACTAAATAACAAATTAGGTCTTTTGTTTGCTGGAAACTGGAAAATTAAACATCTACAGCTCCATGGCAACTGGGCAAACTTAATCTGCTGAGGAAGATCGTCTGATGATATGATTGAAAGCTCCAGAACAGCTACTCAATGGACCATCAGGTGAGATTGTTGTCTCAGTTACAAAAGATCATTACAAAAAGACACAGATAATCTGTACAGAGCCTCACATAAATACACCACAACATATTACATGAAAAGACATTAGATACATCCACATTTATACCTATACAGACAAAAATCATAACTCACACCGGCACTGGAGGTCCTTGTCAGGTAAACAAACATATCTAGGTAATTTTAGACATTTGAACAAAAAACAGATGCTGTCATTTTTCTTGTGTGAACAGTCTAATATCTGCAAATTCAAGAGGTTGTAATTACTGCTGTGTTTGTGCAAGAAACACTGGCCTGCACTTAACAAATATTTCTTTTGACCCAACATTTCTTTATGTGCCAGATTTGCAACACGCTCACTGAGGCAATTACAAACATATGAGAATTACATTTTGTGATGTAGGACAGGGTTTGGCAGGCTGCCAGACTTAAATAAAAGGGTGCAACAGTGGAGTTGTGGTTGTGTGACAAGATAAAAGGTTTCTACAAGCATGCAAGTCAGAAAAGCTTTTATCCGTGACCCCAAATCTGCTGATACATGTGTTTGAATGTTTCCCGCAGATACAAATCATTTTTGCTACAAAATACAAGTTTACCAAATTAAAACAGAAAATAATAAAAACACACACTCATAATTCTTAAGCCAGAGTGCTCCTGTGTAACAGAGGCAGTGCAAAGGCCATGGTCTCCATTTTCAAATCACAATCTGAATCATTAAAATGGCTGACACAGTCCATTCAGGCACTTTTCTTTTATGCTGTTGCTCTTTTTAATCTACCTTGAGTTTCTTCAGAGGCTGCAAGGTGACAACAGCTATGATTTGCCCATTTCATTAAAAATGCCAGTGTGTGACAAGCCCCTTAAAAGTGCAATTATCTGCAAATTAAATATGCTGTCATGCTATTATCACAACCATTTCCTTCTGCCTCGCTGGATCCCCCATTCATAATTTAATCCTTTATGCACTCCCCCTGTTCTAGGTGTTGCCAGTGCTCCTGGCAAGGTAGGCAGAGAGGAGCAAGCAGGAGATGTCCTGCAGGCACAGAGATGAGCGGCTGGCCTTGTTGTGGGTCAATTATCAGTTAAAGTGGTTGTTTCTGTAGTGGTGTTTACATGTGGGTCAGGACTGTAGCTGGAGAAGAGATGCTGGCTGTTTTTTTTATGATACAAAGCCAAGAGAGAGAGAGAGAGAGAAAGAAAGAGGCGTGCATGGTGCAAGTTTGTGAGACAACATACCCATATAATGCATGTTTAAAATTACAGTGCATTGATTGTTTTACTATAACTGACTTTTGTCTGAGCGTATGCTTTGTTTGAGCATTTTTGCAAGCAGCACGTTTAATCGATCATATTTTAAAATACTGTAAATTTGTACTTTAGTCATGTATTTTAAACGGAATCAGTTACAAAGTCCAAAATCTGTCGCTTTTACTGTATTTGGTTTGTAAGAATAACAAATTACAATTACAAAAAAGGCATATGAGAATTTATTATGTTAAACCCATTTTACATGTGAAAAATTAGCATAGAGGCATGATGTGAAAATATAAACACCATATTATGCATTTCACATGCAATAAATCCACACATACTGTAGGCGGGTGTCAGACATTTCAAATGTGAGTCCATATATCACATATATAAATATACTATAGCTATGTGAGTGTCAATATAGGGGGAGGGCGCTAGAATAAATAATATAAAACTCCCACACTGTCTATATGAACACATGAATATACAGTACACTACATACAAATACATCTACAGGCAAATACATAAAGACCAAAGATCTTGATCATGGCCACAGCAAAGGAAAGGACTGTGAGTTTGGTTCATTCTTTCTTTGCGCTCTTTGTGGACGGATGTTTCATTTAAAGTTTATTAAAATAATTAAGTTGCCGTATTGAACCTTTCTTTTAGTTCATATGCAGTCTGATGAATCAAGCCCTGTTTTTTTTTTTTACTTCTTTTAAGGGAAATGTTGGTCAACTATCCTCTCTTGTCCTTCTAAAGCACATTCAGTTCACTTCAGTGAAACGAGGAGATTTGAAGCGCTCTACCTTCAGGATCTACATGTATTGTGAAGCGTAAGCCTGACTGCCTGTATTAACCATAAACACCCATTTGAGAGCACTTCCCTACTGGACTGAAAACACTGTCTGCAAACACAGAGGTGTTCCTCCAAGCTCCTGATGAAAGATGCCAGAAGTAACGTGTCTCCATTAATAACTTTACTTTGAATTTGCCTTTTAAAAACACTTAAAAAACATCAGTAAATTTATAAAATAACAACCTGCCATTAGTTTTAAGTGTGCTTATAACTATGATTGCTGGAAAGAAAATAAATATTTTCAATTTCCCCTTTAAATTATGTGATAAGACACTATTGATATTGGACACAGTCACTTATAGAGCTGACAGTGAAAGCTGTAGTTAATCGTAAATCTTCTGAAATCATCATATTGATGAGCTTTTTTTTTTTTAAATGAGAAAAATAGGATGATTGATGCCAGAAACATTTAAACAACAAAAAAAAATCTACTGTCTGCTTTTTAAATGGGAAGATATATATATATATTTATGATTGACGTATTTTCTAACCTGGTTCCTCTCTATTTTAGACTTCTAGACTGGTTCCAGACTGGTTTTCAGAGAGGAAGTCTTCATCAGTAATCATGCACAACACGCCACAGCAGTAAAAGTACATCAAACAGTGCGGATAGTATCTTTCCGCTGCTACACACTTTGAATAAGACCTGGGAGATTAAAGTGTGAGTCTGAAGTTGAGAGTAGCAGAGGAGGTTGAGGATGGCAGGTTGGGGAAAAAAAAGAGAGATTTGAATATTAAATGTGGCTTTTATCACATCGTACTAGATACCTGTCTGATGTGCGAGATATGAAGCCCCCTTTCAGTGACTGTCAAGTGTCAGAGTGAATTTCGGGGTGAGCAGAGAAAACACCACGAGGCAGTTTGATCTCGACAAAGTGCAATTAGTGTCAAAACTGTGAGGAGCGGAGGGTAGATGGTTTCTGCTGATCTGAGGATGATGACAGGGTGAGGCTGAGGGGGGTGTTACCTGTATGATGATGAATGGGGCTCAGCGGATTGAAATGCAGCAATTTCAGTGTGTTTGTTTGTATATACAGGTACCTATCAAGAGCTAATGGGTAGAGATAATGGAAATGACCCGATCTCTCTCTCTCTCTCTGTGTTGTGGTAATGTCAAAGCATCAAGCATCTCCCACATCTGTAGTGACAGATATGAACAGTTATAGAGGTACATATTCTAGCTAACAATAATCCTATTTTCCATTCTTGTATGATGTGTGCGTTTTTCTGTCAACATATCATTTCTTGTGGAAATCATCATTTTTAGCCACGCTAGCTGCAAGGCTCGGTCACTTCACCACTTTGCTCCAGACTGAAATATCTCAACAACTATTGGATGGATAGCCATGAAATTTGGTACAAACATTCATGGTTCCAAGCAGATGTAATGACTTTGGAGATCCCCTGACTTTTCCTCTAGCGCCACCATGAGGTCGATGTTTGTGGTTTGTGGTAAAATGTCTTAACACAGTCGTGTCCCTCTCAGGATGAATTGTAATAACTTTGGTGACCCCCTGACTTTTCATCTAGCGCCATCATCAGGTCAAACTTTTTATGTGTCCAATACTTTATTTTTTAACCAAATACCTGCTAAAGCTAACAACATTCCCATCACCCTCACCTGTACTTTGTGTTCATTTCTAATTAGCAGATGTTAGCACGCTAACACACTAAACAAAGATGGTGGACATGGTTAGCTAAACACCAGCATGTTAGCATACTGACGTTAGCATTTAGCTTTAGTGTGAAAGTAGTGATGAACCTATAGAGAATTATCACCGAACTCTGCAGTTGCCCTCAGCTGTTTGGAGCGTTTAGGCGTCTTTTAACTAGTTGTTTTGATTTTACAGCTTGAAACTGAACTGTTTGGTTCCCTCTCATCATTTTCATCGCCGTCGTTTTCAGCTGCAGCAGGCGGAAGTTTTCAATAGAAAAAGCTCTGATAAACCCACTGTCCACGGCCTGTCAGAGAGTTGGTTGAGACCAAAACAGAGCTAAAAGAAGAGTGAATATTGGAATATTGGTTTGTCAGCTGGCCAGAAACACAACTCCAAAGGTGGCCATTTTATTGTTTCAGGACTTTTTCACTAAAGTCTCTCTGAACATTGTCTTCTTACTGTCCAGTCACGAGTCCAGATATGACAAGAGATGAGTTGACAAAACGATGTCAGTGATGAATCATCTGAGTCACCTTCAGTTGTCACCATGCGCTCACAACAACAAACTTAACGTGCAGCAGCGAGTGGTGTGGCAAGTACTTTGCAAACTTATTTAGCCCTGGGGGTCACCTCTCAGGCTACATACAGGCTGCCCTACCTTATTGGTGAAGGCTACTGGGGCTTTATGCAACCTAAAAGAAATACCTGCAGACACTACTCAGGGCTGAGGAAAGGACTGCTAACTTTCGGGTTAAAAAATAAGTAATCCATATTTCTATTTGCAGTTAATATTCTCCTGTGAGTCTAGACCATGAAGGTCACTCCCAATAATTATATTAACTGCTCAGTGCATTAATAATATATAAGGGTTTCTTCTTTCCTTTCTTTGAACTCCTTCATTTTCTGTTCCTTTCATTTCTTTTTTTGCCCTCCAGTTATTAGTGAAATCATGACAAGCAGCAAGTCTGACTTTCATCTTGAATAATGTCAACTGGGATGAGTCATGGGGACGTCTTAGCAATGACTTACCCTCCACTCAGACGCAGCGCACTGCTCCGTGTACCATCATACACTGGAGCTGAGGTAGGGTGAGGTCATCGCTAATGGGATGTGAGACCACAGGGGATGGGTTAGGAAAAATATCATATTATCCTGATGAATCCTGCAATAAAAAGGAGGATCTTAAGATCCGTAGTATAGAAACACAAACACACCTTGTACAGAAATATCAGGTGTTTCTGAAATGTTAAGTACTAAAGCCTGTGTATCATTCACAGTGCATCAGCAGTAAAGCTGCCACAGCCATAAGGCTTGTAGAGCCATAATTCCTTTGCAGTACCGCCTGTTACATAAACCTCCACTCATATGCACATAAATTTCATAGGTGTGTGTACATTTTGCCATAGTAGGTTGTTTAATTCAATGCAATTTGCATACCCGCATCCAAAGAATATTTCACCTTCCCACGCATATGCCCACTGAGCTTATACTCAATGGCAGCACATACTCCTGTAGTGAATCTGCACACACACATGGGTGTGATTAAAATGCTCACACAGGTGCCTAAGTACATCCATGGATATATCACACGCTGCGTTTGGACTGGATGGAGAGAATACAATAGGTTTTGAATGTGTTATGTGTTACACAGCCAAACACTGACGTCTCAGTTCGGCAGGTCGCCACTGAAGATCCACTGCATTGCCTAGGTGCTGCCTTGTATGGCATCTTGGAAAATAGTGTAGAGTTCAGGTGACAAATTAAACTACGTAGGCTTTGTAATTAAATATGAAGATGTTTTTTTGGAAAATGTAAGAAGCGATCAATTGTGGAATGTCACCTCTTTAGTGGGGAAGGAACCAGAGCTAGTGCAGGAGGTGGAGCTGTACCAACTAGATAGTTGGGCTCACCTCTATAGCCCTGGGTCTGGAACCAGACTTCTGGAGAGGGGCTGGACTTTCTCCTTTTCCAGAGTTGCCCAGGGTGATAGGCACCTGGTGGACTCTCCTAAAACGGCGATTCAACCTGAAAAACACAGTCAAATCCATCTGATATTCTCACTTTTGTGGTAAAGCAAAACTAGAGAAGTGGTTCCCAATCTCAAGGCCAGGATCCCTCCAAGGAGTAACAAAATCTGGGAAAAAAACACAACATTTTACCCATTGTTTTCTAACTTTCTAACCTCCAAAAAATATTCAAAGGAAACAATCTGAGAAGGGAATATCAGTCTGTTCACTACTCAATGACGAGTGCAACAATAAAGTATACTTTATCTTATGTGACGAGGGGTCGTAAGCGGCAATTGCTTAATTTTAAAGGGCCATAAGGTAAAAAGGTTAGGAACCACTGCAATAGAGGAAGTAGTGTTTCCTTGCATAAAGCTCAAAATGGACACTGTGATAATAAGGTCAGCAGGGACTGTAGCAGGAGGCTTTTGTTCCATATGGAGTTGGGAGGGCTTAGTCATGTGACTTCCGGTTGTCCGGCGCTGCAGTGCTGCAACAAATGAGGTCAGCCTCCAGGTATTGGCTTGAACACCAGGCAGCGCCTCAGGACGAGCACTGCTTTACACACACACACACACACACACACACACACACACACACACACACACACACACACACACACAAGCACGCAATAAAAACACACTATCACACACATCTATGCATGTATAAAGGCTTGCACTGTGGCACACACCTCTATCTCTACACACACACACATACACACACACACACACGGTGTGTCTGGTCCCAGTGGAGATGAAGTGATGCAAAATGACATCAGTCGCTCCTGTTTCTGCATGTGACTCATTACTCTGGCCGATAAAGGCTCACCATTATCACTGCTGGGAGTGAGCAAACAGGTCAGGTTATCGCTGCACACATCACCTGAATTGGACATGGGTCTATTGATCACCAGTGTGATGTGAGGAGGCTGATGGTCACTGCACAGGAAATTAATGTTACACAAGAGAGAAGAGGGGATTGAGGGTGTTACTGTGTCATTCAGAGTGAGGTGTTGATTCATTTGGAGGGTGAAAAGTGGGAGTGTGTGTTTGAGTCGATGCCATTTGTATCCTTAAAGCATCGTAATCTATTTTTGGTCAATAGGAGGCAGAAAAACATTAAGACAAGCTGACAGATATACAGCTACCAATATCACCAGTTTATAATGTTTTTATGGCTGTGGCTAGGAAACAATTGCCTAACCAGCAGACACAAAGCCACACACGAGCTTTCCTGTGAAATTATAAATTATAAACAACTATAATAAGATACAAACAGTGTATACTTTTTAATTAGCTGAATTGACTATATAAGAGCTAATATTGGATTTTATTTACATGAATGTGCTGGCATTATGACATTTATGTAGTTTTTTCTTTTTTACACCAAGTGAGAGATACTGAAGTGGGTGTCAGACATTTCTGATCTCAGACTCGGTGTTACAACAGTTTCCCCCACTCTGCTGCTCATATTTACAATCTGTATGATACGAAATGCATTATCTGAGCTTTTTAGCTAGAAATGGCTGATTGAAGACAAGAAGAAGGGCTGTAAAACTAAACCAGTGAGCTAAAAGAGGCCTAAAAGCTCCATAGAGCTGCAGAGTTGGGTGTGAATTCTGTCATTCTGGCACTATGGTATATATTATCCTACATTATATTATATTAATATTGGTTAATGCAGCTTGCATTAGCATTTGTAGTTAGTTGGGTCATGTGAGACAGACATATATCTTTAAATTATTATCTATCAAATAGTCAAGAATCCATTTGTGTCCACTTGGTGTTTATTCATTTGAATAAGCTAATGTGCATGTCAAGATACTGAGGAGTGCATCTAATCTCTTCACCTATTATCTGCTTTCCTGTTGTGTTTACCACGCAGACAAGCAGAATAGCAAACACACACACACACACACACACACACACACACACACACACACACACACCTGGGAGAGTGGTCAGCCAGCTGACCCCTGGTTTACCTGTCTACAACCAAAGCACCCCTGCAGACTTTGTCCTGTCAAACACTGCTCTTATCTCAGGTAACAGGATGAAATGAAAATCTGAAGCTCAGGTCGAACCGTCTCAATCAATGAGTAATCAATAAAACTGTACTTTGCATGATAGGAAACCCAATAAACAGGTTTGAAAAAATGCCTGAGGTTGTCTTTACTGTAACAGACAGATTAATGAGTCACCTTAAAGAATAATTATAGCCATATCAGTGTGTAAAGACATTCACATGCCAGGTTACAACTGAGCAGGGGCTTCAAAACTAACCCTTTAATTAACCTTGTCATAAAGTAAACATTTCCCAGCAGATAGTTTCCTTTATTTCAGGTTCATGCCCTTCTCTTTATTCATAATGCCATGCAGCTATAGGACCTTTACAGCATATCATTAATGGAGAGAATGACAGAGAAAGAGGATGAATTATTTCCCTCTCTCCTCCAGCCTTATAAACCCAATGCGAGGACTCGCCATTATCAACTCCCCGGCCACTCATCCAGACAAGTGATTTGTGCCCGCATTACTCATCCTGACACAAAATTACATTATTCATCTGTTGGCCACAGAGCCCCTCTATGGTGCTGAACTGGAGAACAGTAGAGCTGAAGTTAATTGATTTGTTCGGAGGAAATGTTACATGTTTGGGCTGATTAACATAGGGGAGACAGAGCTTTACTGTACCTTTGTCCTCTCGCTAACGTCCCACCTGACAAACACAAAACACTGAGGAGGGAACCAACACGCATTTGGCTTGAGAGGACAGACCTGCTTCGAAGGCCAAATCTATTAGGACCATTACACGACGTTAAAATGAAAACAAAAAGTTACATTAAGAGTAAAAAAGATCTATATAAGTTGTGGCATCAAAGGCACCAAGGTAAGTTTATTACAGTTGTAAACGTGGTTTGTTGGTATTAGCATTTAACATTAGACCCTATCTGATCTATTGTCCTTATTCATCTATTTACATGGACATATGTTTATGTTAATAAACTCTACCTGAAACTGATATATTGTACTTAACATTACTTGAACACTGTGTTGTGAAAAATGCAAGACTTGTGCTCTTGGAGTCCATAAACACGCCGGTATAGTGGCGCCTTTAATATATAGTCTTGTGAATATGTGTTTCATCTTTCTCTAATCCTAACCAAGTAGTTTTGTGCCTAAACCTAACCAGACCTTAGATCATTAAACAATCATATTAGTAGCTTTTGTAGCAGTTGTCGGTTTCGGTTGGCATTGACAACATTTTTCTTTTACAAAAATCTTTTCAGCATCAGATCTGTGAAATAATAATATATATTTTTTTCTTTGCATAAAGTATAGCAGACCTGCAATGTACGTTCTTTTTACATGTAGAGTTTCCCACCCTAATTTCAAAATAGCTGCTATGAGAATAGCATCCACTCTTTATTTATAAAATATATTATATACCTCATGGCAGCAAACTGTCATCCTGTGTAAATAAATGGTTAGAGCAAGGTACCAACACTAATAGGTTTAGGGGTTAAATTCCCTGTATATCTCAGTCAGATCCACAGCTTTACTCTTAAGGTAGAACCCCCTACTTAACGCATGACAAAGGAAACTTGCTGAGGATGGAATAAAAAGTAATTTAGCCCGAGGATTCACCTCTTCTTCAAAGAACAATACTCATAGTCTATTGGCTGACTGCTCACTGAGAAGGATTTTCCAGCAGAAATACAAATGAATTTACTAAAGAGGGAGGAAAAAAGAAGCCCCAAAGCCCTCTGAGCCCAATATTCATGTCAATACCAAATTAGCATTGAATAATGGCATCCATTTCCTCTCTCACATCACAGGCAGCAGGACAGCAGTCGCCTGTAGAGACGTTGTGATGTAGCGGGGCAGGACTCCCCAGACAGGAGAGGGCTCTTCATATTCTGCCAGTGGGAGATTCAGTTAAAGCATTAGTGATGTGGTGGTGGAGGTGGTGGGGGGGAGTTGGTTGTGGTTTGGGGGGCTAGATCAAAATGATGGGGAGATCATCTTTCTATCAAACTCATGTGTGAAGGTGTGTAAGTGCTGACGGGAGACTGGCAATTCATTTTTGGTTCCAGCCATGTTCAAATGTATTTATGTTATTGCTGCAACTAACACTTGTTATTACTTGATTTCTGCCACTAAACGTGTACCTCTTAAACTGCACCTGTCCCACTGCTGAGCCAATTGTTACACAGAACTTTAGTTTACGTTCTGGTCAAGATTAGCACCTTTCCAAATATTTCATGCTGAATTATGTGGAAATGTGTTTGAAATGACCTGTAAGCCATGACAAATGTTCCATTTAATGGCACAGTAACAACAAATGCCCCCTCGGTTTTAAATATTTCACTCAATATAAGCATGCTGTTCATTTTAAGTCATCCTCTAAACAAGCATTTACACAATAAGTGACCTTACCTGGTCTGACAGTGCAGAAAACTGTTTCATTTAACATTAAATACGGAGAGATTTGAGTAAAATATTACGCAGATTGAAGGTTAAGACTTTAAACTACTAAGTGATAAGTGGCCGACTGCAGCAGCTTGTGAACACATTTTTGCCAGTGGTGGAAAGTAACTAAGTACATTTGCTCAAGTACAAGTTTGAAGTACTTGTACTTTGCTTGAGTAATTACATTTTATGATACTTTGAACTTCTACTCTACTACAATTTGGAGGTGAATATTCCACTACATATCTGACAGCTTTAGTCACTAGTTAATTTGATTCAAATTATCAATACAAAATATAATCAACTAATAACCGATGATGTATTATTATAGATTATAAGATAACCAGCAGTATATAAAGTAGTTACAATTTGCCCCACCTTTACCAGCTGCATAATAAGCACTTTTACTTTTGGTACTTTGAGCATATTTTGATGCAAATGTGCTTTTACTTAGGTAAGATTTTGAATACAGGACTCTTACTTGTAACAGAATATTTCTACATGTGGTTTTGCTACTTTTCCTCAAGCAGAAGATTTGAATACTTCTCCTGTTGCACTGTTTTTTTTACTCCACGTGTTTGTCTCCTGTACACAACCTTCACAATCCAAGCTCATTCATGTTATCACTGTTGAGTCAGGCAGCTGAATGCAGCTCACCAACAGTGAAATACATTTAAAAAACACACATAATCTCAAGCTTTGTGTCCCCCTGTTAAGCCCTCTGCAGTTTCATTTCACTCCCCGTCCTCAACACAGCGTCAGGATATCCAGAGGAGTCCTGTTGGCCGCGAGAGGCTCTCAGCAGCACCTGGTGTGTCTGAACTGGAAACCTGATCATCGCAGGTACAAGAATAGCTCGACAGGGCCGTGAAGGCCACTGACCTGCTGTGAACTGTCACTGAACTTCTGTCCCTGCTGAGGACAAAACCACGCCCAATGTTTGTGTGGGAATGTCTCTTCGGGCTCAGGTTTCCTTAAACTCACTGCTCAAAAGCTCTCGACATTTTGATTAATGCATCAGTCATAATAAGCCAATAATAGTGTAACTGCTTTTTCTGCATCGACTACTTTTGATTCCACAAGTATATTTTGCTTATGATACTTATGTTCTTTTACTTAGGTAGCATTTTCAATTCAGGACTTTTACTTTTCACAGTGTTGTATTGCTGCTCGTCAGTGGTGGAAGAAGTATTCAGATATTTTACTTAAGTAAAAGTACTAAAAGTACTATAGTGTAAAAAAAGGCCCTGCATTCAAACTCTTACTTAAGTAAAAATATAAAAGGACTAGCATCAAAATATAGCTACTTAAAGTGCCAAAAGTAAAAGTACTTATTATACAGAATGGCCCCTTTCAGAACCATATATATTACTGGATTATAATTACTGATAAATTAATGTGTACATCACTTTTAATGTTGCAGCTGGTAACGGTGGGGCTAATTTGAACTACTTTACACACTTCTGGGCAGCTTAACATATAATAATATATGATAATTTATTAATTAATTTGTATTGTGTATTAAAATGTTGCAAATTAACTAGTAACTTAAGCTTTCAAATGAATGTAGTGGAGTAAAAAGTACAATATTTGCCTCCAAAATGTAGTGGAGTAGAAGTAGAAAGTAGCATAAAATGGAAATACTCAAGTAAAGTACAAGTGTGTCAAAACTGTACTTAAGTATACAGTATTTGAGTAAATGTAGGACTACTTATTTACATTCCATTATGTGAATACTGCCTCCACCACTGCTTATTGCTGACACATGAGTTGTCCTTTAGCTCCACTCTCTAGTCGTATTTCTATATTTCTACCTGTGCAGAAACACCTCGCTGTTATAGTTTTCTTTTTTTTTTTTCCAGCAGCCAGGTGGACCAGAGGAAGTGAGAGTCCCGGGCCGACCCCGACATGGCGGTAGGACCACCGTTTGGAAACGAGCTTCAGAGAACACACACCCATGTGCGGCCAGTAGGAGGGGCCATGTGCTGAGGTGTTTGAGAAGGTGATGCCGTAAAAGCTCCCAGTGTGTCGCAAACCAGGTGTTTTGCAGGGGGTGGGGAAGGTGATGTCGTAAAGCGGACAGGGGAAAGGGAGGGGACGGGTGAGGAGGAGGAGGAGGAGGAGGAGGGAGGTGACTCTCGAGCGGCTGCGGTTCAGACTCGGCGAGAGGATCATGGCGGATGGCCCCAGGTGTAAGCGCAGAAAACAGGCGAACCCGAAGAGGAGCAGCGGTGAGTCCCAACTCCTCCGTAACCGCCGCGGGAGCGAGCCGGGCGGGCTGCCGGCGAGCCTTTCACTCGGTAAACCGCTCCCGGAGACTTTCTGGGAGTGAGTTGGACCACGTTTCGGGGACTTTTTGGGGGAGTATTAGTGTGGCGGTGTACCGTTATACCTGGCTGGCTTCTCCCTCCGCCTGGCGGTGCACGGAGCCGCCTGACTGAGTGAACCGTTATCCGTCCGTTATAATAACCGGAGGAGCGCTCGATAGTTGTCTGTATTTCTTTAGTTTCCTTCACTTTTCCTCTCTTTGTTTCTGTACTTTTTTGTGTGTGCTACTTTTCCACCCCCGACAACACTTGGCGGCAGGTTGCGGGGCTTTCACATAACAACGTGGCCCGTTGAGCGCAGTTTGTAGTTTAGTGTAAGATCTTTTTTTTTTTAGGGCGAGGTTGTTGCGGGGTTAGTTTCGTGCTAACTTGCTGCTCACTCGGCCCCGGACGGTGCAGTTTCTCATTCCCGTTCAGAATAATTCAACTTTATCCGTTTGTGTTGACGGCCGGATGGTAAATCGTGCGGTTTGCGGTGAATGCATGCGAGTTTTTGCATGGGCTTTGGTCGGATTCACTAGCGCTCCGGTGATGTCAAAGAGATGGGATGTTTATTTCATCTCCACTTCACCCCTCCCTGCTACAACTGCGACACCACACGTTACCTTAGTTAAGGTAAGACTGGAAACTGTATTTGTAATTCTTATGAAGTTAATTGCCAAATGTATCACCATGCAAACATGCATTTCCTCGTGGCCCGCACCAGTTTAGCTTTATTAATCTTGCACTTTTTGTTATTCGGCGTGGGTTTTTTGTCGATAGTCTTGCAAATTGCTCCTATTGAAGATTTACGGCTGTTGCTTTTTGCACCTGTCAATTCGGGAACCGTTAGCAATGCTGAAAATAATTTTTTTTTGTTTTTGGCTGCATTTTGGACAGTATAAGGGAATGCATTTTTTAGTTTCTAAGCATAGGTTTCGAGCCACTTCATTACAAAATAAGGACTTATAGTTTCCTATGTCTTTGGTTGTCAGTGTTGACATCATATTTATCTTATTTTACATAGTGGAATTTGTATCTGCTGTGATGTAACAATTCTCTAATGTCACCTACAGCTCAATTTATCTCCATGATATCATTATTAAAATGATCTCAGAACAGGTGTTTGTGGGTAAGAGGTAAAGGATATAAAAATAGAAATCAGATGTAGATTGTTGTAATAACTTTAAATTTATACAGCCCTCTGGAGCCCGAGTCCCTCATTGGACGGATTTTTACCTGTGCTCTCCCCCTCTTACATCCCATCAACCAATAGAAAAGTAAACCCATAAATAAATATATATAAATATATATATATATATATATATATATATTTTAGGCACCGTTATGAGGCATGATGTGTGTGAGCCGAGGGGCTGGAAAGCACCTTTTTTTCTCCTGCTGACGACACGACGGTGACTCTGCGCGTCCGTACAGGAGCCATCACCATCATGTTTACCTGAACGCGTATAACGGGGCTGACAAATGGCCTAGAAATAAACAGAAATAACACCTGCGGCTCTCGACCGTTAACGGAACAGGATCTGCTCGCCGTTTCTTAAAGGCTCTGTGTCTCGTGAGGAGCCAGGAAAACCGCTCCAAATGTCAACTTGTGCAGGTAGAGATGATTTCTTTTGTAGTTTTCACCGTGTGCCGTGCCAGCTTCGCATGGATGCTCGCCTCCCTTCATTCTCGCGGGATTTATCTAATCGACACGCATTTCTGACCCACTTGTGCATGTTTTATCTCCCCTTTTTTTTTAAATGTATTTTTATGTGTACGGACTGCCTTGCTTGGTCGAGTGCACCCTGCAGCCCCGTGTGTGTCTCTGCGCGGAAAATGAGCGGTGCAAAAGGTGGTTATACCTCTATTATTCCCCACCGTGTACAATAACAGTGCTAATAGGGCTCACCGTCAAACCTCTCGTTTCCACCTATTGTGTTGCAGTAATTCGTTATACAATTTTCTGAGCGGTGTGCGGAAGGGAATGGCGGTCAGTACCATTACTGCAGTGAAGGCGGGGTTGCTGCTTTTTTTTTTTTTCTGGACCGGAGACAGCCAGGTACGCAAGGTGATGCAACACCTTTAAAGGTGTATTTTAACCGATTTTCTCGTGATGTCCTTGCCGCGTAAGACTCAAATACTTGATGGAGACATTTCTGAGCGTCTCGTTTCGTTTTAATTCCCAAACGTTAAACGAGATTATAACGTGAAAGGAGCGCATCCCTGTCCGTGTAACGGGGCGCACAATCAAGATGGCAAAAGGTGCCGTGATTCAGTGCGCACCTCTTTCATGTGCTGCAAGTGAAACTCATCTGCCTCTCATTTTCGTTTCATTTTCAACCTGCCTCAGTTCAGACGAGCATTTCTTTTATTAGTTTGCATCCACATGACACAGGCTGCTCGTTCACAGCCTGCTCTCTCCTTTGAATTTCAAAAGAAGAGCCCAACATTAGCCTGTGCTAATGTACCATGACCTCCAGCCTGTCATCACCATGATGTGGCAAACAGCTGCTCATATTATCAACGATATACTGTAACAAAAGCTTCAATTTGTGCTTGTAATTTTCCATATGCTCACAACTGACTTTGTCCTCTATAAATCTAACTCATTTACATGCCAATTTAAAGGTGGACAAACATTCTGCCAGGTATTAGAAAGTGAGTAAACAGACTGTAGCTGGACTCACCTTAGCTTACATTACATCAGGCAGTATAGTATTTCTAAATAGTTTTTCTATTTATTTTTTATTGTATTTCTATATATGACACTTTTGCTGGCTGCTGTAACGCTAAAAAATTTCCCCGCTGTGGGACAATAAAGGCTTATCTTATCTTATATATCTGTATATTCCTCAGGTGATCGTGGATACATTTCACATCACACCTTTAAAAGCCTTAAGCCATCATGAAGCCAAATCTCCTGACAATTATTTTAATTACCAATTTATCTACGGATTACTTTCTCAATTTAACTATTTTGTCTATAAAAAGTGTGAAAAATGTCAATTATAATATCCCAGATCTCAAGATGGCATATTCAAATTGCTTGTTTTGTCCGACCAACAGTCCAAAAGCCCAATAAAAACCTACGAATGTTTACATGTAACAAAGAAAAGCAGCAAATCCTCACATTTGAGAAGCTGGAACCAGAGAATGTTTTGCATTTTTGCTTTGCTGACAATTATGATTTATCGATTATCAAAATAGCCAATTAATTTCCTGCATTAATTCACTAATCTCCTTTCTTCACTTGAGAGTTTTGCTGAGTCTTGTTTATTATTATGGATTACGGTCTGAGAACATTATAAGGCAAAGTATTACACAGATTTTCACAGTTGCCCCCAAATTACAGCACATTTGACACAGTGATTGAGAAAGACTGACAGCTGTAGTGTGTACATGGTTAATAACAATTTAGCATCTTAAACCATGTGTTAAGGGCACACTCACACCTACCGCTGGTTTTGTTGGGTCCAAACCATAATGTCAAAGTTGTCGGTTTTAGTTTCACATTGCACAAGTGTGCTTTTGTGAACCACAACTGTTAACAAAATCATTAGTAGATCGTTATCAGACGGAGCAGGTAGTCTGTCATTCTTGTTGGATCGTTAAAATAGTTAGGAACACGAAGAAAAAGCTGGATGTGAGCAACTGCAGTTTGGCCTTGAATATCTTTTGATGCATGAGCAACGCTGACAATCAGGTGTTAAGATCCATCTCTTCATACCCATAAAACCTTGTGTTTCGGAGTCATTTCCTGTAGTTATGATGTCATTCATAGTGAGCCACGTTGCAGTTTGCTTGAGAGGGGACTGAGACTCATATTCAGGTGTCTCGTTGCTGTTTTAGTGTGCCACCTGTAAGTTAAATAGAAAAGCATCGTTCTCACTTATCCAACCAAACTAACTGTAACCTGCCTGGTGTTATTTACACTTTACAGAGATGATTTCCCACCAGGCAGCAACTGTAAACATGCTGGTACAGAAGCCCAGCAAATGATGAGTGTCATCTTGCTATAGGCCTGCAGAGACCCCCAAAAACCTTCACATTTCTGTTACTGTACTTGTTTTTGCCTAAATTAAACCCTTACCACACATTACATTGTACATTACAGTGAGTTGTAGCAGCATCCGCAGTATATAAAACAGTTACTCCTATATTTTTAAAGCAATATATATGGACATCCTTGTAAAGAAAAAAAAGCGTAGGAGATAGTATGAAGTTGTTTTTGTTTTGACCAAGCCCTAACGGCCTTATTGAACTAGTTTTCAGCTCCGCCACATGTTAATCGTCTGCAGTTCTTCGGTAAATGGCAGGTGTCGGCCCTCCATGCACGCCGCCTGTTGCTGCTGCTGCTGCCTCTTTGGTCACGGCTTTGTCATCCCAACGCCTTTCCTCTTGCTTTAAACTGCTGCATGTTTGTGTGTGTACGACTGTGCTCTCAGCTGGGCTGTAATCTAACACTGCAATTTAGGGACTACAGGAATGCGGCCTGGTGTTAACATACCTTGACAGGATAAACACAGCAGCCTACTCCCAGGCTTGGACTGCTCATACGTGCAAGCCTGCCAGGGCCCGGGCCTTCACCAGCGTCTGTCTGCATGTCCTGTGGAGGTTTTTGGATAAATAAGGAACAGGGTTGGGTGTTTAAAGGTGCCCTGTGGCGTTTTCTTGTAAACAAACAAAAGTTATGTTTCCATTCAGAATTACTCACCGAAACACATTGTGTGTGTGTGTTCTTGAGGTCTAACAAACACGGTGAATGCATTTCCTTCCTCATAAAACATTTGCAAAGCCAATTTTTTAAGTATTTTAAATCTAGCATTGTTTACATCCATGTTTACTTGCTAGCTGTCTTGTTCTTTTCTGCTATTGCTGGCAGTTTGCTGCATATCCTGGTGTGTTACCGCCACCTGTAGATCAGTGGCAGGAATTTGTATGGCGTTACCCGCGTGCATGTGCGAACGCATGATAAAACAAAACCTAGTGCTACTAGAGGTCAAAAACTCCACAGGGAACCTTTAAGTATAGGTTCTGGAGTGGACGCTGTGCTAAAGATGTTGTTCATTGTCATAGTTCATAATAACCCTCAGGCCTGCACTGATATACGTTTGGTTAAATTATATGGAACATTTTCATTAGCAGTGATAGTGGTGCATTAACAGAAGTGTAGTGTTTACAGCAACTTTCAGTTACTCTGTTCACTGACTGCTGTCTTCTATAAGTTCTATCAGGTCAGAGAAACAGACTTTTGTTGATATGAAAGTGCTTTGAATCACTGTTTTAAAGGAATACTCTTGTCTCTTTGGTGATAGGCTCTTTGATCAGCTTGCTGCCGTTTGATGCGTAGATGAGTAGCAATTTTCTCTGTGTCTGGTATTTATTCAGCCCTCCTCTGTAGCTACTGAAGCTGCTCTGTTAATGCATCTTATATGTTGTACAAGCAAGCTTTGCATCATCTTATGAGGACTGTGGCCCTTCAGCTGAGCTTCTTGCTTCAAATCAGTGCTGTGTAATTCACTCTGCAGGACTATAGTGTGTTTCCCAGGGTTTCTAAACCATGACACACTGGCAGTGGCATGGCTCAACCTTGTACAGTCACACTCTCTTAAAGGAACAAAGGGTTAAATATAAATGCTGCACCGTGTTTTACAGTCCTCTTTTGTCTTGCGTCTTTGTATGAATGAACCCTTTTCTTGAGGTCACCCTAAGGTGCTCCAGTTACAGAGCAGAGGAGTCATGTGAGTGTCCTGCCACTGAGATAATATCAAGCATTGATTTGTTGCTAATAGGCCTTGCCATGGGCTGAGTTCATCCTGGTACACTCATTATAAGTCTGATAACAAAGAATAGATGTTATAATATTGTATAATCACATTTAGTAAATGCAGTTACACAAAATCCAACATGTTATTAAGCGTATCAAATAACCAAAGCTATTTTTATATGATAGATTATAGTTATTTTTAGTTTTTTACATTAAGTTATGTATTTTTTGAGTGTAATGTGAATATTTATGCACACGTCCACCTTTCTAGTCTATTAGGGAAATGGTCCTGAGTGTTATTAGAACTGGTTGTGGTCAACAGTAGCTGTTAATTGACCCATGACCGTTGGTCATTCATGTTACTTTCTCCCTGTGCTAAAGATCCTGGGGCTGTGTGTGTGTGTGTGTGTGTGTGTGTGTGTGTGTGTGAATGTGTGTGTGTGTGTGTGTGTGTGTGTGTGTGTGTGCTGTTTCCCTTGCACAATGGGCCTGTGGAATGACAAAGCACTACAGGATGTCTTTAGCAAGTCAGCATTAACCCTTCCCATCGCCTTTTATGGTCCAGAGGGGGAGGTGCGTCAGGGCTACTGATGCTGCTGCTGTGACTAATTGAGTAGTGTGTGTGTGTGTGTGTGTGTACTTGAGAGAGAGGGAGAGAGAGAGAGAGAGTGTGAGTGTGTGTATGTTAGCATCAAGGTGGGAAACTGCTACTTTCCACCAGGCTTTGCATAACAACACAGGCCTGCTTGTTTGGATTTACATGCATTAACACGGTTCCTGTGAGGGAAAATCAGCGGTTCCTGCTGATGCTGTTGCGTTTCAATTAGATGACGTCGGCTGATAAAGGCATAAAGGCACCTTGACAGATCAGGCGTGGAAAGATGACTCAATCCGGCCTAATAAAGGCATACGCATCAGCTTTATACCGGTTTAAACAATACACACCCCCGCGTCTGACTTGTTTCTGCAGTTATAGCAGGTTAAATTGAATAAAGCAGTCAGAGTCTGGATCATTTTACTCATCATGCACTATACAGCAACTTATAGTATTATGCAGCTAAGTACACATAACTATAGGTAACAAAAGTATAAAGCAAACATGGAAGGTATACCTAATGAGAATGAGATGAAGAAACAATATCAACTGTGGCCTTAATAAATTTATCTGATGGATTGTAAAAGCAGGAAGTGGGAAGTCTGTCACTGTAGAAACATAGTGACGGGGTTTTTGCAGCAGTGATGTAGACTGTACATCAGCAGATGTTCGGGGTGTGTTTGGGAACGTTGCTGAGGTAAGCTATGCCAAACAAAACAGCCACAATCACAATCACTTCAATAACTAAACTACATATCCAGAAAGTAAGCCTCAGTCAAATGACAGATGACTAAAAACATAAGCCAGCGCAAACGTGCCTGTTGTCATGCAGGTGCGATTTGCCCCTGCAACTCGTGAACCCTCAACATGGGAACTATTTTTAGTCGCGGTGAAAGGGAAATGGTGTGCTGGCCTCTAATTTGATATGAAACTGAGAGCAACTCATTCAGGCTGCACTGCACCGAGGAGTCTAAATAAATCGGAATCATGCAAGCATCTGCTATATGTTCTATATAGCAGAGATACTCCTATATAGAAATGCTATATATATGGAGAGAGAGTTTCTTAATTGAATGCATAGAACAATTACTGTATTGTGATATATACAGTTACTGTGATATAAAATTACATACACGTCATACAAGATTTTGGCCATATAGCTCACCCCTAGTCTGTATCACCTGTGTTGACAACACAGATTTTTAGAAAATAGCCCCCCCCACAGAGCCACGCACCCTCCCAGTCCTCTACAAAGAGGTCAGTGGTCAATGGAGCAGCCCTGGAGCTGTGTTACACCAGAAACCACATGAGCCACGTGCCGAGAAGCACTGTGTCAGTGAACAGCATGTTCATGTGTTTGGTGTATTTTCTCTGTGTGCTGCGTAAAGATTACACAGAAGTACACAAGGAAAATATACCACATCAAGGATACCATCAAATCATAACAAAATGGTGTGTACATTTTATAGTAAAGCTAACTGTGTCTTTACTGCACTGACAACAAGTCTCCACTGAAAAATTATGTGGACGCATTCGTATGTCAGAACATAAAACATGTTCATTAGCCACCCAAGTCCTCAAGTCTGTGTACACCTGAATCAGTTTAGGGCTAAACAACACCTTAATTGTATTAAGTGTGCAAGACTAGAATTGCAATAAAAACTTAAAGGCAGGTGGACCTTGAGGAAAAACAAATTTAGCTGGAATTATTATCCAATTCTTGTTCTGTGTCTAGGCTACAAAAATGGGTCTTGTCACACATTCAAAACTCCAATAAAATCAAAATATTCACAACAATGTCCAATAACAGAGAGAGAAAGAGTACTTCATTTAGATGACTGTTATTGTTAGTCAACGTAATCAATGCCTTCAAGAGAAATCAAGAATTTAATGTCTGTTCTTTCTGCCCATTTGTTGCTATCATTTCTTCACAGTTTGTTTATTGAAATTATCAGGGCATACATGAATCAGTAGTTCAATTTCGAAGTTTAAGTGCCCATTTCTGGACAGGTAAATGTACAGTACATAGGTAAATACCTCTATGCATGAAGAGATAGAGATATAGTAATAGTGATAATAAAACTTAAGCAAAAAAGACTTGTGAAAGATATGTGCCATGCTGAGAATGAAGAGCTCAGAAGTGGTAGAAAAGATCAATTTTCTGTACAGTCTGCCATGTTAAATTAAAATAAGATTATAGTAAAGCCAGCTCCTCCAAACTTACAATGCCGTTTAAAATTGATGTTATGAAGACAGAGTTTGCTCACTGCCACCTACGCTCAAAACAAAGCCAAATGTGGAACCAGAACTGAAATTTACCTCCAGCGCCACTGGTGCATAAACTCTCAGAGGAACTGCCAAATTTGTATTAGCACTTTTCTTAAAGGTGGCCTAACCCATTTCCACAAGTAACCTGCTTTGCTGTTGCCTTTCATCGTTCTCATTGAACCACCTGAATATTCATGTATTCAAGAGGCCCCTCTAGCAGCTAGCAGCTAAAACTTTAATCTATACTGTGGTGCTAACCAAGGCTGAGCGGTGAAAGACAGCCTGTGGTGAAGTTTCATTCTGCTGCTGCTGACCAGCATCCCATCTCACACCATGCATGTGTGTGTGTGTGTGTTAAAACTTCCATATATGAGTGCATGTGTGCATTAGCATGAGTGTTAAATATGTTTGTGTTTATACATTTGTGTGATTGTGTGGGTTATGTGTGCATGCAGGCCAGTGTGCGTCAAAAGAAGGAGTCCCATTCAAAGTCCTGTGTGTGTGTGTGTGGGAGAGGGGGAGCACTCTTTCACACTCAGCCGGTGGGAAACTCCTCTCCCTCTCCTTTGGTGGTGGTACAATTTGCATATCCTGCCATCCTCCATTCTCTTTTTTCTCCTGCCGCCTGAGAAGCAGAACAGAGGCCGCCGGATCCTCGAGCTCAGAGGAAATCAGTGAAAATGCAGCCCAAAGCTGCACCGAGCCACGGCCACATGTGCTGTACAGTAGAGACTTAAGTTGAGCCGTAATCCTGTGCATTCTGGCCATTGAAGTGGAATGCCGCTTGCCTGTGATAGGCTACTTGCTTTGATTCGCTTCCATTAAAATTGGGACACTTCTCAAAGGTACATCAAAAAGAAACGGGTGTAGGAAAGCTGAAACGAAAGGAAATGTGGCGCTGAGAGGAGAGAAGAAGATAAATAAAACAGAGAAACAGCGCAAACTTAAAGCTTAACATGCGATTATGACCCTTTACGTTTGTTTCTGTGCTAAAACATTGGTCTTCAACTTTGTGTCTTTCAGTTATAGAATGAAAAAGAGATTAAATGACTGGTCGAATAATTAATTCATTGATTGCCAGAAAAATAATTGTCAACTATTTACTTAGCTTCTGAATTGTGAGGATTTTCTGCTTTTCTTTGTCTTATGTGATTGTAAATTGAATATTTTGGGGTTTTGGACTGTTAGTCGAAGATCTGAAGATGTCTTTTCAGGCTTTAGGAAATTAAAATGGCCATTTTTAACTTGTTTCTGACATTTTATAGACTTTAGAATGATTGATTAATTGAGAAAATAATTGGCAGATTATTCAGTAATGAAAATAATTGTTGCAGCGCTCGAATTGAATGTTCTTCAAACAAGTAAAATCTACTGTTTGAGGAGTAGATACTTCTACTCATTTCTAATACAGGTGATTCACTTTTTAAAGGGATGTTGAGTAACTCTGCATAAAAAAAGATAGCAGACCTGACAAGTGTAAATGATTGACACTTTATTTAAGAAAATTTGAAATACCATGAGTGTAAATCACAGCAATTACTGATCTTGTCACTGGATTTATGAAAAATAAGGTTTTAAAGACTCAATGCTACTGACTTGGTGAGATTTCTTTAGGCTGTGCTGTCTTGACCAGGACACTACTGGAAAAGGTTTTGAATGTAAAATAGCACTGCATGCTTACTACAGTATATAGTAATGGAAAATGTTTCTTTAGGCATGCACCATGGCATATCCCTTTTTGAGCTTTTACCACTCTCAAATGCCTTTTCACAGGAACCAGATTATTTTCATAGGAACATTATGTATTAAAATAACTTCAAGAACCACAGTGGGTTATTTCTGATTTCCCATTTTATTACTTTATGAAACCAAAGTTATACAGTAAAAGCAAAGGATTCTTGGATGATTCCAACTTATTTGTGATTGAATAAACCTGAAGTAAAATGTAAAACCTACAGTAGGAGCAGGGGAGGCGACCTCCCGGCAGCCCCAGTGGTCTCAGGAGACATAAATCATGAGCGGTGGACAGGTGGGTTAGGAGGGGCCTGGACTCACTAAAGACCCTCCAGAGACCTCAGTGGGTACGGCAGCAGCAGGACAGGTGGGAGTGGAATAAAGAATTAGATTAGAAGCACAGAGGAGTGATTTATTCTCCTCTTTTACGTTCTAGCTGGCTTTCCATTTGAGTCTTTTGTGTCATCAGATCAGTGTGCATGAAATGAGAAGAGTCACACTGAAAAGCAGAAAATGACAGTGGACAGTACTGAAAATATGTGGCACAAAGAGAGGCATAATCACCTCACTGTTCAAAAACTAGTTCTCTAGAAGGCTATATTTATATATCTACCATTTATACACCTACCTTTGGTAGGCCCCTCTCTGGAGGGTTGTTGCAAGGCATTTTGGGAAAAGTCTTTTCTTACTAACGTCTTGTTCACATACAGACACAAAGGCTCTCTCCTGCCTCTCATGAGCCTGAAGCTTGCTGACAGGTTTAACAATGAGTTGGTGATCTACATACTAATATTCTCCTGTTGCCATTTTTCTGGTGCACAACAAACTAGTTAATTTCTGTATGGATGTGTTTCCATGCTTTCTCATCCAAGTCCTAGTAGCTTGTTAGAGTTACATCCCAGGAGAACTGGGAAGCCGTTGACCACGACATTCAGCTTTTTCACGTTTTGTTTACTTTTACGCGCTTGAGTTGGACTCACAGAAAACAATTCAGTGGTTCAGTTTCCCCAGGGGAATTAACTAAATGAACATGATTGGTTGTTGCCAGGTTGTTGCTCCCACATGTCAGAAGGTATCTGCATAAAGTTGAATCTTTCTCATTGTCCTCATATTGCCTCGTTCTGTGACTTTTGAATCTTTGAACAGTGATGGGCGTGCCATCATGTACCAAACATTTGATAGTTCCAGCTTCTGAGATGTGAAGATTTCCTTTTTTGTCTGCTTTTTATCATTGTAAATGAAACATCTTTGGGTTTTGGATTGTTTCTTGGATAAAACAAGCAGTTAAAAGATGTCACCTTGGGCTCTGGGAAATTAGAAATTATCACTATTTTCTGCTGTTTTATAGCTAAGAATAAATCAATTAATCAAGAAGATAGATTAGATGGTAGATTAATCGATAATCAAAATGTTCATTATTTGCAGGGTCAGTTGCACTGCTTCCAGATTGGTCTTCTCCTGGGCGTTGCTGGTATTGGTATTTGAACATCATTCAGTTTGCTCCGTTTTGGAATATATGTTTTTATTTGCTCTATGTGTGGACCTGTCTGCTAATAATGATACGACTGTAAAAGATACACCACTATTCTGTGGCTCTGTTTACATTCTGCTGACAGGTTTCTCTTTATTTACTGTGATGGTATATTTGTTTCCCAGTTGGATAGCCGCTGCCTCTGTTTTCTGTCTCCCACCATGCGGGACGGATGGTGAGTGAACACACTGGATTTGATTAGAAGCCGAGTTGAAATGTGCAATGTGGATTCTCTCTTTGTGTCCTTTGTCCATCCTGTGTCCAGTGGGCTTGATTAGCAGTGCATGGAGCCAGACGGGATGATATATGGCGCTTGTAAAAGTGAACACCGGGAGGAAGAAGGGAGAGGAGGTGGAAGACACCTTGCTTGCAAACAAAATCTGCAGGTCTATTCAAATCCCTTAATAAACTGTCAGTGTAGATTTAGATTTTGTTGATGTAGGAGAACATTAGGAGTCGTCCTTTTTAAATGATGCAAGCAAATTCACGGTTGAGTGAAAGAGAGAGCTGGAGAGGCTGGAAGAAAGGGAGTGTTGTTATTGAATTACAGGTGATGGCTGCTAATTGGGCCCTCCAGAGGTTGTGTGTGTGTTGTTGTGTGCGCATGTTTGATGTGAGTGTGTGTGTGTGTGTGTGTGTGTGTGTGTGTGTGTGTGTGTGTGTGTGTGTGTGTCTGGCTCTAGGGATGCAGAGTTGATGAAGCTGTTAGGGTAAAGTGCGGGGCCCCAGTGCGCTCCCTGAGTGCTGTGCTTTAGAGACTGTCCTGTCCCCGCGGAGGAGCGCTAATGGAGGCCACCCAGCCCTGATGAATTACACCTAGACTGGATGGATGGAGGGACGACAGAGCCGCTGGTGATGCTGCTGTAATTGAGGCGGCTGCTGAGCGAGAAGAGTGCTCGCTTTTTGATGAGCTGTAGGCAAGAAGCGACACGTTTGCACCGGAGCTGTGACAATAACAGCATTACCACCCCACTGAGGCTGTTGGCAGGGTGACGGCAGGTCCTGAAAGTCATATTGCACAAGCTTTTAATCCCAGTACATGTTATTCTACCTATTTTTCTATCACTGATTTATGTGACACAACAGTGACTCAGCCTATAGCCGGTCCATGAAATCAAAAAATGTGATGTTTGATGTCAGATCTCTGGGAGCATCCTCTGTTATACAAGAAGCAAAGTGTTGTACGTTTACTGTCGTAGCAGTTTGTGCTTGTTTGGATTAAACAGAAGAGAAATAGTAGCTAATATGAGCAGTGTGATAGCCGATAGTGCTAAAATGATTTGTTAATTGGCCTAAAATTGATAACAATCAAATTTATAATTATAGATGAATAGTTTAAGTAATTTAAGCAAAAATACCAACTATTTGCTGGTTCCAGCTTCTCAAATGTAAAGATTTGCAGTGTATGTAGTTGCAAACTGAATATAGGTTTAGAATTATTTTTCAGATATAACAAACCAATTGAAGATGCCAACTTGGGCTCTCAGAACTTCTCGTGCCCATTTTTCACACGTCTTCGACATTTTATAGACTAAAGAAGTAGTTCCCACTGCATATTTCCATCTCTCTCTTTACTCTGCCCGTGCCTGATTGGCTCTTGAACACAACTTCAAAGTTTTATTGTCTTACAACATTGAACCAAAGGCTTTTTTGACACTGATCAACAGGAAAAGACTATTTTATGTCACAGTGAAAATAGATCTCTACATAGTGATCTAAATGAATTACAAATATAAAATACAAAATACTTTTTTTGCATACACAAATATACACCCCCTCCAAGTCAGTATCTAGTAGCTGCATCTTGAGTCAGTGTGGATAGAGAATGGAAAATTTGCAGCAGCCCCGGCGCTCCAGGTCCAGGACCCGGAATGAGCATCCCAGGGCTGAAGGAGCGATAAGTGCTAATGAAAAATAATCATTAGTTACAGCCCTAATAGCCAACATGGCTAAACAGACAAAGAAAAGAATGCCGCCTACTGAAACTCAAACTTCAGGAAATACAGATGTAACAGTAACATCCACGCTAGTTTAGATGTTTGATAGAGAAACAAGGACGTTTGAAAGTGACAGGACAGATCAGGGACTGGATATGAGCCCCCCCCATAACATCACTTCCCAGCTTATGAATACTTTTTTGTCGAGTCATGACTGTGGCTTTCACTGAATTGATGGAGCTCTTTTATATGGGACTGCATCTCGTATTTCCCTGAATATTTTAATATGATGTTTTTACAGGACTGTAAGTAAATTGACTTTCAGTTGTGATGTGTGATTTCTGGTGGTTTTTGTGGATCTCTTTGGGTAAGATAATGGCACCAGCACCACAAAGTTTTAGCTTTCATTTCCTTGTGTAGTTTAAGGCTGAAATCGATTAAATCCAGCTTCTCACTTGTAAGGACTTGCTGTTTTCTTTCTCTTATGTGATATTAAATTGAATAACTTTGGGTTTTAGACTGTTAACAAAAAAAACAAGCAATGAAAATGTCACCTTGGGCTTTAGGAAATTGACAGGCATTTTTCACTATTTTTCCAACATTTTATAGACCACACAATAAGTAGATTAATTAAGAAAATAATGTGCAGATTAATCAGTGATAAAAATAATCATTAGTTGCAGCTGTAGTGTAGTTTCATGGTACTAATGCTGAGTAGTAACCCATGAAATTCCTGCCCTTTTCACTGCATTTTTGTATTTACTATCACATCCAATTTGCTTTCCCTTTGTAATTGTTATTCTTTTTTCCGCTGAGCGTTCAGGATCTCTGCTGTCATCGAGAATGCCACCGTGCTTATCCACTTTGGCAGATTTTTGTTGATTAAAGCGGTTTTGGCATCAGCGTTGTCGCTGCAGCGTGATTGCTGAGGTGTCAGCTGTTCAGTCTACAAGACATGGACAAACGAAGCTGCAGGCTTTCTCATCATTTTGTTTCTGTGTTTGGGATTTTGTCTCCCCCTACCTTCTCTGAGGGAAACCTCTGGGGCTAACACACCTCTGTTTGTTTTTATGTGCATGTGTTCTGCACGTGAAAACATCAGAGCAGCGGTCTGTTGTCAGCAATCTGTGTTGTGAGGCCTCGTTGTTAAAGACTGAAGATATCAAGTTAATATTTATGTGTGTGAAAGTTTGAGATTGTGTGGCTTTTTTACTTTAAAGGATGTGTGTCTGTTATGGCAGGATGTGAGTGGCGGGGTCTACTGTGTGTCCTTACAGGGTTTCCTTTGTACTAGTGCTGTAGCAGTGGTGGTTGGGGTCATTGTGTGGCCTTGTCGTGACCCTACTGATTTCAACATTTCTATTTTGTTTTCTACATTTTCAACAAAAAGATGATATTCTTAATGTTGCATTGTACCTGCAGTGATGTTTTTTTTTTCTTGGTGCACCACTGCTGAGTGAACGTAGAGGAAACTCTGTGTTATCTTGACACCTGCGTAGGTAAACCGTCATCTTCACTTTGCACTGTGATGTACAAACATCAGATGTCAAACCACATAACCAGCCTGGATAAGTTACAGTTTATCCTAATAGTTTATTGACATGATAAGAAAGGGACAAGCTTTTTCTATGGATGGTTAGTCTAGGTAAGATTTCAGAGTGTGTTTTAGAGTGATATTACTGAATACCTACTTTTTTGGCATTAAAATGATTACATTTGAAGATTTTGGTCTTAAAATGTTGGGATCAGCTGTGTTACTGCATAATAGCTGTTGACTTTTGGAAACCATCAGCCAGTGTAGTCAGTGGGCAAGAACTTTAATTTCCTGCCTTCATCAACTATGTAACCTAAGCAGCAGTCTGGCCGAGTTGCAGTTTTCCTTTTTGGGTTATCGGTATATGAGAATTGGCACAGGTGCAGCTCCGAGGCTGCAGCTTTTACATCTTGACTGGGTTTCATCAACGCTCCTTGTTTTCCCCTCTGGTCTCATGCAGCAGGCATCTTAATGTGAGCTCAGAGATACTTGGAGTTAATCTCACCAACCTGTAGTGAGCTTGTGTAGAGGCTCATTAGTCCCCAGTCGCTTTGCCTCTAACAGAAAAGGCAGGCAGAGGCCCAGAATTCAACAAAAGAGCAGTTTTTACAGCAACAGATCAGCAGTATGTATTCTGTGTACACCAAACTTCAATATCTACTACTAATCTAATGTTGACGGAACAAAAAAGGTGGAGCACAACTTCGAGTGCACAGCGCGCACATACAGTAATCTTGTAGTTCATCTCTTGCATTTTGGATTTAATGACTTCATAATTAGCTTTGCAAGACAAAAGGGGAAGTATTTTGTGAATACTTGGTACCCCGTGATGTTGGTCAGTAAATTACACTTTCATTTCATTAATTGCATACAGGAAGAAGACTGTAAGATGCTTCCAAGTTAATGCGGTTAACTTAAATAAAGTGGGCAAAGGACGGGAGTCAAGGGTTTGGCACACAGTGCACTGGAGTAAGAGACGAAATATAGTTCCCTCTTTTCTTTTTATTGAATCGTCTTGAATCGAGAATCGATGTAATTGAATGGAATTGTGAGACTGCCAAAGATTTTCACCCCTAAGTTAGTTAACTTTTTGTCTTGTACCAATGTCACAAAACCTAATTCTAATTGTGTGCAAAGGAGCAATTAGTCTATTAATTGATTGGTCAGTCGACAGAAAATTAATAAGCTACTATTTTGCTGATTGATTAATCATTTAAGTAATGTTTTTTAAAGCAAAAATGCCAAAAATTTACAGATACAGCTTTTTTAATGTGAATATTTGCTAGTTTTATTTGTCTTTATGGTAGTAAATTGAATGTTTTTGGGTTTTGGGTTGTTGGGCTGATGTGTCTGAGAAATTATAATGGGCGTTTTTCAATTAATTGAGAAAATTATTGCCGTATTAATCAATACTGAAATAAAACATTAGTTGTAGCCCTAATTTGAATAATGTGTGACTTGAAATAAACTCATGCTAATTTGGAAATGGAAAAAAAAGATGCATATAAAACTAATTAATCCAAAATAGGATAGGTATGTAGAAATATGTTAATGGGACGTGACCTAAAAATGTCTTCCCTCGTTGCCTTAAGTTTGACTTCTTTCTTGGAAAAACTGCCCTTGCCAGCCTCTTTTCTCTCCCACTCAACCCATGTCAAGACAAATCCAGTTTATTTATGTACATCGTGCCCTCATCAGATTTGTCTTGCAACAACTTAAATACAGCCAAAACAACAGCTGAAAACAAGCAGAAACAAGCAAACTCAAGGATTTGTTGCTAGTATGTATGTGTTCGTGTGTTAGCGTCTGTGAATGGGTGTGTGTGTGCGCGTGTGTGTGTGTGTGTGTGTGTGTGTGTATGTATATATATACACCCTTCCCAGCGTAGCAGGTGTGCCTGGGTTTCAGCCCCATTACAAGTCTCATAAATACCACCTGACACTGTTACAGCAGACAGGCTTCGATATAAAACTCTCCTCCTGTGGCGTGAGCATGCAGCCCTTCAGCACAATTACATTATACCACACTTCAGGGGAGGAAAGCTTCACCCCTGCCCAGAACCTCTTAACAGACCGAGCTGGTCTGAGCACACACATTCTCTCTCAAGCTGTGACTTATGACTTTAAATTTGAGCTGTTTTTATTTCTGTATTTTAAAGCACTTTGTGACAAACCTGTTTTCTTAAAAGCACTTTAAGAATTAATTAGACTTGACTCGACCTTAGTTGGCTCCTTTTTAGTTTATTTTAAAAGTGGATCCTCCAGAGCTAGAATGTGTAATGCCCATGGCCACACATGTTCATTAGAGACTTTAACCCCAGCCAAAACACACACACAGTCACTTAAATACACACACACTTTCAGAAGTGCGCATCAAATTTAATGGTGCTTAATGGAAAAGAAATACATCATGAAGGTCAAGGTGTTCTGGAGTTTAATCCCTCTGTATCCTTTAACAGTTAAAGCAAATTGGGCACATTTGTGGCCAGAAGGTGTTGTGGTAATTATAAATATTTGTATGGCATTCACTTTGTGCAGATACACCTGTGCAGTGTTTTTCTGTTTAGCCTCTTTGTTGCCTCGCCTGGGTGACATTTCAGTCGGCCGGCGATCTGAACGTGCTTGACATTTTGCTAAACTGCATTCGGAAAGGTTCTGTCTGTCCCTGTGTTTTCCTTCCCCCTCCTCCCTGCATTGTGCGACTGGGTAAACAGGCACTCACACACACACACACACACACAAACACGTCCTCACAGACTGCCTATACATCTGGGGAGTTGGCTTTGTACGCCTGCAGGTTTAGGATTATGCCTTTGTCTTTATTGCCTACCACAAACAGCCTTGATTTGTTTATTTTTGATGTTTTCCCTAAACACACCTGTAAAGAAAAAGTAGGCTAGCATCTCATTGTGCTCTCAAATCATCTAAGACTCTTTGTGAGAAGTGTTCCCAGATAGTGGCGTGAAGAATTCATTCCAAACACACTGCTGTTGTATAGTGATGTAAGGGTCTTTGAAAATATCACGGTTGTAGCTGAGCCTCGTCCAATCATCCCAGAGGTTCAGTTGAACTTTTAATCCAACGGCTGAAAGCATATGGAGATCGCTCCCCCTGCTTTGGTTCTGTGCCACTCAAACATGAAGCCTTCCCTCTGCACTGCCAGCTCTCCGGTACCCGGGCACAGTCTCATCTCCCAGCTTGACGCTTCCCTCGCTGACAGCCGTTCAAAGCGAGCTAGCTAGCCGCCCGGGATCCAGACGGCAGCGGCATGGTCTTCATTTAGTGAGGACAGAACTGCCATGCCAGCCGAGGCTGCAGGCCAGAGAGCTGCCTGCAGAGCTCGCCACGGCTGCTGCCAACTCCTGACATACAGTAGATGGGTGGTTTTGTGCCAGCAGTGCCAAAAATACAGTGGTCTGATTAAGTAATATGATGTAAGATGGTGGGATGGTGTGAAGTAGCCTGCTGGATTTGGAGATGGAGATATCGTTAGTGGAGAGAAGAGGGGAGGGGGAGGCTGCAGCTCTGTCCGTTCTCCATCTGTGTTCTTCTGATTATGAAATTAGGCTGCTGACTGGATACACAGACCCATTCATAAAGGCTTAATCTGTGAGGAAATTGGGACTTTACAGTTACACAGGTGGATTACAGTTAATACAGTACGAGAGTGATGCCATTTTACTCTAGTATTTGGATTTCAAACTAAATTTCAGGAGTAGAGTAACATTGTTTTCAAGGAAAGGTTGCACATTTAAAAATATATCTGTATGTTTTTGTAGTCAAGTCTGGTCTGGTTTTTAAATGTGGCTTACTATAGTACAAACTTGGTTATCTAATAACCATATTTGTGTAAACAATCACAACTGCTAGAGCTTTAAAGACAGTGAAATGTGAGTCAGAAGATTTGACTTGATTGCTCGAAAGTGGACATGACTTGGCAAGCATGGAGCCTCTGGAGAGCAGCAGCGACTCGGATACAACCGTGCATCCACTCCTTCCTCATCCGAGTTGTTAGATCAGGAGGCAGGAGAGAGAAATGAATAAATCAGACATGATATCCAAACACGCACCTCCGACCAATAATGTTGCTCCACTAGCCACTACGTTCCATGAGCTAACAAGTGTGGTTGTATAGCAACACAGGGGTTAGCTGTTCACCCCAAATCAGTGACAGAGAAAAGTGACTGTGAACTTTAACTTCAATGCAAACATTTTGCCTGATGTTACCTTACAGCTGACCTCAGTTTGCCCAGACTACTGAGGTCAGCAGTGTTATCCGAGAGCATTTTTGACATGACAGTAATAGCCTGTGTGTGTGTGCTCCGGCATGTTTACCCTAAAGCTCAGGGCAGACCCACATGAGGCTTGTCTGGTGTAAGCTAAGTGTTTAGTTTAGCGTAGCTTAGCCAAGTGAAGCATAGCACAGTCAGATACAGAAACTGCTCACGGCAATACACACTTCCCCCACAGGCTAGCTTGTGTTGCAGAGACACAGCTTAAACACACAGATGTCATGTTTTGCACATCACAATGCTCAGTTTTTACTGATGCTAAGCAGCTCTTTGTAACCAGCAAAAGTCTACAGTTCTCCGACCTATTTCCCAAGGAGTTTTCCGCCAGAGAGAGAGTGTGTGTGATATGAATACTGAGCAGACGGGAATAGGAGGAAAATGTAGAGGAGCTGGTAGTGAGTGTTAGATCATGACCACAGCAGTGCAGCGGTACCTGCTGGAGCATAAATCAGGCTCACAGAGATTATTATTGATAAGATGGAAGTGTTTTTTCCTGTTGAAACTCACTGTGACCAAGGTAAGGGAGAGGAGAGATTAATTCTGCATGCAGGACTTGAAAGCAGAGTTTCATGCCAAAATGAGAAAGCCACATTTTTTTTCTGCTAAAATCAGGCAAAGGGGAAAAAAAGATTCTTGGCTTAAAAGTAAAACCAGCTATTGAATATATTACGTTTTATGCTACCTCACGATCTTTTGTTTGGGAAACGTGTATTTGTGAGGAATGAACAGTAACCGTCAGGGAAATTATTTTTTTTCCTCCAAAGGAGAGGGAATCTTTTTAGAAATGTATGCATTGTCACATCAGTCATGCCAGGGGACTCGTGAACCACTCAAACAGCCCGTCTTGTGGTCTCCACAGGGACAGAATAGGTGGGAAATAGGTTGACTGTAGTGTATTGATTGGGTGTATGATTAGCTGAATGCTTCTACATTACCTGATTGCCTACAGGATATCCTCTGGCATCAGGGAAAGAGAAAGCAGGGCCTAATGGATATTATATTAGTCCTCGTGCATACTGAAAATACATCACGAGTTGAGCAACTAAAGCATGTCTGGAAAACCAGGGTGTGGATTGAAACACATGATGTGCTGGAGGTAGTCCTCTACTCTGCACTCTGCATTTGAGCGTCTCTGAAGCTCCGTCTCTCCCATTATATTTTATGATAATCATTATATTATAAATGGTTTTTAAGGCTGTAGCAGGCAGGGTGAATCTCAGGAAGTAGACGGAGCGTTGTGTGTGATTAAAGACTTTAACAGGTGAACCTGAACGACATTTGCAGTTTGATAACCTCAACAGTCTTGAAAGGAAAGGTCAGTGCAGATAGTATTAATACGCAGAGCAGAAACCAAGAAGAAGTCAAGTACCACCATTGTTGTTCTGAATGACTTGTTTTCACTTTCAGAAAAGAGTCCAACTGTCCTTTTAGCTTTCCAGGCAGCTTCCTCCAGAGCATCTTTTTTTCTTGCTGGTTTGATCCAGAGGTGTCACTCAGGTCCACCGATGAAGCGAGGCCTGACTGAGAGGATATTATCCTTGTTGTACCCACCAAAGATCAACCCAACCCCCACTTGAAGTATAGAGTGACAGGAAAGATGGAAGACAGAGAAAGGGGGCTGAGCCTTGTGTTAAAGGTCATAAAGCAGCACTGCACCCACACTACATGGCACATGCCCCAGTCCACTGAGCAGGCTGGACAGAACCTTTCTGTCACTCTGTTTTGTGACAATGTCCAATCTAATGCTTGATTGATGCCTGTTGGAACATGCTACCTCTTGTAAGTCACACAGGTCAGGATCAGCTGCATAACTGTCCTTCTGGAACAAGAAGGGATTTACTGTCAAGGGCACTTTAGCATGCTTGGTGCTTGCTGAGTTGAACCCATTGTCACTGCGCTGTCCACCAAACCCCTGCTGGCCATGCAAAGTGGCCCTGAAACAAGGGCTGGGCAATGTAGCGGAAAAATTCATCACGATAAAATGTTTAATTTACCTATTTTTAATAAAGACCAGAAGAAAAAATGTTGAATTTAACCGCTTTATTTTGAATTTAACCACCTTACTTTGAATTTGCCATACTGGTGAGCTGACCTGTCCTTTTTTATTAACAATTTCCTCACCGTCTGCACTCCACGCTGTTTCTGTTTCAGTTGTGTCACATGTCGATAGTGCAACCGAACAACACAGCTGTTAAATGGTGACTGTTTGCGTGTCACTCGTAGCACGCTCAATTATCAAGAGATAGGATGAGCATATCCGTTAGGTGCTTTCATGGCAGTTTGCATACAAGTGAAACTTTTGAACAATTTGTGTCTATTTGCCAGCACGTATCGCTATCGTTTTATCGCGCAGGCCTACCTGAAACTAGGGCTTGCATTATAGCCTTGGGCTGCAATGATTATTTATATTATTAATTCATCTGCCAGTTTTTTCTTGATTAATCAATTTATTGTTTGGTGTATATTAGAGGTGCAATGATTACTCAATTAATCGACCCGTAGAAAAATAACTGGCAACTATTTGGATGTTCGATTAATTGTTGAAGTTGATTTTTCATGCTTCTTTTCTTAGTCCTATGTGAGCGTGAATTAAATATCTTTGGATTTTGGTCGGACTAAAAAGCAATTTGTTGACAACTTCTTAGGCTTATTTTTTGACATTTTATAGACAATTTGCCAGATTAATCGATAATGAAAATAATTGTTAGCTGCAGCCCTAGTCTATATATATGTCAGGGAATAGTGAAAAATGACCATTTCCCAAATCCCACATTGTCAGATAAAACAAGCAATCTAAATATGTCAAACAGTCCAAAGATATTCCGTTTATTATCATAGAAGATGAAGAAAACCAGCGAACCATCACATTTGAGGAGCATTTTTGCTTGAAAAATTTACGTAAATGATTAATTGATTATCAAAATTGTTGCAGATTAATTTTCTGCCAGTCGACTCTGCAATTAATTGACTAATCGTTTCACCTCTACTGAAAACATGTAAAAGATAATGCATGTGCTGACATCTTTTCTTTCTTGTGCTTGCTTCTAATGCTCAACAGTGTCTGACAAAACAGGCAGTTACCTCATCTGTCATGTTTCAGCAGCATTATTATCAGAATCACAATCGCTTGAATGACTAAGTACAATAAGAGGCGAGGTAATTTGTCTGGGAGAGGTGTATTCACAGATGACACGGTGCATGGTGCCTGCTTGGTACAAAGATTACAGTACCTCACGAACAGACCCAGGGAACTCTGAATGACATATGGTAGACAGTAGAAAATGACTGTAATTTAAAATGAAGCATGGGTGGTTGACTCTGGAAAACCACTGAATGCTGTTTGCCATTGAGCAGGTCTGCCTCTCCCCTGAGATTCTGCTCAAACTGTACGAAAGTGCAGCAAAAGTATCACATTCATTTAATTAAAACCCTGCTGAGAGTCCGATGTTGTATGTAATATTCACCATCTAATTACATGGTTGTGCTGGTTCAGCTTTCATTTTCTCATCCCGTTTTATACAACCATAAGGTATTGTGTCAGATTTCTAAACTGTTTAAATTTTTTTTAAATCCAAGGAAAGTTTACTCGGCACACAAGCTCGGCAGCTACAGACCACTTCACTTTTATACAGATGGACACGTTCAGACCTGGAAACTACTAGGGCTGGGTCGATATGCTTATCTCTTGATTCGATACCATCACGGTACCTGGGTGCCGATTCACTATGTATTGTGATTCTTAAGTATTGTGATTTGAGATTATGATTTACTGCGATTTTTGTTTGCTTTTTTAACACTTGACCATAGGAGAAAGTTGAATCATTCACTTCTAGAGACTGTATATCAAGACAGACAATGCACATCACATGTCAGTCAGGCTTTCTGAGTTTTATTTCAGCAGCATCATTGCTATACTCCATATAAAATGATAAATCAAATATTATTAATATATTAATATATATATTATTAAAGTAACTCCACCCTCAAATTCAGCTGGAAGCCTCTTTCCCAGCAAATTGTAAAAATGAGTGGGGGAACAACAACTGTAGGAGGCGTGGTCTCGTGGTTACGTAGTGTGTGGATCAGGGGACATGGGTAGACTGACTGAAACTGATTAGTGTTTTTTATATAAATTTCATGACGTAGACAGGTCCCAACCGATTGACTCTATGTCAGCGTTGGCCTCGCAGGTTCAGGGCTGATTTAAAACAGTAGTTGGTGTGTTGAGTCATTTTCAACCCATGAAATGCCGATTTTTACAAATTTGTTAAGAAATGTCAATATTATCACCAGCATTGATGTGATTCATCATAGTACAGTCATATCATAGAGTTTACAGCTCAAAAACACATTTAAGTGTGCAGTACCTCTTTTATTAATATAAAATAAAATAACATCGATTCAGGAATCAAATAATTGATCAGAAGTTGTTGATGATTTTCTAAAAAAAGGCATGGAAGTGCTGTCGAAAATTGTAAAATGTCAGACTATCATCAATGTAGTTGTCTGCAGATACAGTTTTTAACAGGCAAATCCTGTATATTTCACTGCTTTTCACGCGGCCCCTAGTTTGGATGATTTATCACAACCAGATACGAAGAGCCACTTGCTTGAGAACTTACGATGAACTGCTCTCTGAATATAAAATCTCACCGAGAGAGAAACAAGAAAGCAGCGAGATGCGATTACCTGCTGGCAGCCAGTGATCCGCCTGACAGGCTTGATATAGGAGACGACTTACTGAATTCTTTGACTGGGAATGTGAATGCCGGGGTAAGACTCGCACACACCCCGCAAAATTTGGAAAACCACCTTGCTGTGAAACTACTGGGTCAAATACTAATGCTGAGCATCCAAAACACAGTGATGACCTAGATTTGCTCCCACCAAAAGCTGTCACTCCAGCAGAACAACAGAGGATCCTTGGGTGCTGCAAAAACAAATAACAAATCCCCAGTTCCTCCAAAGCTTTATTAAAGTGTCATCCGCTGCGTGTCTGCCTGTTTGTTGTTTGTTTTGTCGATCATAAGGCGCACAATGCAGCGTCTGTGTACGGCAGGGGAAGTGTCGCGTAGGCATGTTTCACAGGAATCTGGGGCTGGATAATAAGCTGGTTACAGGACTTCCTGCTCCAGATGTGCACCAGGTCTGACAGACACCAGAGACTCAGGAGCTGTGTGTTTTGTTTTTATAGTGACATTTTAAGCATTTAGGTAACGTTCATATCCTGATTGATTTGGGTTAAGTTAAAAGATCAGAATAAATCTGTATTCATGAATCAACAAAAATAGAAAACAGGCTTGGTGTGATACAATCTGAAACAATCAGCTTGTTTGGAAAGTGGAATAAACTTGTATGGATTGTTCTCTGTGATATTAGAGATGAGGCCTCTCTGCTGTCCACCAAACCTCTGCTGGCCTGAGAGGGAAGTGTATATAAAGGCCAGTAGATAGATAAATAGAGCTGAAACAAGTAGTTGTCTGAAAGAAAATAAATGGCAATAATTTTTTTTTAATCTTTGTTCGTTTATCATTTTCCAAGCAAAAATATCAGAGTTGCTACTTCCAGAGTTTTCTTTTGTTTTTATTTTCTTTGTCTTAAATGACCTTAAACTCAATATCTTTGGGTTTTGAACATTTGTTTGGACAAAACAAAACATTTGAAGATATCGTGTGGGTTCTTGGGAATTGTAACTTGCATTTCTGTATTTTTAGACATTATATATACTGAATGATTAATTGAGAAAATAATCTGTCAATAGCCAGCATTTTGTGCCAGTATTCATTATCTTTTTACGTTAATTTGATCAGTTTTATTGCAAAAAATGCATTTTCCACTGAGAGCACTGGCAGAACATGTCACATTTGACAACCCCTTTAAGGCAAGGTGACCTACTCACTGATTCATTGACAGGGAAACTTTCTATTAGGCCTTTAAATTAAGAGGTGCTACCAAACTGTTAGATTATTTCTATAAATACAAAATAAAATGTGCAATCAAAATAACTGTATTCTGAGAAGAACCTTAATCATATTTGGTATTAAATTAAAGGCCCATATAGGCAGATTGATATATCAATCTACATTTAGCAGAACATGACAACTGCATGGCTGGACAAGAAATATAACAGTCATCGGACTATACGAGTAGTATTATCTGTATAGTGGTAGCGTGGCCGAGTGGTCTAAGGCGCTGGATTTAGGCTCCAGTCATTTCGATGGCGTGGGTTCGAATCCCACCGCTGCCAGTACTACTTCATTTTAACCATTATCCCTCGGGATAAATCAAGTTCTATCTTGTAGTATATTCATAAAGTCTAAGCTGCAGTAATATTACCACAAACATATAACTGAATGTGAGCAAACAGTCTCATATGTTGATTTTTATCAGTCTACCTTTAGCAGGAACATGAAGACAACTTGATGACAGTACACGAAATATAATAGTCATCAGACTATATATGAGTAGCAATACTTGCATAGTGGTAGCATGGCCGAGTGGTCTAAGGCGCTGGATTTAAGCTTCAGTCATTTCGATGGCGTGGGTTCGAATCCCACTGCTGCCACTGTGGTGGGAGCAGTAAACCAGGAACTCCTTAGAAAGCTGCAGTCCGTATATTAACACTATACTGTTGCATCCCTGGTATACAGTGTGTGTCAGCCATGTACTATTTGCAGATGTTTGTTTTGGCTTCCATGTGAAAAAAAACAATGCTGCCTGTTTAATATGTGAAATTGTGATTTCATGTGTTGCTTAAAAATAGCGTCATTTAAAGTTTGAGACAGTATGTGGGAGTTTTCCAGATTTTGGCAGACGACTGGGCTGCTCGGGCTGAAACACAAAATCTCATGTAATGCTACTGTGTAAATTGTGTCTGTGCTGATGCCACCAGGGAAAATTCCCCTTCATCTGCTGCTGAATAAACTGATTTATATTCAAATGAATGGATTCAGGAGCAGCTCCAACTCCATGCATTGTTGCATTTCAGCCACAACATAGCTGCCCTGCTTTCTTCTCTCCTCCACTGTGTCATGTGGTTAAAGGCCATGTGCTTTGAGTTTCTCCTCCCCCCACAGTGACCTGTCCTCCTGCCTCCTCCTCCCCCTCCCCTCTCCATGCTTAGTCTCTGCTCGTTCCCAGTCAGTGGGCACCAGTGGCCGGGTAGCGACCTTTCCAACCTCTTTAGCGCTGATTGGCAAAGCATGGCTCTTGGCTTGGCTGCTCTCTGGCCTCCGGTCTTACGCTGAAACATGGCTGCTCAGTGGGGGGTGGCAGAGGCTGTTGGTAACCATCACCATGATGGTCACCAACCACACTTCATGTTCATCTATTGTCAACTAAATATGTTTTGACGTGCATAAATTGCACTTGATTTTAAGTCACTTTTTATAGCGGGTAATTGCTACTTGTCAAACAGTCATTAACTTGCCTACCAGGTTAAAAGCTCTTTATTATTAGGTTCCAATGCATTAAAAACTAATCAGACTGGTAAAATTATAAATGTGGCTCTTTATATGTAGCATTCTCCAGCCACTGCATCCAGTGAGCCACAAAAGTTCCTGACATAATCAAAACTACCTAGATTTACTATAAACAATATATGTATATGGATTACTTGATTACTAACAGAAATTACTGAGGCACAGATAGCATGGTTTGAAACTGTCTGACACTAAGAAATACATTCAAAATTGACCTGTAAACAGCATTTTTTAAATAAATGTACACATTTATATTCCTCTGTGTCCTGCTGTAGAAAAAACCTTTGGAGACTGTGCAAAGCACTTAGAAAGGATTGACCTCATTACCTAAAAAGAACTTCTTGTAAGTGCATCAAGCAGAATAGAAAACAGCAGATCTGACCTCATTAATCACATGTATTGATCTGTTGCTACTTGTATTGGCAACATATAAGAAAATCAGTTATAAAAAAAACAGATCTGGTTTGGATTTAAATTGCTTATTCACTGCAGAAAAACCTCCATTTCCAGATGTCCTTTACTAACACTAATGCTATAAGAATAGGGCTTTTTTCTGCACCGTCTGAATTGTCCAAGCAGCATAAAACCAATGTTAGACAGCAGCATGGTGCAGTGTGGTCTTGCTCTGAGGATCTGAGGACTCCCTGACCTTCCCCAGCTCCAGGTGCCAGATCTCATCTTCTTTGAAGCATAATTAGCCTTTGCTGCGAAATAGTGTTTCCGGTAAACATGTAGAACGGAATCTCCAGTGTGGAGACTGGTTTCACTGTAGGACAACTGCAGGTAAAATGCAAACTGTTACACCGGCACGATTTATATGTACAGCTGCGTCTGTGTGTGCGTCCTTGAATCTGTCTGTTTGGTGGCCATGTTTGTGACGTGTATTTTAGAGATACAGTGCTCTGGGTGAGTCAGGCTTTTCGGTAAAGTAAGGCTGAGAGTAGTGGAGAGGTCAGAGACTCACAGCTCTCCAGAGAAAAGAAAGCGAAAGAGTAAGTGGCAGCAATCGAAGAGTAGAAATATTGTCACATTATTTGCCTGGCACCATTTACAGTTTTAGCCTCACCTGTTTGCTCCTTTCTCCAAAAAGAACTCAACATTTGATCCTGAGTAAGGTCTCATTTCATTTCAGTCCAAGGAACTTTAATCACACTTCACTTTAAGACAAAATGTGATGTCAGACGGCACAGGCCGTAGTTTTTGAGTGAAAACAAGTAAGATACAAACCTGCTAGGAGCTAATCATTATTAGCATGTTACCATAGCATGTTGAGCAAACCATTTGTCATGTGCATGGATCATGTATTTTGCTTATGCCAAACTCTATTCATAACCTCTGTTTTTGCATATAAAATGCGGTGATGGGACCAGAACCACAGATGTCCCTCCAAAACAGTTCAGCAAAAGCAAAGGTGTACAGAAAGCAAAAATGGCCAGTGGCCACGAATTGCCATGGGACATTCATTATTAAGTGAGCAATGTTATGTGTTCTGTTATGGCTTCTAACAGGCAAGTTGTCCCTAAATTTGTCAAAATAAAAGTTAGACTTCATTGCACTACACTGGACTGTGAGGAGGGTAAACCTTAGCCCACAGGCTGCAGACTAATACAGTTATTGTAGCAAGAAGCAGGGAACAGGGAAATGAGTGTGGAGCAGCTTTCTAAAAAGGAACCTGTTTACTGTGGGTCATGCTGCGCCTGCACTGCAGTCTATTTGTGCCCATAATGAAATCAAAGACTCACATGCAGGTGATGTATGGATAATATATAGCCTGTCATGAGCCTAAGCACTGTGAAGGAGCATGCGCGCACACACACACACACACACACACACACACACACACACACACAAAGCCAACAAGATTTAATGTCTAAGTCTTGAATCCTGTGTCTGCCAAAGTGGAGACCTACATAAAAATGGAATTACAAAAAGAAAGAGAGAAGAAAGGAAAGTGCTTGTACAGCAATTTTGGCACACACACAGGCACACACACACACACACACACACTTTCCCTGTCTCTCCCTCACTGTCTTTCTGAGTAACAGCTGGGCTTCTTAGGTAAATTGAATCAGTCGCTCGGGCTCTTGTGTGGCTCCTGGCATGGAAACTCAAGCTATCAGATTGATTTTTGCTCTCGCGCAGTCGGCCTCCTCCTTGTTCAGCCTGGTGTTCCAGTGATGGTCTGACTAGTCGACTGGATCCAGCAGAGTTGAAAGCCTGGGAGGTCGCTAACTGGCTGCTGCCTGCTGGACCCACAGGAGCCTCCTCTCTAATTTATCTCACCATATGCTTGAATTATGTCATCAGTAGTGCATGCAGCAAGCCTGCACTGTCAGTCAGTCTCTGTGACTGTGACGGTGGCTGCTATACTGTGTATATGTGAGTGTCTTCTGGGAGTAGACCTTAGGTAACATCACTATCTCTCATCCCCATGGGTCTGCATCAGAGACTAGTAGAAAACGGGGTCAGTCCAGCTCCTCTTAATCGCTTATTCTTGGTGAGGCAGCCTTGAGACACACACACACACACACACACACCCACACACACACACACACACACACACACACACTTCCACACATGCACATGTATCTTTTTTGAGCTATTTTCTGCCTGACTTCAGGTCCTGCCCTCAAACCTGTCCTCCATCTAAGCCTTCAGACTCTGAAGGCTATTAAAGAGATATTTCACCAAAATCCAACCTCTTGTTCCCCAGGCTGTTTGTCAAACTGCAGGGAAGCAGGTCAGACAGGCAGGCAGACTACATCACTGTGATTAGCCTGCTAGCCTCTTACTCATGGGTGACTGATGGTACACCAGCAGAGAGCCCATCAGCTACACGGTTTGTCCTAAATAGTATTTTGAAGGTGTCCTGGGACTTAAGTAAATATCAGTGGTGGGAGGGGCCTACAGTAATGTACCTGCCCTCTACTGCAGCCTTCATGTCTGTAACATCAGAGCTGCTTATCTGTATTGATGCTGATGCTAAATGCGAGTAAATGTGAGTCTTTTCTGTGTTGAATTGGAATCCCGTTATAGAACTAAAAAAGTTGAATAGTGTTAAAAAATCTGAAATTGTTGTTTGATGGTGTATTTTTTTTATTTCCGCTGTGTGTGTAGACGATGTCAGGTGAAAGGATTAGTCGATTCATTGGTTAGTCGATCAACAGAATCATCAACAAATTTGCTAATCGGTTAATCATTTAGTGAGCAAAAATGACAAAAATAAATTGGTTTCAGCTTCCAAATGTGAATATTTGGACTAGTTTTCTTAGTCCTCTGTTATAGTAAACTGAACATATTTGGGTTTTGGACTGTTGTTTGGACAAAACAAGAAACTTAAATATGTCAACCTGGGCATTTTTCAAAATTTTGGACATTATATAGACCAAACAATTAATCAGCCGTCTCATCAACTATGACCTTGTCAGCCGTGGTCTGCAGCTTCACTCTCGATGGACACACAGGAGGTAAACACCAAGTGATTTCAGTAGCTGTACACAATAAATCATCCCTGATAGATTACTGTTTAAACCCTGTTTAATCCAGGTGTAGAGCTGGTATGGATGGCCCTTTGGCAGAGGAGATTAATGTGTGTACAGTGTCTGTGTGTGTGTGTGTGTGTGCTTCCTGATACAGCAGATTAATGCATGTACTGTAGTATTAAATTCAATTAAAGCTACAGTATGAGCTCTCCTCTGCAGCTGCTGTGGTGAAGGAAGATGGGAAACGCCCTACCAGAGTGGTTGTATGAGTGGGCACGAGTGTGTGTGTGTTAGAGAGCTAGAGAGAGAGTGTGTGTGTGTGGGTAGGTAGAGAGAGAGTGTGTGTGCATGTGTATGTGAGTGGGAGGGAGTTTATGAGCGAGTATGACAGCGCAGTGTTATGTGATTGACTGCCTGCTTGCCTCATCCCTCACACACCTCTCTCTCACACACATACACACACAATGACTGGCTGCAGGCTTTTAGGCACTCATTGTTTTGAAGTGAGTTACTTCTGCTTCTCCTCCCATGCATTTAGAAGAACTGGACTGGCAGCAGGGAGTTTCCACCAGCGGCCTGGTTCATGATGTTCTTCACGTTTCCTAGATGCGAATCAGAAATGAGCGGGTGACAAACGAGAAAGGAATCAGTCCATTAGGCCAGAAAACAGTTACAGACCTACAGCCACAGCTCTGTGACTCTGTTTCTCTTTGTCATACTTTGTCTTGTCAAGTTAGTTTGTGTAACCTGATGAGAAGTGACAGAAATATCTAGCTTTTTTTAAGGTGTTGTTATCGACACTAGTAAATATTGCTCGATGTTTTTTTGACATTTTTTGATATTGGTGCTTTTGTTATCAAAACTAAAGTGACTTTTTTCAATGCCTTTGACTGTTATAAAGGTATCGGGAAAGAAAACATTGGAATTTTGGATTTAAAGATAAAAGGAGCAGTAGTAGAAGTTGTACTTACAAGTGTTGTCCACAAAGTTTGTTAAATGTAGCTGAAATGAACAGCATGTTATATTCATGTTGTAACATGCATCCAGTTTGCCCAGTTTCTCTTTTATCCCCATCATCCATTGCCTGGGTCCAAACCTTTGAATCTGCCCACTCCACCGAAAAGCGATCGATACAGTGACTGCTGTGGAGGGACTTACCGTTAGTCAATCAGCGCCATGGGTGGGACTAATGCCGTTATCAAGCTGTTGTCAAGCGATGTCATTGCCTGGGTCTAGACCTTTGAATCCGCCACTTCACCAAGATGACTGATTCTTCTTAGACTTCTCAATAACGCCCGACATCATAGTTTGTTTTTACTTCTTCACTCTTAAAACCCTTTGCAAAACCAGTATGTTGGCATGGCTGCCTGAATCTAACTTAATTTTAAGTCGACACTGATGCACAGATACGTTGGTCTCTAGTGACAGTTGACAATCATGTCTGATATCAGGCAACATCATCCATGCAAAGCTGTGTATAATATAGTCCCCTCATATTTCTGACAAATACTATACTTAAATGCTGATGCTGCATAAAGTAAGAAATTGCTGTATATCCAGTCATTGCCCACAGTGTCAGAATTAAATCCGTCTTGCCTTCAAATCCTTTTTGTGACACACCACTTTAAGTGTAATCTACATTGCAGGAGGGCTGCAACTAACAATTATAATCTGCTGATTATTTTCTCGATTGATTGTTTAGTCTATAAAATCTCACAAAATTGTGAAAAATGCTCATCACAATTTTCCAAAGTCCAAGGAAACATCTTCAAATTGCTTCTTTTGACCAACCAACAGTCCAAAACCCAAAGACTCTTCATTTACTATAATTAAAGACAAAGAAAAGCAGCAAATTCTCACACTTAAGAAGCTGAAAGCAACAAATGTTTGACATTTTTGCTTGAAAAATGACTGAAACAATCAATCAATTATAAAAATAGTTGGCAATTCATTTTCTTTAGATCGACTAATCGTTGCAGGTCTACATTGCAGATTGAGTCATTGTAAGAATAGAAGTAAGAATATCAGCTAAATGAAAATATGGAAAATGTGCCTGTAGTGGCCATTAAACACTAACGTTTGGAGTGAAGGCTGATCTGCTCACAACCCAGAGTAGATCTGAGAGTGGAGGACGGGGTTTAGAGGGGAAGGCAGGAGGAGGGAAGGTGCTAAGGTAAACAGGAAGTGACCACTCACCACTTCAACAACACCCCCCCCCCCCCACTTCCCTATATGTCACGTCCTGTATGTGAACTGTGGTCTGCTTACTGTAGTGCTCAGGTTACTTGTGTCACTAAAAGAGGTAGAATACCCACCGTCCTGTCACTGAAGCGTGTGTGTCAGTGAAGAAAGAGATCTGACATGTTTTATTATACATGACAAGGTTAGACTATCAGCCTCTGATATATGTGGGTCAAAGCTCTGTTTATACTGTATGTCTGTGTATATATATTATATATATATATATATATATATACAGTTAGTAAAGTCCTAACAGCACCGTGTTAGCGTGTGACCCAGTTGTTGTCAGAGAGAGTCAAATCCTGCTGATCATACACTCGTCACACACACATACACACAAACAGTGGATGGAGAGTGAGTGTGTGTGTGTGTGTGTGTGTGTGTGTTTTGTCAGGCAGGTAGCAATAAGTCAGTGTGGCAGGTGAGTGTCAATGATGCAGTCTGCAGATTGCTTTTTACCCTAGACTTCCAGGCTCAATGGGACTTGGAGAAACTGCAAAATCCAACTCTGCTTTTCACTGTGGAACTCCACTCACAAAAGCACACTTTCTTTTGTCTTGCGTCCCCTCTCCTGTGGGGTCCGAGTGCAGGTCGCATGCGGATAAAAGCCCTGGATCTGGCAGCAGCAATAGCATTAGACTTCTTAGTTGAAAACCATAACTGATTTAGGCCCTTACAGTAATTTTTAACCAATTTAATGACCAGATACAGTATATTCTCATAATTGAAGAGTCTGACCTCAAGATGAGATATAAGCATCTTTATAGACTAATTTATTTAGCTGTAGTCTAGTTTTAGTTGGTGTATTAAGACACCTGTCTGTCTATTTGGGTTTGATAGGAGGTTTCAATCCTGTGATTTAAATGTTGGTGTCAGAGCTAACCTTTTGTGTACATTCAGATCACAGATTGTGCCTTTACATAAACGTTGTCAGAGGCTATATTATTTTCTCTGTGCCACATGGCCATTCTTACATTAATACAGGACAGTGTTAGTAGTGCAGTATGCATCCTGTCTGCTTTACTCAACACAAATGGGCTTCATGTTGAGTTCAAAATTAAGTTCCTGTTTTTCTTATAGCCTCCTTTAAGCCTATAACATTAGTAAGCTCAAACAGTCAGATGTGAAAACTTTGTCGAGATATTTAAAATCAGGAAGCGTTAAAACTTGTGCTCTCTGAATTCTGCAGATTCTCAGTGCTGAACAAGCTTTGCTCATTGTCTCATCTGTATGGGTGGATTCCTGCTGTCTTGAACGCTGCTGTTACACATCTGAGAAGTAGCAGTGCACTAGAAATGTGTTGTACAAACAATATAACCTGGTTTCAGTTTGACTCGCTCTCTTATGCTAAATAGAAACTGAAAACTTCAGGTGAACAGAAACAAATTGTTCTTAATTTTTATTGCTGTACCTGTTTTCCTCCACCTGAAGTAGCTGTTTTTCAGTATTTTCCTTACTTCACATTTATACTTGAGTATTGAACTCCAACTGGCATTCTATCTTTGGACGGTACTCCTACTTTAGTTGAGATTAAAGAGGTAGATTTGTCCAAAGTATTTGCTTCTACAATATGTGTTTGCCCTTCTGCTTTACCGTAGTGCACCTATCAGAGTGAAGCAGTGCTGTTGTTTCTGTTTTGAACGACAAAATAATGTTGCACATCTTACATCATGTATCACTGATGGGCTTTTGTGATTGTTAAGTGGCTGATTATGATTCATTGAGCTGTATACATTTCAACCAAAGCTGCATAATGAGTGCGCATTGGTGGTTTTAATGATGTTCCCCATTCTGGCTGATGTGTGCAGCTTTCTATTAAAAGGACAAGAGAGGAAATTATTTAGTGTTAGTGAGGTCAGCTTTCTCTAAACAGAGCACTCTCTTACTGCTGTTAAGAAGACAGTTTGGGTTTCTTTCTTTAGGTTTAATTCATGTCTTTTAGCAGAGAAATACCCACTCCTGACAGCAGAATTTATGAACTTCCTAATTAGAGTTACCTCTTCAACTTGAAACCCCACTTTAAGGAGACTTAATGAGACAAGGGGATTTTTTAATATAAAAATCTGGCCTAGAGCAGCTTTAATCCATACCTCCTCACCCATTAGTGTTTATATGGCTCACTGATGAGCTCCAGTTGGTTAGACAGATGATGATGTAGATGTAGCTGCAGAGGTGCAGTCAAATCAGTGGGTTTTCCAGGCAGCTGTAACAGGATTGAGATCAGAGCTGAGAATGTTATGTAATACCCCGGTGTACTGCCACCCCCTGTAGGGCATGACTCATTACACACACACACACACACACACACACAAATACAGCACGTCAAGTGGGTCATTAACCTGATGTATATTAGCCCTCTCAAAATGGACTGATGGTACACAAAATATGTCTCTCGTACATGTTTTTGACACAGATGCAGACGTGTTTGACTGAAGACTAAATTTTAATAGACAGACCACTTGCTGGCCATTGCAGTATTTTTACCATTAATGAGCAAATCGCCAAATCCCTCTCAGCTCTGACCTCTTGACTCTTTTCCAGTGAAATGCACACAAGAGTATAAAGAAAATAAAGTACTAAATACACTGTGTACTGTGACAGTTAAATATGGACTCAGATAATGGCCCATAAAGATTTGCTTATACTTGGAGACCCCGGATGTTCACGACTGAATTTCATATCTTGAATTTAAAGGTGGATGATGGAAATAAAGGTTTTGAGATTACACAGTTTGGATTTGGCTATTGAAAATGTCAAAGATTCAGGCAAAATATATTCAGAAAGACGGTTTTCAACATTAAGAATTCAGTAGTGATCACAAGTTCAGTTACGATTCAAATCTTTCAAGAGTCATTTCAATCACACTTTAATCAACCCCTCACTCCTTTAACACGCTTGTACACTAAGACTTTGAGAGTGATGTCAGCGGTTTCTCAGGTGTAGTGTCGTCTTGTGAGTCACGGCCTAGTCAGCTGCACTTGCAGGAAATGGGAACTTTGGGGAAATTACATCAGCCACAGTGTTGTACCACCTATCACCTGTAAGTCACCCAGCAACGTCTGGGAAGTTTGAAAATGATGTAAGATGAGTTACTTTAGGCCTGTATTCTGCTTTAAAGAGCAGCTTGTAAGAAACTCTGCCAGAGTAGATTCATTTCCAAATGTGATGTTTACCTTTTTGGAAACATTAAAATGCACTCTGAGAAAATGATTGCTGGCACAGAAATAACATGTTATGCTTACTATTACAGTGAATATGAATCATTTTAAAACTGGACCTTGTTATATTGGAATATATCCCTTTATGTTTCTCTACCTCTATGTTTAATGTAGACATGAAAATTATATTTGTTTTGGAGTGGTTAAGTGCTTTTTTAAAATATTACATGTATTTTAAACCAAGCCCCCTAGATTGATGGCAGAAACTGGTGCAGTAGACCGATAACACCCGAGTGCTGGTTCACTCGGGCAGTAAGAGTCTCCTGTTATTGGATTTGATGTATTACACCCAGTGTTTCCCCTCAAATTACTGCTTAGAATTTACTATTCTCAGGTAAATGTAATAGGTTTTGTTCAAAGGCTATGGATGTCAATGGTCAGCTGAATGTTCACTGGTCTCAAACAAAGTTATGTTTAACTTTCATGAAGATTCTTGAGAGATGAGTTGAGAATTAGTCCCAACTTTTTATCCGTTAGTGTCAGCTTTACTGATACCATCGCTGTATGTCAACAGTGTGAGCTGTTGATAAAGTTTGGCGTTAATGCTGTTAAAGTACAGGCCTTAATCTGGGAAACACTACATGTTTTTTTGGCTTCTTTCACAAAACTATTAAAATCTTTCTTATCTTGAAGGTTTTTACCACCCACAAATTTTAAGTTTACTAAATATAAGTACATTATTATGTCTTAAATACATTTAAAACACCTTAAATAAAAGCAGGTTGGTTGTCAAAGGGAATGACTTTGAACGCAGCATTGTGGCTGCTATTCATTTATTTTTACATGTTCTGATTTCTCCAGTCCTCAGCCAGGAGTGTATTAGCAGTGTGTTTGAACCCAAAATCATGAAAACTAAATAATACCGAACCTCTTAAGACCTCTGCTGTGACACTGAAATGTGAATTTCAGGTAGCTTTTTCGTTTTCCCCCCAGAGTGGAATGAATCAATCACTCACACTTGACACTCACAGCACTGTGCTAAAAGGTCTACCTTGTCAAAGAGGATCCTTGATCTCAGTGGGACTAACCTAGATTCATGATGGTTCTCTCACACAGAGAGACTTGAAGTGGGTAGAGCAGGTAGTCAGTCTCTCTAATTAACCCTTACTGGAAACCTGCCAAGGCTGGAGACGGTAAATCATAGATGAAATGCAGAGAATATAATGCTGTTTTTCACTGTTTAGTGATCAGATATTGTGCAAAACATTGATTCAACACAGAGATGAAAAGACATGAAAAGTATTCATTTTAAGCTGGAACACTTCAATTTTTTCTTTTTAGTGGAGTCACACCTGTTTCAACCAGTGCTCACCTTTGTGTAGAGGGCCAGTTAGGAGCCTATTTGTAACAGAGCTTGTTGCTTTTCAGTTTAATTGCCATGTGATGTAAAAATGTACTTGTTCAGAAGTCTTTTGTAGTTTCTTTTTCTGTCTCTGCCAAGAAAATTGCTTTCTCCACGACGAATGTGCACCAGCCATGTTGTTGTGTCTAATCCACAAGCGTGTAGTAGGAGTGGGTGATATGAGGATACTGTGAGAGGATATACATTTTTCAACCATCAGAGATTTATCCATACTGTTTTCTTGGTATCTTGGTAGCTCGCCCTTTAATATCTCTGGGTGTATTTGTGAGCGAATTTGTAAATGAAAGAGCTGAGCTGTTTTAATAGCACAGTTGGATTTGATATGATTAAAGTACCTTGATTTGTCATCAGGTATTTGATTTGTGGGATAAGATAACCAGACTGGAATGTCTGGTTTTGGATAATCCAGCAAACACTTTAATTGATTTTCCAGACAATGTCTTTGCGAAACCTATGTCCTTTAAATGAATAGTTTTACATTCGGTAAATACACTCATTCACTAAATATGAAGCTAGAGCCAGCGGGCAATTAGCTTAGCTTAGCATAAAGACTTGAAGCATAGGGAAACAGCTACCCTGGCGCTGTCTAAATCTAAATCTGCACCTCTAAAAGCTCACTAATTAAATAAACAAACGAGATTCAATGTGTTAAGGTGTGGTTTTACGGAGAGTTACGTGAGTCCAGGAAGTCAGTGCCCTGGCCTAGAATAGCTCTAGCACGTAACCCTCTGTAAAACCACAACTTGTTGTTTTTTACACTTAGGTTATTGTACGAATTTTAAAAAAATAGATATACGGTGTTAATTAGTGAGCTTTGTCACCTTTGGACAGTGCCAGGCTAGCTGCCTCTCCCTGTTTTCAGTCTTTATGCTAAGCTAAGTTAATCGGTAGCTTCACATTTAGCATACAGACATGAAAGTGGTATAATAGGATAAGTGTATTTCCCAAAATGTCAAACTATTCCTCTAAGCTCCAGCCCACCCTGCATCCAATTTAAAGTCTCAGTATTTTTTTCCTCAGTGTAGATTGTATTCCTGCTGCAGAATGGCGAGGCCCTTCAGATTTTCTGTAGTTCCTACTGTTGTGTACTGAGGGGCCAACCCTGCAGAGAGAGAGAGAGAGAGAGACAGAAAGGTCTGATGGGGTGTGATTGAGCACCTGGGCCGAGCAGGAAGCAGCTGGAGAGTCCTGATTACTCTGTGGATACACACACACACACACACACACACACACACACACAATTCCTGAAACACGTTGGGCTTCAGTGACTTACCAGGGTGAATTATAAAGGTTCACTGTACAGTTATTAATCACACACGTGCACACTGAGGTTTTCTCTTTCTCTCCCTCTCACTGTAATAATTACACACACATATATGAACATACACGTGGCAGATGTCTCCTTGGGAGGAGGAGGATGGTGATTTGGGGGGGAGTCCCTGGCCTCTGGTTTACATTGCTGGCTGCAACTAGAGGGGCTTTCCTGTGCGTGTGTGCGTGTGTGCATGTGTGGAGCTGGTGCATTTATAGCTCTGCAGTGTGTGCTTGTCCAGAGGTTGTTGGCTGTATTAAGGCAAGGTGGGCGTGGAAACCCGGTGCGGTGTGCCAGGGAAACAAGTGACCACACCCCTCCTCTGCTGAGTGCAGATGACGCAGCCTCAGTCTTACCTCATGATGTTGACTTTCAACAGACACCTCAGGAATATGACTCAGTGCTTCATAGTTAACAACTTCCAGTCCTGCAAGGAGGGCTGTTTTTATACTGATGTAGCCATTTTTGAGCCTGGAAGGGACTCAAAGGTACTGGCATGCACTGTAGCATTCAGTTAATAGTAGTTTATTAGTTATAGCATTCAGAGATTGTGGTGGAAGGAGTTCAAATCTGATAGAAAAATCACTTCAAACTTGGTTATCCTCTTCGGAAAAGAAGGAAGGCTTTACAGCAGGAAACAAAATGATTTATGGGAAATGTTGTCGTCTTTATAAAACATTTAGTAGGGCTGCAACTTACAACCATTTTTTATTGATTACCATTATTGATTTATCCAATGATTATTTTCTCAATTAATCGTTCTGTCTATAAAATCTCAAAAAAAAAAAAAAAAGTGAAAAATGTCTGTTAAAATTTCCCCCAGCCCAAAGTAATCTGTTTCGATTGCTTGTTTTATTCGACCAACAGTCCAAAATATGTTTACTGACATATATGACAAAGAAAAGTGTCAAATCATGACATTTGAGAAGCTTGAACCAGCAAATGTTTGGTATTTTACTCTTAATCAATTATCAAAACACTGGCTAATTAATTGTTTTGTCAATAAACTAATCGATGAATCTATTAATCATTGCGTCTCCTAACGTTAGCACTAATAACACCACTGGATGTAGAGACTCTCTCAAATATGATCAATTATTTTAAGTGATCAAGGAAAAATGCCACATATTTGCTGGTTGCAGCTTCTCAAATATGTGGATTTACTACGTTTCTCTGTATTATATCATTGTAAATAGAACATTCTTGAGTTTCTGACTTTTGAATGGACAAAAAAAAGAATTTGAAGGCGTCACCTTGGGTTCTCGGAAATTGTGATGGGCATTTTTTTGCTATACACTGAGATGTTATAGTGCATCAATAATGAAAGTAATTTTTATTTTACTTTATATATATATTTCTATTCTAAAAAGCTGGATATGTCACCTTTAAGTGGACAGAATTCCTCCCACAACACGAGCCAGTTGTCTTAATATGAAGGACGAGAAAATGTGTGACTGTCCCTTTAAGTGGGCTGACTCTCTCTGCAGCTGCTCACCATGTTAAAGTCTGGTCACATCTAGTAGCAGACAGACAGCTTTAGTGATGTACGCTCTTGTGTTTGGTGTGCCACACACACACACACTCACAGTGGGGTAATTGTCTGTTAGGGGCTTGGCTGAGGTCCCATGCTGCACAGCTGCACTGGGTCAATACACACACGCGCGCACACACACACACACACACACACACACACACACACACACACACACACACACACACACACAACTAGCACACTAGCTGTGGTCTCATCATGCTGTCTGATGTTTTTCTCACTCGTCTTTCTTTGGTCAGGACTTCTCAATAACGCATCCTAAATAAAAGAGTTGACTCATTTTCATTCATGTACAGTATAATGAGTGTTTGCTCAGCTGTAGGAGGCAATCATCAAGTCTTGACTTAATGATTGATGGTGATGAGTTATTCACTATTTATTAGTTATCTTGAACTGTTGAACTTACAGATATGCAAAGCCAAGTTGATTGATGTTTTGAGCTGTGCACGTGAGGTGGCTCGAGAGACGGCAGTGTCAGTTTCTCGGTTGGTCCACGACTTTGCTCCAAACTGAAATGTCTCTCACTATTGGCTGGATTGCCATTAAATTTGGTTCAAACATTCATGTTTCACAGATGATGGATCGAAATGACTTTGGTGATCCCTTCACTTTTTATCTAGCGCCACCATCAGGTCAAAACATTTATTATTTGTCCAATAATTTGGATTATGCCTCAATACCTGCAAAACAAATGACATTCGGCTTTGGCTGCACTTTATGTTTAGCTCGAATTAGCAAATGTTAGCATGCTAACAAGCCAAAGTAAGATGGTGAACAGGGTAAACATTATACCTGCTAAACATCAGCATGTGTGTTATCATGCTGATGTTAGCATTTAGCTCAAAGCACGCTGTGCCCAAGTACAGCCTCACAGAGCTGCTAGCATGGCTGTGGTCTTGTTATCAAGGATAGTGTAGTCCTGACATACTGTATCTACAGACGGATGGTCTATTTCCAGCTTGGCCCCCCTCACCCGCCCTCTCCCCACTGCACAGCAGCCAGCCTTTGACCCAGATACCAGTCCATGTGGTCCAGTCAGGGTTGTGTTGTGGATTGTCAGACACACATGATTTCCCCTCCAGGCCGGGTCACGTGTCCTGGTGTGGGTCTGGCTCACTGACGCCGACACTGTTGAAGTCAGACGCTTTGCTGCTCGCTCAGTAAACTGCTGCTGCTGCTCTATTCTGTCTGTTTCCCCATGAGGAACTTATTGTAGGCATTATTTATTTTTGCCTTTTCCAGTCAGTGAACGGTGAAAAGAAGGCACTATATGAAGGGGTACTTCAGTGGATACAACAGTGCAGGGCAGATGCAGAGGTGGCATTACGGGGGAGTGCTTATTTACAGTGATTTTTGGAAGTACCTGATTGTGATTTAGGTGTATTTTTTATTTTATTTTCTACCATGTTTAATGAGATTATTGACTTTGTTGTTTATCAGCAGTGCTGCTTCCTTGTTAAGGTCTTATTGCAAATATTTTTTTTTTATTTCAGTCTGACTGCCTGATTAAATGAAGGCTAGATCAAATAAAGTCAGATGAGGCAGACAGGATATTATGAATTCCATCCTCTGACTTATTGCTCTCACTCTCTCTGTAACGTTCCCCTTGTTTTAATTGAGGGGAAATTTCACCCTGCTAGCAAAGTGCTGCCGGCAGTGCACCTTACAATTAAAGCACAGTTTTATTATTTGGTGGTGTATGTTTCTCATTAATGGATAACTGGCTTATTGTAGAGTGTTAAAAAACTAAAAATGTTCATGTTTGTACCCAGATTTGTCTGAAAATGTGTTTAACGAGGTGAGAAAGGAAGACAGGTACTAGGCCTACTACATCTACTGCTGAAAAAACTAAAGACACACCTGGTGATATTTTTCATCATTATCACATTTCGAATCGCTCAAAAATTGAGTGAATACAAGTTGGTTTAGAAGTTCAGGTTCAACTTCAAAATTAGTTTTCCCTCCTTAGTATTGTTTTCATTACTCCTTTGCGTTTAGTTTTATTGCCTCAACGTTTGTAAGCTACTTCGCTTTTGAGAAGTGCAGTGTACATAAAGTTTTATCAATCATATGAAATGCAGAGCCAAGCCTTCCAGCCAAGAGTTTAGCATTAAATAATGAAACATGATTTCACTCAACAAACAGAAGAAGGCACGGGAACGAGTAATGCTTGATGACAGATTTCAGACTTGAAGAAGTGGCAAAAATCCAATCAGTAATCAGAAAAGAAATCTGAATAAACATTAGTTCATAGTAATAATGGTGGGCCTGTTATGAAACAGATTCTTAATCAGAGAGATGGATGGCAGGAAGGGAGGAATGCTATCGTCTAGACGTCCCTCCTCCTCTCTTCGCTGGCCTCTCTGCACAGAGTAGACCTCCAGATGGGGGATTAACAGTTCACTTGATGCATCGTCGTGATGATGTGGACAGGTCTCTCTTTCTCTCTGTCTAACACACACACACACACATACACGAAAGGTTGTTGCAAGACTTGTGTGTGTTTATGTCTCCATCAAGTGTGTTGGGAAGTCTTTTTGTCTCCTAGTCTTTTCAATGTTGCCCCCTGTCTGTTATGGTGACTGCACTCTGGCCAAGCGAGCAGAGAAAGCAGAGAGTTGGCAGGTGTTATGGAATAATTCCTGGATTATTTGTTGTCAGGGTGTGCTGCTCACATCTTGTCTGTGTGTGATTTATCTTTAAGATGCCTTCAGGGCATTTGTTGGATTTGAGATTGAAAATATTCTGGAAAAACGGCGATATGTGAACCACAGCAGGGTAGGTTTGTAACCATCTGACAAAAACCCAGAAATCCTGAAATCTAATGTCATTTGACCACACAGAGCATGCTCATGTCTACTAACCCGATCAGTCTGTAATTAAATCCAAAGCAACAAGAGAGGAAGAAGATTTAATGTTGCTGCGTTCAGCCTTCTCAGGACAGAGTGCTTGTTTGCTGTTGTTTAGCACCGTTTGTTTCAGTTTTAGGTTTTGCTTTGTCACTCTCTATTAGAAAGTAGCATTTTAGTTAATTTTAGTTTAATTTTTAGGATTGACAAGATATACTTATTTGCTTGATGCATCTTTTTAAGCACCAATTTTACTCTTTAATTTAATTTAATTCTTTAAAACAACCAAGCAGATAAAATATCACTTCATCAGCCTCAGTGATTGTTTTTTAATGACAATATTATCTGACTGAAGAGACTCATTATAATATTGCAGACACTGTGTAGATCATTTTCACTGTATATTTTAAAGCAAAAGAGACTTCTTCCTCCATACCATCCTCTGGGATTTTGCGCAAGCCTGTCAAGTATGGGAAAACTATTACAATCAAAGTCCGGAAAAGATTGTTTAATCACAATATGGAAGTAAAATCGGGTCAAAAAAAATAAATAAAATTGGGGTTTTAGCCACCCATAATCTGATATTATTCTGCCGTGTGGTTAGTTCCATCAGATACTGTACAACATTTTGACCAAAATCTTCAAATTCAATGAAGGAATGAAGACAGAATATAAGAGTGTGCCTAATCTTTTATTTATTTAATTGCTTCTCCAGTATTCTTTATATCTGGAGCTCAGCTGGTTGCTCTTCCCTCCAGCCAGCACTGTTAAGAATAACTCACGAGAACAGACACAGACTGTTTATCTGAAAGTATAGACCTTTCTATTATTGGAATTGCCATGAGCCTGTCTGGTTAATAAAGTGTGTTTCTGTCTGAATGAAGAGAGACACAGTTTGTTGATTTTAAGGAGCTCGCTGCCTGCAGTATGGGTGTGTTTGGGCTGACTGGCTGCAGCGTAGTTATTAACTCCCCAACTGGTCTGCTGCATCTGGCCAAACCTCAGAGGTTCACTCAAGTTACCATTTAGGTTTTTGGTCACACTGTACTCGGGTCGTCATATATTGATGCTCAGCTCATCGTCAACTGATGTAATGTGTTACTAAGGCAACTGAGCTTTAGGTCTTGCAAAACTGTAAGAAGAAGTCTGCCTCAGGGTCAGATCAGGTAGCAAACAGGCACGTGACTCTTTGACTCCATTTATTTTTATCAATATTTTGTCTCCTCCTTTTATTTTTAAACTAGGATGGTCTCTTAACATAATAATAATAATAATAATAATAATAATAATAATAATAAGTCTTTCAAAACAGTCAAGCCCGGAATGGTAGCTGTTACACACCTTAGATGACATTCATGTGAATAGGGGCTGTAATATCTGGTGTTTATAAGACGTATTCAGTCATCTCAATCTCCGGATGATAACATGTAACTGATCATTTGAATTTGTGGTGCAGGGGGAAGCTGCAGTTGCAGGTTTTTAGTGGTTATCTATGTTTTTATTTTAGTTGACTGTAGAGCTGAAATGATTAGTCGAATAATAGATTAGTCGTTCGACAGAAAATTTATTGGCAACTATTTTGATAATCGATGTATCGTATAAGTGATTTTTTAAGCAAAAAATGCCTAAAATCACTGGCTACAGCTTCCACTTTTGCTGGTTTACCCAGTCTTCTACTGATGGTTGGGTTTGGGACTTTTGGCTGGACAAAACAAGACATTTGAAAACGTCATCTTGAACTCTGGGAGACTGATCGGCCACCACAGTAGACACAGGGAGGATATCATATTGTTCTCCTGCTCCTGCTGTTGCTGACAGTATCACTATCTATGAGACCCCACACACACACACATATTTCTGTACTGAGCTGGGATTAAGCCGTGGCCTTTAACATACAGACATGTCTAAGGATTTGAAACAGCAGCCAGCTGAAGTTGTGTACACATCATACTTCTTCTTTCCATCATCTGGCCTCTATGAAATCACAAACCAGAGCTCCTGCACACAAACATATTATGCTCCTCTCTGTCTGCTCCAGCCTCTTACATCGATCCAGACGTACATCGATCTCACACACACACACACACACACACACATTTTTGCATTCCCAGCTCCATTCGTCTGTCTGGAGCAGTGACAGAATCGTCTCCGGAAAGCACAGCATCACTCCTGGAGGGGCGACGTAGGAGTCTGCGTGTGTGTGCGTGTGCGTGTGTGTGTGTGTGTGTGTGTAGAAAGTGTTTGTGCTCAGGGCGTGTCTTAGATGTAGGTGGGTTACTGCAGGTGTGTGTCATCTGGTCTGCAGTATGCTGCAAGGGTGTGTGAGTAGTTAACGGCTCTACCTGAAATAGCGTCCCATTTCATGCAGAGGTGCAGAACTACACTTAGCACATACACATAGAGCTTGGTTTGTGGTTTGGGACCTGTATGCGTGTGTGCGTGCGTGTGCGTGCACCTGTCACCTGTGAACAAACAACCCGAGTTTTCCTCCTCATTAGGCGTCTTCAGCACCTCCGCCAAGACGTACAGCTTCCCTGCGGGGAGCGTACACATACTTGCACACACTTTTGTTCATTCACATACATTACATATACATATACTCATTTGTGCTCACACACAGTCATAAGTGCACACATGCTGACAGTGGAAAAGCAATTAAATACCTATAGTGCTCATCATCACCGTATATACCCGCACGTCTCCTTCATCTACAACTTTTGTGCTAAACACACACACACCACACACACACGTACACACACACACACCTCCCGCTAAATTCATTCAGACCGGTCCAGTTGGTCCATTTTTCACCCTCAGCTCCCATTAAGAAGCTGTACCCCACAGACAAACTCTCTGACTGCTGCGCAGTGTAAAATAGATTTGCTTTCTGAGGCTGATATACAAGTGATTATTTTTCCCCATGGCTGCAGTTTGTCCTTTTTTATGTCTTCTCCGTGTACGTGAAGAGAAGGAAATTGTGTGTACCTCGAGTCAGGGAGTGATTAACGTGATGAAGATTATGTTTTGTGGTTTGGAGCAAATTATGGCAGAGGGTGTGGATTTTACTGGTTGACTTTGTTCAGGCTAGTTGAAACTGTTTTGCTTTGGGCTTGGGTTTTAAGACGTCAGAGTCAGCAAAAATGCAGTTTAATGTAAAAACATTATGCTAAAGGAACATTTTCTATGAGTGTTCTTTCCTACACAATCTTTTGTTTTTTTGTCTAGCGGCTCCACCAGCCATCATGTGCATATCGTTCTTTATTGTAGAAACCCTGAGCTAGAGCTAGAAATTGTGGCTCGTAGCAAAGGAGGTTGTTGATCCAACATTTTGGCATGGGAAAATACCTGACTGATGTCTGTTTTCTGCTATTCTCTATGATTTCATAGGACTGCAGTTTGCTTGCCTTGCTTGGTTTACTTTTAACATGAAAAGACATACAATCCAACGTCTGTGTCTCATTTAAACCGATGCATCAGATAACAGGTACAGTGTGTTTTCTGATCTGAGGTGGGCTAATTGAGGCAGTGCTGCTTTTCATGGATCCAGCTTTCTTATTCTTATTGGTTAGCAGGGTTATGTTGGAGCACAGGTGCAGGGGTCTCGTCTCGTGGAAATTACCACAAAGATGACAGTATCATTATGGCTGCCATAATTGACACGTTTTCACAGTAAATTTGCAGTAGATGATTGAAGTTTTGCATGTCCAGTGTTGTCTTTTTCAACATATCGTCCACTTCCTTTAGCATACCTTTAAGTGCATTTTAGAGTGGCTTCAAATGGGAGAGTAGGATCACACTTTGCCATCTTTAACCTCACAAACTATCAACATAACCCTGAACCCAAACAGCCTTTGTGCTGTGCTCATATCAAGTTAAGAGTTCCAGGAGGGGCCATCTAGCTAGAAATGTATAAAGGAGAGAAACTTAAGGGGGCAATGAGACTGGACTCCCTTATAGGGGCACCTTGCTATGCTTCTTCCCCATGCAGCTTAGATGCTGATCACACCGATGTCATGTTTGGCAGTCAGTAATCGCAGTTAATTGCCTTTATTCTTCATCCCAGATGTAAATCAGACACTGATTACAGCAGCAGGGTGCAGGCTCCTCAGCACTGGGAATCCGAATGAGTGCTATATAAGGTGTAGCTGCTAAAATCTTACTCTAAGTGGTACATGTTAGATTATTTTCCATCTCTGTGTCTCTCTGCAGTGACAAACTTCAACAATGGCTTGGAGGCCAGTTCAGACTCTGATGACGAGGACAAGCTACACATTGTGGAGGATGACAGCCTGCAGGAGCCTGAGGTCGCCAAAGCTGATGGGGCCACGTCTCAGGACAGCCATGACGCCACCACAACAGTATTACCCTACAATGGCTCCTTGAACGGAGGTGAGATGCCATCATACGAACATGAAGATTATTTATTTATCAGTATCAGTATGTAGGTACATTTACTTTTACAAAATACATTCTCTGGCTTTAGCCTGGACTTTCAAGACTGATCTGTTAATCCTGGGAAGGTTTGCTGAGCGTATTTGCTCTTTCTCAGCAGTGCCCTCTTTCAGATTCACACAGTAAAGCACATTCACTGCCGGGAGCTGCCCAGTACACCCACAGGCTTACACTAGCTGTCTCCACACAACTCTGCTGCAGCACTTGGGAGATGAATTAAACTTTAACCTTCCTGAACTACTACTACCAAGGTGCAGCTGGGTAAGAGTGTCATTCACTTTAATTGCACAGATTTTCCCAGCATGTCTGCAGAGTTGAATCAACAATACTGAACCCTTGCCTGTTTCTGTGACATTCAGGACTAAACTGGACAGTGATAGTCAATAGTTTGTACAGAAATGTCCATATGGCTGTCCTGTGTAATTCATCTCCATCTCTGTTGTAAATAAACCTTAAAAGGTATATTAATAATGGAGTGAGTCAGCTCAGTGTATGGTTGTACTATCATCTTTATATGGTCATGCGTTGGCTCTTCTGTTTCAATAGAGACATTAGAACAGGTGGTGAGATTATCCACGCAACTGTTGTCAAGTGGAACCAAATCAGAACAGACGCAGACTTATGTTCACTGTGGTGGTTGCACATTATTGTGCAACAGTGGCACACTAGCTAAAGTACATATTCTGTGCAGTTTTTATTCAATAATGTGATGGCAAGGTGCCGCCAGGATAAAAAACCTCATAAACTAAGCATTCTGCCGCCAGTGTTTGGCGTGTACAAAAGCTGGAAGCACAAGTCAGCTGAACACGATCACAGTTCAGTGTGGTGGGACGTTTTCAGATCAACAGAGAAGTAAAGAGCGATCACAAGGCAGAGAATTTGAGCAAATGAGACCATTCGAAAGAGGGAAAATGTGAGGCATGCAGATAGAGAAACGGAAAAAGAGACAGAAGGAGGGAAAGTAAGCACGTCTGGGAAATAGACATGCTTCAATAACGCCTTAAATAATGTATAATCTTGCCAGTCATGCAGAGGTTTGTTCTGTATAATCTCCAGCTCTCAGATCCTTACTAACAAACCCGGGTAAATCCCATACATTCCCTAACAGGCTAACACACCTTTCAATAATTTAATACTCTGCTCCAGGTCAATTCTTTACACCCCAAATCCCTGACAATACAGTACCATTCACACCAGCCATATAATCAGTTCCATGTTTGTGATTTTGGTCTGAAAGACTCAACCTCTTTTCTAGCAGTATAAGAGGCAACAATTTACAATGCAAATATTGGATGAGATTACTGAGCTCAAATGAAAGTGATGACTGGTGAAGTGAAAATCAGAGTGAAACTGTAATCCAGTCAAGCAAAGAAGTGAAGCTTATACAATATATAGAAAAGACAACTGTTACGTTTTGTCAAATAGCAGAATTTTAGTACATGTGATATTGTTATAATGGTGGAAATGTTAAGCCTTTACTGTATTTTCAACCTTCAAGAGGTTTCTCTGTATTACCTGACATTTCCTGACATTACCCTGACATCAATCTAAAGGCCACTTGGGCTGTGCCCGATCAAAGTTGACAGTTGTGAGAGAAACATGTAGTTTTTGGTCGTTAATCCAAAACCGTGGTCATTGATCTTACGGTGAGCCTGCATCACAATACAGACAATGTCAGAAATATAGGACCAAATTCTTACAATGTAACTGCCGCTATGAACCATATTTACAAACCAACCAATCGGGATACAGAACGGCTGACGGAGCTGCAGTGCAGATCTGCTTGCATTTTTATTTTTCCTGTTTACATCCCAGTGCTAGGATTCACCAGGTATTCTTAGCACAATCTGACGTGCCTAAAATTAGAGATTGTGCCGTCTGATACAGATTGCTACCAAGATTTTATTAGTGTTTTTATTGTCATTGTTTTCACACAGTGTATAGGGGTGTATTCTTGATGATTTAGAGGCCAGTATGTAAGTATAAGGTTGTTTGTCTGTGCACATCTACCTGCTCTCTCTTTGATCAGATTAGTTCAGTCCTCCTCTCAGCCTTGGGGAACGCCTTTCTGCTCGCTCAGCCAGATGTTCTGCTCTCTCTCTCTCTGTGCCTCTCTGTCTCTAGCCTTTAGGATGTAGTGTTGTACAGAAAGTCAATCTGCCTACGGCGCACACACGTGCATTATCTCCTCCTTCTTTGATCTCTCTCTGATAAAACACATTGATGAGCTTCATCATCATTCTTTGTCATCTTTGTCTTCAGACTGGTGTCAAACGAATGCCTGTCTAACTCTCAGGGTGTCAAGTCAGAAGAAATATGACATTACCCAAATGTAAGATATTAGAAATGTTAAAAAATCATTAAAAAACCCTGTTATTTTTCATCCTGCCTCTTGTTCAGTGCTGTTGTCTTGGTGTGTGGCTGTTCCCTCTATAGTAATTAGATATTGATGTTCTTTGCTGCATAAATTAACATATTAATGAGGAAAAGCAAAAACCAGCTAATACCTTTTTAAAAAAATGCATCTTATATCTCTATCGCAACATCTTTTCAGCAGGGCTGCAAATAACAATCATTTTAATGATCGATTAATCTGCTGATTATTTTCTCTCAATTAATTGATTAATTGTTTAGTCTATAAAAATGCCCGTCACAATTTCCTGAAGCTCGAGGTAAAGTCTTCAAATGTCTTGTTTTGTCTGACCAACAGTCTAAAACCCAAAATCATTCAGTTTACCATCACATGAGACAAAGAAAAGCAGCAAAACTTCACATTTGAGAAGCTGGAAGAGAGGCAGATGTTGCTTGAAAAATGACTCCAAAAATGAATTGATCAGCCTTACTTTTGAGTTCACATGATTCCACCTATGTAGTATGTACAGACAGGACTGTTGACTGAGATATTAGTGAGATAATGTTTTAATGAGTCTCCTCATTAGCAATGCTGGGACTGTGTTTGACTGTGGGGAGTTGAGTCAGCTAAACTGCCTCTTGTCTGTCTGGTTTTATTTACACTGCACATCCACTTGTAGATTAACACAGAACAGGTTTAGTCAGACAGGACGCATCACGCCTGCTTTATTAAACACAGTTGGACCTCAAGTTGCTTATCAATCAATTTCCTGCCCTCCTTCCTCTTATTCTGCCCAGTTATAGTTTCAGAAGTTTCACCAGCTGCAGGAAGTGCAGACAGAAATAGCCATTTTAAAAAACAAAGCTTCCAAAAAGTCTTTCATTTCACTTCCAGAAAGCTCCTTGAAACTCTTACTAGAAGTTATCTGGAAGTTTAAATGCAAGAGAGTTTGCAGGATCAGCGCTTACCCATACAAGCACACTTTCAAAAACATGACACACCTTAGCATTCAAACCAAACAGCAAAAGTACCACAAGATTTAATAAGCAGAGGCAGAACCAAGTCTGCATTCAACATCAGAGATTGATTGGCTTGTGTTTACGCCGCTTTTAATCCTCGATTCCCCACAAACAGCTCAGCCTACGCAAGCATCTGCCTTCATCTCAACAGCACTCAGTTACAGCCAAGCAGGAAATACTAAAACCATGGAGACGGCGAGAATGTGACACAGAGATATTGCTCTCAAGGCTTGTTTCATTGTTTCTGAATAAAGCCTTACATGGTGTGAGCAGTGCTCATGAGTTCTGCTCGCTCTCTTTCACTTTGTTTCTCTCCCTCTCTCAGCTCTCTCCTTTCTCCTCTGTGTACCCGCTATTTTTCTTCAGTCACTGATCCCTTTTCATCTCTTTGTATTCTTCTACCCAGCTTGCCTCTTGCCTTCTTTGCCTTTGTTTCCCCTATTTTCTTCACCTCTTCTCCGAGTTTCTTCTTCTCCTCAGAATCCAACCACAGATATTGTGCGAAAGCTTCTCCTCAGTGTTTGAAGCGATAGGTGGTGCTCCGACTTTGGATATTATTAGCTGTTAATTATCCACAGAAGGTTTGCTGAGCTTGTTGTTGTTCAGTAAACCTTGACATTATAGCTTATTTGGACTTTTTTGGACAAACAAACTTCTCTAGTTTGGCCTCATCCTCCCATTGCTGTAGCAGAACATATCTTGCTCACATTCCTTATCAAAAATGTTTGTTTATTGTTGTGTTAAAATATTAATACTGTGATATACTATCGCTATTGGAATTTTTAAAGTCTCATATATATTGATTGATATCAGGAGATTGCATTTGCATTCTGCCTCTTTTGCTCTCCACATGGACTGTTTAGCTACATGCAACCAAAGCCCGCTCAAATGTGATTGGTCAATACTACTCAGACTACAAACCGAAACCAGAACACTTCCGAAATCTTGTCCCTGGCCTACAGATTCTGCATTCATAGATGCAGATATGCAGATATCTGTTTATATAAATTAGGCAGGCTCTAATTGGTATTCTATATTTGTTTTTTCTTTTTAGATCATTTTGTAAACCGTTCAGATTATGGATATACAAATAAATGTATTGTATTTTTTGTTACTTTGAGGTCTGACGTCTGGTTTAATAATTGGCACTGCAAAATCAACATCATCCAGCAAACCAACATACAGTATCTACAGATGAATACAGTATGTAAACATATTTATCAGGATGAAACACTGGTGCTGTAGTACTGCAGTAGATGTTAAAAAAGATGTTAAAATATGGGGGAAATGATGTGGAAGAGTTATGACAGCAAATGAAAGATGTTTTTTTAATCGTTGTATTTTGCATGGTCACATATTGTGTCTTTTCTTTATGGACCTCTGCTCTAAATAGCGAGTATACTACTTTGTCAATTCCTAGGACACTTATCACTTGTAGATTACTTCACTTCCCATAAATGTCTGTAGGAACCATGTCTTTGGTTTCAGCCTCTATAGAGTCAGAGGTCAGCTTCAGGACAGAGCTGGTGCAGCTGCAGCGACTTGCTCATGGGCATGTCAGCAGGAACTTAAGCTGTTTGTATTAACTAAGCTTGTGTGCTTTTGATAAGAAAGCAGTTCTTTCTGGATGCTGTATGGACTTTTTACTGTTTATTGCCAGTGTTGCACAAGTGTGAGGCCTGAGAAGAGTATGCAGAGAGAAATAAAAATGTGTTTTTCAACCCTTGACCTTTACTATCATGTGCTTCTCGTGGTCTTGTGTAGGATAGTAAACCTGTGCATGCACTCCCATTTAAGTTATTCTAAAGTACATAAGAGCAGTTAAATACCTGAAATATCAACAGAGGTGCGACTAATGATGACATTTTTTGTGTATATACAGACCAACAGTCATATTTCTGGACAAATACTGAATTTGTAAAGGTGTAGTCTTATCGGTTCTTTGGGGGTAAGTTATTAAGTCCTGTTACAGGAGTGTGACTTGAGTCATGTGTTCAGGGCATTACCTGTTGTTTTTCAGCAGCACCTGCAGTAGGAACCAGCCTGTCCACTCTAGAAAAACATTAAAAAAAGTTACTCCTTCCTGGTTTGTTAGTGTGTGTGGAATAGGGAAGTCATGGAAAAGTCATGAAATGTTGCAGCGGTGTAGAGCCACGTTGGGAACCCTTCAAAGGCTTCTCGTGATATTTTTGGATTGTCTGACTTTCACTCCTTTCTTTCCTGCACGTCTGAGGGGAGAGGAGAAAGCAGGGAGAGCAGCTGGTGTTGAATTGGTCCTCCGGTGAGAAATTAGTGTCTGCTATTCCCCCTGCAGTCTGGGCCGCACTGCAGCTCCAATCCATCCTGCCTTATAAATTCACCACGGACTCACTGTGACAGGTTCTGGCAAGGTATACAAGTGCAGTGCTGTGTGCGTGTGTGCGCGTGTGTGTGCAAATGTGTCCCATTGAGTGTGTATGTGTGTATGTGCACCACATGATTTCCTGTTTTCATTCCAGTCTGATATTTCACATGTGTGTGTTGGTCATCATTACTGCGTGGCTTTTTTGTGAGGCATTAAGTGTAATTGTAGAGTGTGGTGGGAAAATATGCAGAGAGGTGTATCAGCAAGGGTGGGGGAGGAGGGGTCAGAAGGAGGAGGAGTGATGGAGGGAAATGAAGGAAGCAAGTAAAGGAGGGAGGTGAGGGGCAGAAACAAAGAAGGGCATGGGAGGGAATTTAAAGAAAAGATGAAGGTGCAGAGACAGATGGAGGTAGAAGTTACGAGGGAAAATGGAGAGAAGAGGGAGAAGTGCATGGTGAGGAGGAGGAGTGAGAGAAATGGCAAAGGATGGGGTAGGAAGAGAGAGAACGACAGGGTGAAAAGTGAAGTTAGCAAGAGGCAATACAGAGGAGGACAAAAGATGCAGAGAAAGAGAGGAGGTTAGGGAGCAAGTGAGACTACATGCATGCCAAACACAAATCATTTTGAAAATGCTGCTTATGTGTCAAAACAACCTACGTCCATACTAGTTTTGTCAGGTTGTTTTTGGAAAGATCTCCGTCCACACTAAATGCCCGAACAAAAAGTAAAACAGCTAAATGTCTTCTCCTTCAGCCTATGAAAAGGTAGATGAGTGCGTCTCTGAGGGGGGAAAGAGATTTGGAAAGCTTTTGGATGAGATCATGGGAAGCAGAGATCTGTGTGTTTGAAATGAGGCTCAACAGGACTCGGCCTGGTCCTGCCTCTCCTTTATGAAGACACACACACACACACACACACACACAGCTGCACCTGTCTCTGACAAGGCTCAGCAGGAAGAGGCGTGGCCTTTGGCACCGGTCCTGCCTGCATTTAAAATGCTTGATCTCCATGGCAACGCTGGTCACAGTTTCACCTCGCTGCTTGTTCTTATCAATGTTTTTACACACAGAAAGTGAGGTAACGTCTCTGCCCCAGATACTTCACTACTGTTGTTGTAAAACAGTATGAAACACCAGATCTTAAACAAGGCAACAGACATCAAGAGGTCGTCCACTGCAAGTGATGAAATTCTGTTCAAACCAATGAGTAACAGATACTCTGTGTCGCTCATGATCACAATGGCAAGAAAGATTATTGATACAGCACCTTTCCAAACAATGTTACCAGGTGCTTTACATAGGCCAGTCAAGAGTAAAACATTTTGAGACTAAGACAAGGAAACAAATAGATATTTTGTTTTGCTCCATGCGCCTTAATATCCTGTGAGGCAAATAAATCTCTGTACTAAATAACAAAAACAGAATAAGAAAAAACTAAATGAAGTTACGTTGCCTTGCCTCCCTTGACTTTAAAACCCCGAGATTAACCTCACTCCGCCAATTGTACATACAAGTTCAATTTACTCTTTCCAACAGAAAGCCTGTGTTATAAACTGGAGGTGTCGTGTTCCAAAGAAGATGGCATTTAAGATGTGGAGGGGGTGTTTAATAAAAGGTACTATCCAGTTGCATTAGGGGAAATGTAGGATGCAGGGCTTTTGGAGCTTGACCCATAATAGAGACTAAAAGTCAAGATATCTCAGCCTCTGCTGCTTTGAATTTGATCACTCTTTTAATCTGTCTCTTGTAAGAAACTCGAACTTTACTAAATCACTGTAGTACCCCTTTAATATGGATATTAACCCTTTATAGACAAATCTTTTCCACTATTGTGCCACCTAAAACCTGTAAGTTGATATCGTTAAACTATAATCCTAAGTATTGATGGACAGACGTGTGAAATAAGAGACAACTTGAGAGTGCTTCACAATCTTTAGTCATGACATTCATTTCAAAATAAGGCCCGTGATCCTAAACTGACATTTTCAAACAAACTGTATTTTGACCTTTCTTTGCCATTGGTTGCTTGTATCAATGACTAAAAGCTAGCCATTGTAAATCTTAATGTAGTCAATTGAAAACATTGATTGTACAAAAGGTAAATGTAATAAAAGCCTGTCCTCCCTTTCTGCTCTGTAAACATTGAAATATCACTAGTGCCATGGCAAGTAACATCAAACCTGTTTACATCTTATTGTGCACAGTGTCTGTTGAAAAAGCTCAGACATTTCGCTTGAGGTGGGCAATAACACTTTGCATTCCTGTCTGTGTTTCTATGAGTCTCTTACCTGAGGTTAGTCTGAATAGAGAAGTGTGTGTGTTTTAATGAGGGGAAGTGTTTGATGGGGGACAGACTGTCAGTGTCATACCACTGTTTCATCCCCGGGTCACTTTCCTCTGATGTGCCACATCTAATTATTCCTCGTAAGGCTCATTATGGTTACAGGGAAACGCATACCGTCTCTTTTACAGCAAACCAGCTGATCCAAGTGAACTCAAACATCATCGACAGACTTCATGAGGACAGATCAGCTGCGGTATCAGATAAGCTGAATGTAGCTGTATACAAGTTATAACTTATAGATTATTCCTGAATTTTTACTTGGGAAGGAAAACATTATCAGCAGGGCTCAGTGCTGGTTCCTGTTATAAGAGGTAGGATGCAAATATTGTCCCACAGGTTTCTGCACAGTGCAGCTATTACAGGAACAGCAATTTTGGTATTTTTCTTTTAACCTTAGCCTACTAAGTAATTTTGCACTTGAAAAGGTCAGGCTGTGGTTTTAGTGGGATATTTTCTTGTGTGTTTTTGAAAATGGTTGCACTTGTTTTTGTACAGAAATGGGGTGTAGAAGAGTCACAAATGCTGAATCACTAAAGTGGTTTTAGTTGATGTTCCTTTCACCTTTCTCATCTTCGAATTTGTGAAAGTTTAGTGACTGTTTGTGCCCTTTAGATGGGTCCTGGCCTCTCTTACTGGTGTAAAGAGTTTTAAATATCTAGCTGTCAAAAACTCCTGAATCCAAATTTGGGGATTTTCCACTTTTTACTCTGTCCTCTTGACTTCATTCACATTTCCTCACTGCTGATGATATGAAACTGAGCTCTGCACTTTCAAAACATCAACAAGCGGGGTAGGTGGTATTTTTCAGATTAAGGGTAGCTACCAGGAAATCAGGGCATGTACATTTTAAAAAGTTTTTCAGAGCCATTTGGTTAATCATCCACATGTGCAAAAAATGTATTTTTCAACTATTTTGGAAAATTGTACTCTTCAGGCTTTGATTTTAGAAATATAAATCGCAGACCTTGAGAAACTTGAGTAATGTTGTCTGTATTGGCTCATTATTATGAAGCCCTTTGCTGCTCTCTAGTGGTGATGTTGCAAAACAGCATCACTGATCACTGCAGTGGCTGATTCAGTCACTAGAGTCTAGTAGAGAGATTCTTCAGAGGGTGAAAATACAGGATCGGCTCTTTATCCCATGAAAAGGGGCGTGATCAAAACGTTTATGGAAAAGTCAGTCAATCCAGGAAGTACATTAATTTTAACTGTTATCATTTTCTGTGTCCGTTGAAAACTGATGGTAGATTTTTGTAACATTCAAGCCAAGAAATAACAAATGATCTACATCATCAGTAGGATGTATACTTGTCTCTTGAATAAACCTGCGCTTTCTTTTCAAGGACACACTCAACCAGTCATCTTGCTGCCCCGTATGTATCCACTCTTCAGCAGCTAAAATGATCCAAAATTTTGTACGTGTGTGTGTTTTTCTTTTTAGTGAAAGAGGAGTGTGTGTCGGAAGAGGAAGAGGAAGAGGAGGCGGTGCAGGATACTCTAGTGGAGGAGATTCTCCAGCAGGGAGACACAGCCATCATCTATCCTGAAGCTCCTGAGGATGAGCAGAGCCCAGCAGAGACAGGAGGCGCTGACGAAAACGGTAACTCTTACACACTAACACCACTGCTTACTTATTTCAGTGTCTGTCTGAATGCCCACACACCATTATTTATAGTTAAAGCTTCACTAGGCAAACATTTTTTATGCGATTGTACAACTGTCACGTAACTGGAAGACGTATGTCCACTAATTCAGGTGTTGTTTACATTTGAGCCAGAGGTCATAATTAAATGATTACTATTGAATGATATGATTGACTTTCTGTTTTAGCCCTCAGATTGCATTAGAACTTCACACTCTTTGATGTTAAACCAAATTTCATCTTCTTCCTGTTCATTGGAGGACTAGTCAAAGGAAAGACTTCAGCTTGTATCCGTTAACTTTGACTGTGTGGACACTGACAGAGAAGTGCACAGAGAAATGTTAACCAATTCTGTAAAGGGATATTAACCTGTAATAAAACTTCTGATTCCAGGGTTGTATGGTAGCAACAACACAAAATCCACTCTAAGTAATAGTAATACCCCAATACTCTTCCAATCACTATCACCTTAACTTACATGACATTATATGAGACTTTTGAGATACAGTCACATATCTAGTCTAGACGTTCAACTTCCAGACGCTTTACACTTTAATATCAAGTGCTCCGTTAGCAGCTAGCCTAAGGTTGAGGCAACTCAGGTCAAAGAAAATGAAGACTTAATAGGCTCACCTGGAGGATACACAGCCGGCCAATCACGGCAAGAAGTGGGCGCGACTGTCGGATCGTCGGTTACAGAAATGGTCAGACACAGAACTGATCAGACGTAGGAAAGGTGTGGGTGGGTGGAGGGGTTTCAGAGGCTAATTGACCATCTGACAATCACTTCCGATGAAACATACTGGAAACTTAGGTCAGATGAAGGATGGCATAATTGAAGCATCACCCCTCCGTGTACCTCTCCCTGTCGTCTCATAAACAGGCACACCAGATTCCTTCTCCCAGTTGCACACTTGCCCCTACTGCTCCCGGGGATACAAGCGCAACGCCTCGCTGAAGGAGCACATCAAGTATCGCCACGAGACCAGCGAGGACAACTACAGCTGCTCACACTGCAGCTACACCTTCACCTACCGCTCGCAGCTGGAGAGGCACATGAGCCACCACAGGGGCACCAGGGAGCAGGTAACATCTGACAGGCGATGCCTTCAGGCTCTAAGTGCAGGACACAAGAGTTTTTAAACTGTGTTGTAGGATGTGTCAGGCACAGGATCAAATCATTCCTGATAAAGCAGTGACCATGACCTGATTTAGGGAACTTGTGGGTCCTCAAATATAAAAAAATATAATCTGGTTTCAAGGCTGGAAAAGTCTTACTATATTTAGTTTATTTTTGAAAGTCTTGTATTATGGCTTGTTTCTGTGTGTTGGATTTTAATTCAGATTATTATTAACTAGCATTGTTTGTACTATGGTATCTGCGTTACTAGAAACATTTGGACCTCATATTCATAAGAAATTCATTTCCTGTTTCCTTTTTTTCCAATTCATAGTAACTTGAATTAGCTGCGTTTAAACTGAAATTGGCTGGTTTTATCTTGGCTTTTTTTCCTTTAAATGTTTTTTGGTTTTGTAAGTGCTGGTCACCTGACTTTTTGGGTCTCCTTTCATGCACTGTGATTCATTATTCATTCAAAATCAACATGCAGCTTTGAAATCTGCAAATCTAGCCATTAACAAAACCCTCTCCATAGATAATCAATGTTCCTTTTAAACCTTTGACCGACAGTAAAACTGAAGAAAATGTAAATCTTTCTAAAAAGGTCAAAGCTTTTATTCAGCTTACATTTGATACTTCACCACCATGAATACTAAACAGCTCATGCTGACAAATTAACGAGGGCTTCTTACTTATTGCTATTAAATGGACACATCTGGACACATCTTGTGCTGCAGCTTCTCATCATCGTCCTCAACGTCTATTTTATTTTTTCTCAGCGTCACGTTTCCCAGTCGACAGGAGGATCAGGAGGAACAGGTGGAACCCGCAAGTTCAAGTGTACCGAATGTTCCAAGGCCTTCAAGTACAAGCACCACCTGAAGGAGCACCTGCGCATTCACAGCGGTAAGCTGTTGCTGCGGCAACCGTCCCTCTCATTCATTCACTTACACAAATACACACACACAGCCTGGCAGTCCGAACAGACCGCTCAATCTTAGTTATTATCAAACCTATACACTCATCACCAGTTCATTGTAGCTCTGCTTGTGTTGGTCTGTGGATTTTAATTAACTTAATCATCTCTTTCTGGGCTGCTCTTGTTACATCAGGTTGTAAAAAATGCTAAAAACAAAAGGATAAAATGTTTTTGAAATTGCTCTTTTAAGATAAAATAAGGGACTATAAAAATGACACAAACAGAAACAAACAAATCAATGGCAACTGAAGTGCACAGAAACTGGCAATTATGGCTATCTAGGGTATCATTTCATATATTTTAATACTAGAGTACAATACCTGAGTTTTGGTATTTGATGCCAAAACAAAAACATTTTTCGATACCTTATGAGAAATGTAAACATGGTTTTCTACAAAGCCATTTTATTCATTTCACAAGAAGCTTTTGTTCTTAAATGGTAAATGTTGTCTAAACGCAAGCATCAGTACAAGATCTACAGTATACCTTAATAAAATACAGTCTAAAATTGTGAAGATTTTGATGTAAATGATGAACTATCTGATCAAAGATTGAGTAAACAAGATTGTCTGACCAGACATTTAGTGGTGGCTTTTGGTACTTTACTTATACTTTGGTACTAGTTTGATAGCTGCATTCAAGAAAACAATAAAAAAATAATTTAAATAAAAATCAATGTAATTTAAGATGTGACAGAGCTTTTTTTTTTTTAACAGTTTTCGTAATTTCTCTGTGTGCCCCTCTTAGGTGAGAAACCGTACGAATGCTCAAACTGCAAGAAGCGATTCTCCCACTCAGGCTCCTACAGCTCCCACATCAGCAGTAAGAAGTGTGTGGGTGCTGCACCTAATGGCGTCCCTCGAACGGCGATCAAATCCCCCCCACCCACCACCCAAACCACACCGGTCGTAATTGCTCCGGCCCGCGTAATTCTTAAAGAGAAGACTGAAAGCAAACCCCTCCAGGAGCAGCTCCCTGTCACCCAGATCAAATCTGAACCTGTGGAATATGAGTGCAAGCCTGTGATGGCGGCACCGGCAACTTCAGCTGGTACCAACGGAGTGGTGAACGGAGGGACGGCACAGCCAGCTGTGGTTCCAGCTGCAACCCTGCCTCAGGGTGTGGCTATGGTCGTACCAACGGTCGGTTTGATGTCGCCCATCAGCATCAATCTGAATGACTTGCAGAATGTGCTCAAGGTGGCGATGGACGGAAACGTGCTGAGACAGGTGCTGGGTACAGCTAACGGGGTGGTGACGCAGGGGAAGCAGGGAATTGTAGTCCAGCAGCCCCAGCAGCAGATCATCAGCCTGCCGGCCTTTGTGGATCACGACGGCACCACCAAGATCATCATCAACTACAGCATCAGCCCTGCAGCCGCCACCACTGCCACTACCCAACCTGCACCGCTTGTTGCCAAAAACAATCCTCCTCCCCCTCCCACTCTCACCACTGCTGCAGCACCCACCCCCACCAAAACAGATAAACCCCCAACCCCAGAGGCAGCCGACCTCACCATCGTAAAGACAGAGCCAGAACCAGTGCCCGTCATGGAGACAAAGGCAGTCACACAGACAGAAATGAAATCTGTCAAGACTTCAGATGCCCAAACAGTTCAGATGCCAAAAGTCAACAGCACCAGTACATGTTTACTATGCGACGACTGTCCCGACAACCTGGAGGCGTTACACCTCCTCCAGCACCGCAAAGCAGCCAATGGGGAGGCCGTTGACTCCGCCGCTTTGGACCCCTCGTTCGCTGCTCTGCTAAGCGAGGCAGGGGTGACGCTGGAGGAGCCGCCAGTGGATGACCTCCTCTCACTCCTTAAGACCTATTTCGCCTCCAACGCCAACCCTAGCGAGGTGGAGCTGACAAAGATCTCAGAGTCTGTCAGTATTCCCGTGGATGTGGTCAAAAAGTGGTTTGCCAAGATGAACTCTGGGAAAAATGTGGGCAAATGCCGCAATAATGCTACAGCGGTTTCCAAAAAGACTGAAACCACAAATTCCAGCTCAGAGGATGCCTCGAATCAGAATGGAGAGGCAGAGGAAGACAGCACCCAAGAAACATCCAACAAAGCCTCATCAGAATCTGGCAGCGCTTCTCCGTCAGACTCTTCACCACTAAGCCTCAACACTGGGGACCTCATCATCGTTAAAAGTGAACCAGAAGACCCAGAGGCCCCGGACTCCCAGGCAGAGCCGCTTGACCTCTCCCTTCCTAAACATATCGCAGTGGCATTGGAAACGAAAACCACGCCTCCCGCCAAGCAGCAGGAACAGCCCCTGAACCTGACCTGCCTGAGGAAGGAGCAGCTGGAGGGTCGAACCATCTACGTCACCACGCCTCAGACCGGGAGACCTGTCAACATCGTCACTGCCGCTCAGCTGCCCACATTAGTTGCCATTGCTGGTCAGGGCACGGTGGGCTGTCTCAGCGCCATCAACACCACAACGAAGCGCACCATCCTCATCCCCCAGCTCACCTACACCTACGCCACTACGGCCGGCAACGCCACTGGAGCAAAGACCGTCGTTCTGAACGGCCATAAGGTTGGTTGTGTTCAACATTATGTCTACCAAACTTCTGTGGGCTTTTAGAGAATTTAATTTGATTTCTTATTATAAAGCTCTTATACCTGTTGTACTAGCCACTCTGTCAGGTAACAAGTCTTCCTTTAGATGTCCAAAACATACAATAGAAGACCTGGAAACAGTGAAAATTGTGGATACATTAGCTTTGTACTTTGACAGATGTTCGGAGTAATACATTTGATTATTATTCACCTGCAAACTGCTTTCACGTTTCAGGGTCTTCAGTTCCATACGAAGCTTGTAATAGCTAGCTGTGAGGTTAGTACACAGCAACATTCAGGTTATAAGAGCATCATTATCAATGAATCTTTCAATCATATGTCTCATTGATTAATCATTATCAAATGTTAGTGAAAAATGCCTATCACAATTTGCCGGAGACCAAGGTGATGTCTTCTATACTGCTCGTTTCATCCCAGAGTCTTAAACCCAACGATATTCAATTTACAACAACATAAAATAGAGAAAAGCAGCCAATCCTCATGTTTGAGAAACTGGAACCAGCTTGATAAATGACTTAAATGGTTAATCAATTATGAAAGTTGTTGATTAGTTGTTAACTGTTGACTTACAAGCACTGAGGCTGGTGAACAAGAAGTTTCTAACACGTCAGGTATCTCGGCATCATTATTTGTAGTTATTCACCTGAGCTGACATGGCAGTAGTTGACCTGAAAGTTTCCATTGTTGTCAGTGATCTCATCAAACACACTAGATACTTATCTGTTCTACAACAATAAAATAAATGAATTGTACATTTACATGTTAGGTATTTGTCTGATGTCATTAAACAGAGAAATGTACAACAATGACTACAGATGTGTCGACTCGATAAACATTTCAAAAACACCCTTATTTCGTTACATCTCATCTTACATGAATGTGTAAAAAACCCAAAATCTGTTTAGATGGGCACATGACCACAAACCAACTTGGATTCCCCAAAAACACCCATATATCCATGGACTCTGGACTCTGCAGAATGCATTTTACCCTGCTGTCAGTGACTTTCTCAGATGATGCAGGTGAGGCTGACAGAAACCTCCCGTCGCTGGACTGCAGCAGGAGTTATGTCAATAGATGAGAGCAGATTTTTTCCTAGATATCTAAGTCATGCAGACAAACTTTAAACCCCCGGAGGGATTCTTGTCAAGAGATGTCTGTGAAATGGCTGGCAGTCCTCCTATAATACCTGACTGTGCTCTTTTAGATAACCTACCAGAGGACTAATAGATGCCTGGTTTCTTTAACTTGCTAGTTAAATATTCCAAATGAAACTTTAAATCCAAAGTAACCACTTTTTTAAAAACTCAGGGAAGAGTTCTGCTAAGCAGGACACGTTATTGTTCAAGAACACCCTGCCTCATTTTCATTGAGTTACATACAGTACCTTCACACTTTGACTAGTTTTTAAGTGTTGACATTAAATCATTTGACCACATTGATAAATGTCTTTCTTCCATTTACAGCAGGAGAAGAAGCTGGACAGCAGCTCCGACGGTGTTCCCACAGTGGAGGAGCAGAATGACTCGGATTCGGCCGCACTGATGAAGAAGCGACGTCTGGAAAACGGCGTCTACCCCTGTGATCTTTGCTCCAAAGTCTTCCAGAAGGGCAGCTCCCTGCTCAGGCACAAATATGAACACACAGGTATGCCTTAACATTAAAAGTTGGCTCAGACATAGAAACACATTTCAGTTTTGCCCAAAGGTAGTTTCTAGTTTTCAAGGCCGTGATTTTACATGTGACATCATCTCTCATTAAATATGTTATACTTAGTGTGATTCTAACTTTTACGGGGCAGCTGGCCTGTAAATGTACCAGCTCAGAAAGAGTTGACATCAGTATTTATGGAGATGAGTCTCCTGAGGTGAATTAACTGGACATTTTCCCCGAAGCTCCAACTAGTATCACTTTGGAATGTGGTTTTATTGAAGTCTGTTAGCAGTTAGCTTTGCACTGCACTACTGTGTACAGGTGTGTGATGGTCCAGCCATGACATCATCCACCTAAAACACAAACCATTCACAGGCACCGTCTTACATACACTATGTACGTAATACGTCAGTTTTGTTTATTGAGAATCCTTAAGGGAATTTTTTTTAACTATTAATTGCAATATTCTAAAGCTTCTTTATGTTGTTTTAACAGGGTTTTTATAAATACAGATGAGTCAGCAATTACTCTGCCAGCTCACTTGTTTACCTCTACTCTGAACAACTTTGCATACATACCAGTAAACATGGAGAATGATGCTTGAAGAGAGTAATCAGCATCATTTCACATTATGCCTTTATAATGAAAATATGGCTTTATTACAGGCTTATTTACCTTAGAGCAGTGGCTTGTGAACCCTTAAAACGTGTGACCCCTTGTCACCTGCAGTGTCTCAGTTGTGAACAGTTCAACCAAAGAGTAATTTTAAATTTAATTTAATACTTTTTAGAGGCCTAAAGAGGTAAAATGCTGCAACTAACGATTTTCATGATCGATTGATTAATCTGTTGTTTTTATGTCCTCGATTAATCGTTCTGCCTTCAAAATGTCAGAAAATTGTGAAAAATGCTCATGACAATTTTTCAAAGCCCAGGATGACAATATCAAATTGTTTAGGTTTTGAACTGTTCTAAGTACAAAACAAAGATTTCAGTTTATTCTCATTCAACAAAGAAAAGCAGCAAATCCTCACAATTTAGAAGCTTGAACTAGGCAACGTTTGGCATTTTTGCTTGAAAAATTACTTTAACGATTGATGGATTATCCAAATAATTACAAGTTATTTTTCTGTCAGTCAACTAATCGATTTGTTGGGGGCCGGATCCCTAGGTTGGGAACCACTAAAGGATAATAAGCCATAAATCACTTGAAGACATTTAATGAACACATTTAAGTTCTGGCACTTGACGTGAATATTTTAAATATCTTTAATACCTTTGCTCAAATTATCAGTTGTAGTTTTTACTTGACTACTTTAATCTGTTGCAGTTTAGTTTGAGTTAGTTGGCAGGGAAAGTTTGAGTCTGAGTTTGTTCTGTCATTTGCAGGAAAACGGCCCCATGAGTGCAACATCTGCAAGAAGGCCTTCAAACACAAACACCACCTGATCGAACACTCGAGGCTGCACTCCGGTGAGAAACCCTACCAGTGCGATAAGTGCGGGAAGCGTTTCTCTCACTCCGGCTCGTACTCCCAGCACATGAACCACCGCTACTCCTACTGCAAGAAGGACGGGCCAAACTCTGGCTCCAGCTCCGGTTCAGGGTTGCGCAGGGCTCAGTTGGAGCTCGGCAGCCCCGGTGCCGGACCGCAGTCGGACAGTCGGACCACGACACCGCCCTCCCAACTGGACTCAGACGAGAGGGAGAGCGAGGAAGAGGAGGACGAGGATGATGAGGCCATATGTATGGACGACATCCGGGTCGTGCAGGTGGACGACGGCGAGTGCGAGATCTACGAGGGCAACTTTGACGACGACGACGAGGAGGAGGTGGCGGAGGAAGAGACGACAGGAGAGGAAGAGGCGGAAAGAGAGGGGGCGGACGAGGAGGTTGTTTGTGATGTGGTGGAGATCGAGCTGGGGGACGATCACATGGAGGACGAAGAGATGGAGGAAACAACTGAAGGAAAGGAGGACAAAGAGATGGGGGAACCACCTGAAGCAAAGGAGGACGAAGAGATGGGGGAAACACCTGAAGCAAAGGAGGACGAAGAGATGGGGGAAACACCTGAAGCAAAGGAGGACGAAGAGATGGGGGAACCACCTGAAGCAAAGGAGGACGAAGAGATGGGGGAAACACCTGAAGCAAAGGAGGAAGCAGCAGGTGCGGATACAGAGAAAGTCGCAGACTGTGAAGCATATACGGACAAAAGCATCAGGGAGGCATCAGACAGCGCCGAGCCCACAGAGGAAGTGGTGACAGACACCAAATAAAGGAAGGAAAATCTCTTCGGGACAGTTCCAATGTGTCGGCCATTTAAGCCGAGTTAATTAAGACAAAACTGCAGAAAAGTCAAGAAAGTCACGGCGGTTGCCTGATCTTAATGGTCCACTACTGTGTACAAAAACCCAGGTGTGCCTGAACTTGAAAAAAGAAAAAGAAAAACTGTGACTTTTTTCTCGTGGAAATTAAATATCAGTGTTAAAAATTGTTTATAGAAGTACAGATTTTAAAGCAAACTCACCCATCAACTTGTTAGACTTGTTACTGAGACATCCCAGGTGGTTTTGTTTTGTTTGTTTTCATTTGGTCAGTGTTACTAATCTTGTTCTTGTTTGAAGACATTTAACCTGTAAAAATGAAAGATTTCTATACCTTTTTATTGCCAATGAAGTTTCCTAAATCAGTATTTTATTGAGTTCTACGAACAAAAACCTCTGCACTACAGTATTCCTGGTTTACCTATGGATACATGCCTCATGCATTGTATGCCCTTCAGTGTTATATACGTACACTAGCTAGCGAGATGTTGTTCGTGTTAGTGTTTGCTAGCTAGCATTACTTTTGTTTTCAGTTGACTGTTAGCCTTAAAGAAAACAAAGTATTCTTGGGGGGGGGGGGGGGTTGTGGGCGGGTTGGGGAGTCCGGGATGAGAACGTGGCTTCTTTACGCCATAACCAAATTTGTCCTATCAGGGAAGGTAGACTCACAACCTCAAAGCCAGCATCAGGCGCCTATGTTTTGCAACTCGGCATAGCCCGTACGGGTGGAGTCTCCGCCCCGCCTGGCTCAGCTGTGGTTCCAAAACACGTGCTCCCACTCTTACCAAGCTTCTTATTTTGGTTGACTTTAGTTCTCAGTCAGTGTTTCAGTGTTATTAGCTTATATATGAAGTCATACTGTACGTGAAGGAACGGGGCCGTTTCCTGCTCCACCCCAATGCCTCCAGCCTTATGCAAGACCTGTGTGCTGTTAAAAGTGCCATTGAACAGTGTTATCATTTGTTTTTCACACATGTAGCCAGTGTTATGTCCCTCTGTTACTTACACAAGACCCATATTGACTAATGTTTGTCGACTTGCACAGAACAGCAGCTTTGTCACAAAACCATAAAGATACTTCCTGTGAAATTATTTTGGAATATTTTTGTTGCCGCACATGAAAACTGGGAAACACAGTATTAGGGCTTCAACTAATGATTAATCGGACAATTGTTTTTTTATTTTTATTAAATCGATTAATTGTTTAGCCTATGAAATATCACAAATAGTGAAAAGGCCCCAAGATGGCGCCTTCAGATGTCTTGTTTTGTCCGAACAGCAATCTAAAACCCAAGTATATTAAGTTTATAATTATATAAAACAGAGAAAAGAAGCAAATCATCACACAGGAAAAGCTGGAAACAGAATGTTTTGCATTTGTGCTTGAAAACTGACTGAAACTTTTAATCAGTTCTCAAAAAAAGCTTCTGCATAAACTGACTAATCGGTTAAAGTAGAAGCATTTCAGTCCAGACTGAGCTTACCTGTGGATATAAAATGCCTTGTAAACTTGAGATAATCAGTTTCCAGTTGATGTTAACAGTTTTTAAAAATGCGAGTTAATATGTTGGACTTTATGTCACGAGTCAAAGTTTGAAAAATGTTTACATAAGTGTTTAAAGTCAGAAAATGCTCTGGGTTAAAGCAGATAAAAAATAAATCAAAAATATACAAAACCAAGATCAATTTCAAGTAAAATGGAGATTTCACAGTAAAATTATAAATGTATTCAGACTTGTGCACTTGTTTTCAGGTAGTAAAAAAAAAAAAAAAAAAAAAAAAGTGGTGGCAAGCTGTCCCGCACTTCAGGTAACAAACGTTAGTGAATGTGGTCTCTGTCAAAGTGTTTTCAGTTGGTTTTACCGAACAGTGTTTATAGTATTAGTCTGTTTTAAGTTGTTTATGTGTGTCCCTCTGTTTTTTTCAACAATGGCAGTATTAGAACCCTTTTCACAGATTTAAAAAAAAAAAAATGTACCTGTTTAGTTTTTAGAAGACTTTTTTATATTTATGTGTCTTATTTTTATATTTTCTTTTATGGTTATTTATTACACATTGTAGTGTACATTAATGTAGTTTGAATTGATACAATAATATATTTTAGTATGAAAAATAATCTCAAGACAAACAAACAAACAAAATCCAAATGTGGTTCTGGGAGCTGAAGTTTGTTTTAACAAAAAAAAAACAAAAAAAAACGCGTAAAAAAGATAAAACATGTATTCTGTAAACATGACTTCTGTTCTAAGCTAAAAAAGAAAAAAAGACAGGAATGAAGTGAGAAATAGAAACTGTTACATGTGCATCCGCTCTTTGCGTCGTTATGAAGCTACTGAATTCTAAAACTCTGATTTTAAAAGCATGAGTCTTCGCCGTTTTAATGAAGGATCTTTAGCCAAATTTAGTTCACCCCCTTCCCTGCCACCCTGTTTTTCAGTTCTGTGCCAACTTGTTCCATTGTACTGTTGAAGGCTGCATATCGTCTGTTCTGTCCTCACCCTTTGTAAATCCACTGTCTTTTTGTATTGTTTTTATTTTAGTTTTGCTCCATTTTTATGACTCCCCATCACAATAAAATATATGACAGCATTTCTGAGTCACGTGTTTTACTTCTCAGCTTTCTACTTCGTCACTCTACTGGGGCAAAAAGTCTCTTTGCATGTTGGTTTAGCAGTTAGACTATCCAGTTTAGAGACAGAAGAAGAAGTCATCGCTCCCCATTGACTTTGTATTGAGTGAAGGTGCCTCTGTGTCACTTCGGTCTGCTAGCAAACAACAGAAACGTGCCTAAAAGCTAGTGATGGGACAACCGGTTCATTTTACAGACTTAGGTCTTCAAGTCTCGTTCAGTAAAATGAACTACTCTTTTTCTGAGTCATTCGTTCATTTCATTCAGTGGGGGGGTGGGGGGTCTACCCATTTCTGTCCTATACCGAGTCTGTGTACCTGTCACGTGAGAAAAATGAAACTCATGCATTATTGTTGCGCAGGCGCGGCCAAAATGAACAAATGACCGTCTGAGACGACTCGTTACTACTCGTTCATATCAAAGAGTCGTTCAAAATGAACGATTTGTTCATGAACGACACATCACTACTAAAAGCTGCTGTGTGGTGGGATGCAAAGCCAGAACTAAGTTTTTTATAAGCTGCTGAACCCAAAAACCGAGCCTTTAGGAAGACAAAAGTGGATCCAGACGTGAGGCATCAGCAGGAAGAATGGAAACACTGGGATCCTGACACTCAGTATGTCTACGTGTGCAGCAAGCATTTTGTCACTAGTCAAATATCCAAATGTCCAAAAGTTTAAGGCTAACTATATTGCTGTAAGCTGAAGCATTTTGACAGTATGAAACTTGTGTAGAGGAATATGGCTAAATCACACGCAGTATTATGTTAGCAGGTGTCTTAGCAAACTACAGTAACTTGTAGCTTGAGAAGAGACACTGAGACAGACCCACAATATTGAGTTTGTCCTCTCTGGTAGACACACGGTGCTAAAATAATCCTCTGACATGCTGAAATCTGATGTTTTTAGATAGCTACAGGCATTTTGTTAGCGTTTCAGCCCTTGGTTGCATACTGTGGTGCTGATTGTTGTCCCCTCCGGTGGGCTTGTTTTTCAGAATATGATGAGTTGCGCTCTCTCTATGCTGAAGGTCATAGATTTGACCTTCACTTAGTCTGCGATGTCTTTGTCCACACTAAGCATGCCTGTCAAGTACATTTTATTCTTACTTCACAAAACTTCACAAAAAAAGAAAGGGAGACCAGCAGTGGAGGGGTCTCTCCTCCAGGACGGGCAGACATGCATTAGGTGTCTTATATAGACAGCAGTCTATATATAATATTAAGTAAATATAAACGAGTGAATAAGTTAAAGAGGTTCAGGGCGAAGTGTTCATGCGTTTGAAGTCAAGAATGTGAATCTGAACTGGGGTCGGTGTCACAAAGATAGACTTTGATTATACGGCTGAAACTAAGACTCCACATAGACGTCCAAATGAATTTGTTGCACAAAGCTGTCTAGTTCTTGACTATCAAGTGTGACTAACTTGCTATGAATTTTGGGGTAAATTAAGACTTTTTTCAAGCTAAATAAACATGGTTGACCGAGCAACCAACCACGAACAAACCACTCAGCTCAGCTCACTCCATGTCATGGTCCACGAAGGACTCTCGCTTGGACTTTGTGTTGTCTTGTTTCCCGTTTTATTTTGAAATTACTGTTCTTGTCTCCTTGTGTGCCCTTTATTTCCTGTCTTTGTTTTCCCTCTAGTTTTGATTGTTTTCACCTGTGTCTGGTCACCCACCTGTGTCTGTTTCCCTCGTTGTCTCTTCCCTATATATACACGGGTCCCTGTCCCTTTGTTCTTCGTTGCGTCATTGTGTGTGGTTCCTTGTGTGTTAAGTTCCTGATGTTCCTGTGTTGGACGGTCCCCTCGTGTCATGCTCCTGGCGATTCCCCGCGTGTCTGTTCGTGTAAGTTTAGTTTGTAAATAAATCTTTGGACTTATTCCGCCTCCCTGCCTGCATCTGTCTGCATTTGGGTCCCTCTCCCTGCTGCCAAAATGGCTCAATGTGATACTCCAGCAGAAAAAGTTTGCCGAATTTTCCCAATAAAATGTCCTTATGACTTTTTCTTTTTTTTGGTCATTTGGAGCCACTGGTTGTCAGGTATATAAGAAAGTAGGATGGTCCTCACCAGCAACAAGAAGTGAACTACACACTATCACTTGTTAATAAATGCATCCTACTAAAGCTGCCTCAGTATATTACATCTCTTCTCCCATTTAAATCCTGCCTTCCAGTACTTTGCACCTTTATAAATGGAAAGAATTTCAAAAGGACTTTAAAAATAAACCAACATCCCATTGGGTTTTAGAGATGTGTGTGATTGTTTCTGGTATCTCTGTTCCATTTCCATTTGCTGTACTCAGGTCTGTCTTGCAGAAGAGATGTTGATCTCAATCAGACTACCTTTATTAAATAAAGCTTAAAATAATACTAATTTTTTCAAAGTGCAGAAATGTCTATTGTGTGCAGACAAAAATAAATGAACTGGAATCAGGTTTGTTTTGCTGAGCAGAAAACTTCAAACTGAGGGAGAGGGTTGATACTGAATGTTTTGCATCTAAAGCAAAATGAAGATTTATCACCAGGTGGCGCTAGAATACCATCCAACACACCTTTACAATAGCAGAAAGAATTGTCTGCAGTGCACAATGTATTGAGAGGAAAAATCAGCGCTAATTATTCATAAATAATTGAGTTATGAGGCATGATTATTAATTTAAGTTGGTGTCCTCTGAGCGCTGAGGAGAATTCGGAGCTCTATCCAAATATAAATCCATGAAATCTAACCATCAGTTTTTTCTCCCTTGGCAAAATGGCAGATTATCTGCATGGCTGATTTCAGTGTGCAAAAGTTATTATGTGCAATTAGAGGAAAAATCAATGATGTGATAGTGATGTGGTGGTGGGAGGTGGATTGGGGGGGGTTATAATAAAACAAAGCAACCGGCAGACTTTTCTCTGAGCCAGCAAAAATTAGCTGAAAACTGATTTCTAACAGGATGTTTGAGATCCAAGAGAATAAAAGTTACCTTTTCATTTGTCAGAGTATTCCCTCAGGTGATTAGAAAGACTGAGCAGCTTTTTAAATGGGAGAAAACTCTCCTAATGTCCAGCTAATGAAAATGTACGCTCATAATGCACTTTCACCCAAAGCAAACAGCTGCACAATAAAAGCAGAATTTTGTAGTGTGAGTGGTTTCCGTGTGAATGGACTTAATATAGCTCTAATGAATATTCATGATGCACCCTGATGATGATGTTTGTGGGCCAGCTGCTGTGCGTGCATTATGAGGGAAGTGAAGACATTTTCTCTTTAAATTGGTGAAGCAAGAGAAAACAACAGGTGATTTAACACAAACAGACGTGACATAACATACATAACATGCAGTGAGACAAGCATTACATTAAACAGAGGGTTGGGCATGAGTGCAAGATGAAGGAAGTTGATATGGGGCAGAACTTCATGTCTACATGTGAAATGTGTATCATTTGTTAGAAGAGGATATGGCCTTTTTGTTGTTTGTGTGTAGCTGAAATAAAAATACAACATAAATATAAATATTAAAGCTGCAAGCAGCATTGAAGGGCCCGAAGCACACGTGCGCACGCCGGGGAGTGCAGAGCTCGTATTAGATGCAGGTCTTTATTTCTAATTCCCTCTGTTTGATAAGCATCTAATACAAGTTTGCTTCAGATAAAGGCCTGTCACCTTCTGCAGTTCAGTTAAATAAAAACATGGGTCACTATGTGAAAATACAAGTAATCAAACTTATCGAGATTAGAGTGTAGAGAAAAGACTAATATAACTCATAATTATGATTATAATTAGACTAATTGTTACAACACAGTGTATTATTCAAAAGTCTGACAATAAATGTACTTCTGATTATATGCTCAAAAACATTCCACTCCAGTCTCAGAACTAACAGCCTTATCAAAAGACATATTTGAAAAGACACTTAAAAGAACCTCAAAAACAAATAACTTACACCCAAAAAGTAATGGACAACAATATTTCCGTTTATTCACACGTGTCAAATATATAATAAACTTTTTAGGTTACAAACTATATTCTAGCTAAACATACTTAAATATAATTTGCCAACAAAACCAAAATAACAATCGACAATAACTAAGAGCAAAAATAAACATGCAAACACTCACATCTACAGAGTGCAGAGCTCATTGAGCTCAAGTTTAGAAATAATGAGGAAGACAAACATCACTCAGTCAGTCCTGTCTCCTGTCCTGTCTCCTGTCCTCCTCCCTGTGCTGTCATGCAGGTCTATCCATTAGTAAACCAACACTGCCATCTGGTGGAAGAATCAATTAATTGCAGGAACATTAATTACACATGACAGACATGAAAGTTCAAAGACACGTCACGGGCACGCCGTTCAACTAAATGGAAAAATTTTCCATTTAATTTCATGCCCAACTTGTCTAGAGGGCATAGGCCAAATTTGAAGTGGATCCGATAAAATCTGTAGGACTAGTTAGCAAAAGTACGAGGCCTGGAAATGGCCGAAATAGCCATTTCCGAAATAGCCTGAAAATGAACAGTTTATTAAACATAAGTGACTTCCTGTTGGGTTTAGAGTAGGGCTCCAAGAGGCTCCAAGAGGCCAAAGGTCGGAGCAATGCTGATTGTAATGCTTGTATGTGTTCCAACAAGTTGCCATTGCCTATTGTTGTTTGGAATAATGTGAGATGTGCATCGTCTTCTGATAATACATCGTTTGCATGTAGTGTAGTGGCTGCGATGAAACATGCGATTGCTCCTGTGTGCACATGGAAAGGGAAAGATGTTGACCAAGTACATGTAGAAGGAAGGAAGTTGCTGAAAAGTGACGCTTCAGAATTGTGTGAGTTGATTGAACAGCACAATGTGTTTGGCAGACCAATAGCTACACTCCATTTCCTGCCAGTGTACAGATATTTTGAACGTGAGGATAACACTGTAGTGTACGAAAACATGAAGGAACATTTGGAGAGAGATAAAATGTGTCTGTTGAACCTCGGCGGTGCAGTTGGTGCCATCATCAATCACAATGATTTTTTTGTGGTAGTTGACTGTGGCACACGAGGTAGGTCTGGGTTGGCATCCGAAACTGGCAGATCTGTGGCAGTTTTCAACACATGCTCTTCTGACTTGATATTTCATATTGGGAGTCTAAAGAAGTCTTTAGGCGCACAGTGGTATAGCATTCGTAGCATTTCTGTGAAGGCAGCTGAAGTTGCTGCTGACATGGAGAGTGGTACGGTGTTTACAGATAGTGATGTGGACATGGAAGTTGTAGCTGAGGCTGAAGAGAGCCATTCTGTCAGGCCTGTAAACAGTGTAAAAGGATCATTTCATCAGGGGAATAATGGGTTTAAATATGGAGGAGTTCAGTGTATGGCAATAGGTTTGGTCAGCCTAGCAAGACATACAGTTGATAGTGTCTTCTCATGGGAGACAAAAGATCTGGGCACAGTTCTCTATTTAGGTGACGCGTTGTACACCGATTTGAGAGACAGCAACATGATCAGCGGCTCGTCCAATCTGTTGTGTGTTCTTGATTTGCCAGAAGAGTCACTTATTGATGGACAGAAGTTTCGGTTTCAGTATGACTGACTGGGTCAGTGGTGATGTAAATGTGGTTGACGGGGAACGTCACGGGAGTGGTGTCTACACCAGTCTACTAAGTGGACTGGAAAAGAAATTTAGGCAGTACAACACATGTCTTCTGACATTGTGTACCAGTACATGTGCAATCATTGTGCAAAATGGACAGTACGCCCTGGTTGACTCCCATGCACGCAGTGCCAGTGGCATGGTCACGGGGAATGCAAGAAGCGTTGTGGTGTATTTTCATTCTCTTGACGATTTGGTAAAGCACATTCGCCAGTTGGCTACAGGGCTCAGTGGGAAGAAAAAGCCTTTTGAAATAGCTGGTGTTTGTGTCATAGCTGCGAATCCAAGCCATTCGCCTGTGAGTCCGCTTTCTAGTCCTGTTGCAGGACCAACAGTGACTAGTAAAGATTATAATGAGTTTGGTTGTAGTTCATCGCATGTACCCAAAACTAACAATGTCAAGCGTAAGATTTCAATAAAAACTAATACATCAAAGAAGTCAAAAACATACGATGCATCTGAAATTAATTCAGATGTTGAATTTGTTAGTGATGTAATGGATAAAAAGTTGCACTTTAGTCCTATTTGTGAACACATGTCTCAAGCTTTGTGCACACAGTTAAAAGTGGATTTTGAAAAAACATATGTACCAGCATCTTCATGTGTTGGTTCATTAGGAGTTCCATGCCAAAACGAGAGCATAGTGGCTGACGGGAGCTGTTTCTTTGCAGCCTTCTCTCAAGCGGTGAGTGGCACACAAAAGTATCATTGTAAAATAAGACTTGCCTTGTAAGAGTTACAAGACAATGCTGTCAAATATCAAAACATTTTGAGAAATGAGTATTCCTCAATGTCAGAGTACATAACCAAGTAAAAAATGCAATATGTTAATAGCTGGGCTACAGAAGTAGAAATACAGGCAGCGGCAGATTATTTAGGAGTAAATATATTTACATTCTATGATGGTAGATGGCTAAAATACAGTTGTAACACTAAGCTTTTGTCTAAACACAGCATCTACTTAGAAAATTGCAATGGAAACCACTATGAGACTGTGGTTTGTGTTCATCAACCTGAACTGCAGACTTGTCATGGTTTCTGCAAAATTAGTTCTTCTTATTCAAAAGGGTACAATGTTAGGTCACCAATTAAAGATAAAAATAGTGTTCCTGGTTTGGAAAACAACAAAGCAGTTGAACAAATGTACATTGACCCAGAACAACATCAGACTACATTAAAAACAATACAGAAAGACACATGTTGTGCTGCTGCATTGCAATTAGATTCTGATGTTGAAATTATGGAGGATTCAAATCAAGTCACCTACAAATTTAGTCCTTTATCCACTGAAGTTGCACAAACATTGTGCAGTAAATGTAATGTAGATTTTGAAAAACAACGTTCAAGTACCCACTGTCTACGGATCTTTAGGTGTAGTGTGTAAAACCCTTAAAATTGTAGACGCCGGTAATAGTTATTTTAAGTCAATATCTGAAGCGATCTGTGGTTCTCAGAAAGGTCACCGAAAGGTCAGACTTACTGTTGTTAAGTACATGGAGAATCACAGTGACGAACACATAAAATCTGTAGGGAAAGAATGTGTTTCAATGGCAGACTATATTAACAAGACTAAAATGAAGTATGTTGGCAAAAGGGCTACAGAAGTAGAAATACAAGCAACTGCAAATGCATTTGGACTGGACACTGATGGAATCTGGCGAAAATACAGTACAATGAGTCCAACACTCTCAAATGAAGCTATATATCTGAGATTGTATAATAACCAATTTGAACCCGTGGTTTGTGTTCAGCCCATTAATAAGCAGGTTTGCTTTAAATGTTTGCAAACTCAATAGTTTCTGACACACAGTACATGTTTAGAAAAAAGGGTAAAGATTTATGTAACGTATTAAATGTGAAGGACAATGCACAAGAACATGCAAGTAGATCGCCTAATTCAAAGTACTGTAAAAATAAATTTAGCTTCCTAAAGAAAAAGCATTATGAGAAAAATGACATCTACCAACAAAAGGCATAAAGATGCATCTAGAAAAAAATATAACAATACTAATTTTCAACAAACCGTGAAACTTGCTCGTAAGATCAGATATCGAACGATGAAGATTACAAACAAAAACGTATTGGATATACTCATTAAAATACCATGGAAGCACATGGTATAAGCAAAATCTGAAATGGTTTAGTCAACAGAAATATAAATGTCATGTGTTGCATAGAAATAAAGTCAAGGAGATGAGTAAAACCAAACATCAAGAAAATCAGCAGCATAAAGACAAAGTAAAACACACGAGTAAAACCAAATATCAGCAAAATCAGTTGCACCGTCAGAATGTAAAAGACATGAGTAAAAGTACCACGACAATCTGGAATTCAGGGAACGTGTTCTAACAGCCAATAAATTAAAGAGGCAAGAGAGGAAAGAAAACAGTAAGCACTTTGATTTTGTTATGGAGCAGTTTTTGTCCAAAGTAGAAAATGGTCCTGATTTTGTGTGTTGTGTCTGCCATAGATTAATGTTTAAACATCAGGTTTCACATTGTAAAACAGAAGATTATAAAAACAAAAGACAAGTAGCTTTAATAGCAGACAAATGCATTAGTTAGTTAGTTAGTTTTGTGTGTGCGTGTGTTCTGGGAGGCGTGGTTATGCTCTTTACAGCTCCTGTGGCATCTGCAATCAGGCCGGCACACCTGCGTCCCATCAGTTCATCAGCCAACAGTACTTCTACCCTGGTTTTCCACCTACTCCTCGCCAGATCATTGCTTCAGCCTGTTTGGTAGCAAGCTCTCCGGCCGTTGTATTACCGCTAGTACCAACGCTGTTCTCCTGTGCCACCGATCTTCGTCAAGCCTGCCTAACTGCCACTCAAGCCAGCCACGACCACCCTCCACCACGTCCTCCCAGCTCTCTGGCTTCCATGCTACCCTGCTTACACCATTCTTCCATCAAATAAATCCAGTTACCTTTTGAAACCCTGAGCCTGCACTTGGGTCTGTTCTGCCGTCGTGTCACATACCCTGCCAATTGTTGGATACACCTCGAGGTCAACTATGGATATGCTTCACTTGTCATTCTAAATTAAAAGGTGAAGTCCCACCTCAATGTACAGTTAACAATATGACAATAGATCCCATTCCAGCTGAATTGGCTTGTTTTAAATAATTTAGAACAACATCTAATAGCAGTAAATATACCGTTTATGAAGATGTTGGCGTTACCCAAAGGTGGATAAAATGGCGTACATGGACCGGTGACGTGTGTTCCAGCTAACATTGTGCAAACAACTAAATTACTTCCTTGTTCAATTATGGAAGGACCTCTGTTGCCTGTAAAACTCAAACGTAAGCTAACGTATAAAGGTCATTATAAGTTTGTTGATACTATGCGCATAAGACGAGCTTTACACTATTTGAAACAAACATTCATTATAAAGATGTAGAATTTAACACTGATTGGCTGAATGAGTTTTGTAGGGAACAGGATAATGACATACAGGAAAACACAAGTGATTCAAATACAGAAACTGCTGAAACATCTGCAGATACTGGTGATGATGAGCTGCTACATGATAGACAAAATCATTGTATGTTTCAAGACGCGTGTCTTATGCCGGTTGACATTGGTCAGGAAATGCTAGATCAGCATTATGATAACATTAAATCTGGCTCCATCAGAAGGGAATAACCATGTAAAACTGCTAACGGATCAGACAAATTAAGCTAAATGTTTCTCAGTATCCCCAAGGAAAAAATACATTTCATAATTATAGAGAAACTAAACTGACATTATCGCGTTACTTAAATGCCAGACTTTTACATGCAGATGGTAGATTTGCTCAAAATGTTGAGTATATATTTTTTGCTCAATACATGTCAGAAATTCAACAGGTTATATCAAGTGTATCCATAGCTTTACGTAAGGGAAAAGGAAGTGGTGCGTCACAAAAGGTCTCTGATGATTTCGTAACAGATGATGAATCTTTGAAGAAATTGTTACAGTTTGATGACGGTTACAGATTCCTTCGGCCTATCCGTGGTACTCCAGCTTTTTGGCAGGGAGCACAACATGACTTGGTGGTATGTGTTCGACAACTAGGTATCCCAACCTGGTTTTGCTCATTTTCATCTGCAGATATGCGTTGGACAAACCTTCTATACAGTATATTGAAACAGGGTAGAACACAAACAGTAGAAGATTTACAGTGAGCAGATAGGTGCGAACTCTTGCGTTGTAATCCTGTTACTGCAGCAAGAATGTTGCTGGCATGTGTTTTTGAATGAAGTACTTATGTCTCCATTACAGCCAATTGGACAAATAAAAAGATTATTTTTATCGCGTTGAATTTCAACAGCGTGGTTCACCTCATGTGCATTGCTTGTTTTGGATCGAGAATGCACCTCAGATTGATAAAAATACAGATGAAGAGGTGATTCAATTATTGATAAATGTCACATGTGAATTACCGTCACATGATGACTAATTATTGGACATTCAAAAAGACATTCCAAAACATGTAAAAAGAAAAACACCGTTTGTCGTTTTAATTTTCCAAAACCACCATCAAATCGAACATTCATGTCGCAAAATTGAAAACAATTGCCCAAGACCATGTATGTGTGACGTAACCAATAACTTGACACCATGTTCGTGCGTAAATGAAAAGCAGGAAGCGATGTCCAAATTAAAAACTGCCCTTTCAGATGACACAATAAAATATGATTCTGTGAATCAGTTGTTTGAAAGTGTGGGTCTAAATCAGGATCTTTTTGAAGCTGCATATAAATGTATGGGAAAAAATACACGTGTTGAAAAGACAGGTAGATGAACTGTGGATCAATCAATCAATATAACATCTCACTCTTAAGTGCTGGAATGCAAATTTGGACATACAGTATGTTGTTGATGCATACGCATGCATAGTGTATATTATCTCATACATTTCAAAAGCAGAAAGAGAAATCGGACTGTTAGGAAATGCACAGAAAGAAGCGTCACAAGGGAATGTTGATGCTAAAGATGCAATAAAAAAAAAAAAAAACTAGGGAGTGTGTACTTGCACAATAGGGATGTCTCTGCTCAAGAGGCAGTCTATAGAATAACAAATCTGCATCTTAAACAGTGTTCTAGAAAAGTTGTATTTGTCCCAACAGGGGATAATGTGGTTAAAATGAGTTTGCCTTTAAGTGTCTTAAAGCAAAAGGCAACTTCACAAGACCTAACAACAGACAACATGTGGATGACAAGTACAGTGGAAAGATATAAAAATAGGCCCAAAGATACTACTTAAAACAACATGTGCTTGGCTACATTTGCGTCTGAATACCGCGTTATACTGCAGTTATTTTTGCCATACCGAGTAGATGTCCAACTAAAGCCTAAAAGGTTTGAAACATTTAAACAGTTTTATACAAATGGTCAAGTCAAATTTAGTGATGGCTCAATTCATTTAGTCAGATCAGTTGTTGAGAACAACAGGAGCCTCTTTGAGATAGACGCAGATGTGTTAGACAATGTCCAAAGATCTATTGACGATGATGGTATCTTAGAGGATGCCTGGTGTGAACTGTGTCCTGAACAAGAGCTAGAGCGACTAGAATGCATAGAAGAACTTAAACAACAAGAGCCAGGAGTGGAAGAACACACAAAATATACCTGATCTAGCCATTACTAAGCAACAAGATGCACATCTGGAAAAAAATAATAGCATTCTGTGTAGAAATGAAGGTGTAACTTTTGATTCGATCATTGAATGAAACGCAATGGTGTTTAGACAAGGTAATGGCGAAAAGTCTAAATCCATTTCACATTTTCATTACAGGTGGTGCAGGAACAGGCAAAAGCCATTTAATAAGAGCTATCCAATATGAAGCAATGTGCTTACTATCACCAACCTGTCAACATCCTGAAGATATTTGTGTATTATTAACAGCTCCAACTGGGATTGCTGCATACAATTTACATGCTGCAACCATTCATAATACATTTAGCATCGCAACTAATATTCAGTTACCATACACATCTAGGCGAAGACAAACTCAACACTTTACGAGCAAAATATAGATCTTTGCAAATTGTAATAGTGGATGAGAGATCCATGGTAGACAAACTATTCACATTCATGGCAGATTGCGACAAATTAAACAAACAGGTGACTTCTCCCCATTTGGTAATTTCAGTGTAATTGCTGTTGGTGATTTCCACCAGTTGCCTCCAGTGAAAGGGAAACCACTCTATACAGACGACGTAGCTGTTAACTTATTCTCCAGCCTGTTTAAGGTTGTAGAATTGAAAATAATTGTGGAGACAAAAAGATCAAGTTTTTGCGCAGTTATTAAACCGTTTAAGGACTCATTCAAAAGACACCCCAATGTTTGACAGTGACATAAAAATCTTGAAACAGCGTGAAACGGGTGAAATTAGCTCAGCTTTACACATTTTTCCACAAATGAGCAAGTCAATGAGCACAATCTTAAGCAGTTATTAAAAACTTGAACTGAAACAAAAACATCATGCTAAAGTTAATACATCTTTAAGTGAGAAGCTGATTTTGGGGGAAAAAATGCTGGAGTAATGCTGACCAAAAATGTGGATGTGATGGATGGTCTTGTAAATGGCATATGTGGCACAGTAACTGATAATTAGTTCAAGTAATGAGAAGTTTCCTCAAATAGTCTGTGTTCAATTTGACGATAATCAAGTTGGCACTCAACGAAGAAAACAAACTGCACATGCCTCAACACGATCCATGACTTCCACAGCTATCAAACCTGAAGAAGATAAGGTCACTAGTAATGGTGGATTGAGGTGACAATTTCCACTGAAATTGGCTTGGGCGTGTTCCATACATAAAGTACAAGGTCTTACAGTAGATGCAGCTGTGGTTTCCCTTAAGAGAATTTTTGCTGCTGGACAAGCATATGTAGGATTGAGTCGCGTAAGAAATCTGTCAGGGTTAACAATTCAAGATTTTGATGAGAAGGCCATTTATTGTAAGGACAATATTCAACGCATGCCCTCATTTTTATCTGAAAGCATGGCAATACAGAATTTGACAACACATACTTTTAATGTGTTTGATGAATGTACAAAGCTCGACTCACCACGTGGCTGATTTAACACTCTGCACACAGCATTTGCAGCTTAACTGTATTGCTGTTACAGAAACATGGCTGCCTGCTGATGTGTCTGCCCAAACAGTAAACATTGATGGCTTTAGTTTTCATAGTTGTCCTCGAAGTCTGTCATACAGTAGCAAGGATCCAGCATTAATTGCGTTGCAAGGTCAACAACATGGTGGTGTTGGCATGTATATTGCAGACAATTTGACATACAACATAATGACCCTACCACATGTCAGTTTAGAATGTTTTATATACAACTGCGTTGCTTACAACATGTTGATGGCAGTCATTTATCGTTCACCATCGTATCCAATGTCTTTGTTTAAAGATAATTTAAAAAGACTGCTTGACTTGCTAAATCCACTAAGTGACACAATTGTTGTAATGGGAGATTTTAATGATGACATTTTGAAAGGATCAACAATTTGTAAATTTATGATAGACAAAGGGTATGTTCAAATTGTGTCACAACCCACTACTGAAAGGCACATTAATAGACCATGTGTATGTTAAAACGACACATTATGACGTGGAAACAAATATTGCCAACATATTTTAGTGATCATGAGGGAATCGTCTAGCTCAAAGTCATGAAATTTTCATGACTGAGCACATTTAGCCCCCCATTTTTGCCTTGAAAGATTATTATTATTATTATTATTATTATTATTATGTCTTACAATTTCAATAGGTCCTTGCACCGATTTTCGGTGCTTCGGGCCTTAATAAGGGGAAAAAAATAATGTCAGTAAAATGAAAGGAAGCTGACAGCTGTTAGGCAGATGTGTGTTTTAAGGGGTCTTGGCAGGGAGGACTGAGTTGAGTTACTGGGAGGGGTGGCTGTCAAGGCTTGGCGCCATCTCCCAGTGGTAAAAGGTGTGGGGCCGTGGAGGTGAAAGGCTGTTTTTTTTTTTTTTTCTTTTAAATTAATTCTCTTCATCTAGAATGAGGTCACACCCAGACCGTTTTAGGAGGAGGCCGACCAGTAAGAGGCGAGACCCTGCCAGAGTCCAGACTCAGTATGAGCAGGCAGCATGATGGGCTGCTGCTCCCAGAGGTTATACTGCAGGGATCCTCAACTTGCTTTGCCCGGGGGCCACTTTTGCAAAATGACAGGAGGCCAGGAGCCAGATAATAAATAAATATATAATATTGTGCTACCAGATAAGAACGCTGCACTGAAGCTAGCATGTTTTGACTCGTGATGGCGCCTCATTAGTAACCTTGCATACAGAAATTGTCATTTGGCAAATTTAACAGTGGTTTAGGATTGGTATGAGGTCCGGCTCCCCGGACCCGGTTGGTGAACCAGCCGACATCAGTTCCTGTTTTCCAGCCGGCGGTCCTGCCACCACCTGATCCTGTTCCCGAGTTGGCGGTCCGGCCGACTCCTGCTCCTCGGACCCGGTTGACGGTCCGGTCAACACCAGTTCCTGACCAGCTGCAGCCGCAGTCTCCAGTTCCAGTGACTGTGACTTGGAGTCCTACAGAGTGGCAGAGTATATTGATTCTTTTATCAACCCACTTTCACAAAAACACAACAGTCATCATAGACACTTATAATTTTGTATATAAAATGAAACAAATTTCCACCACCTCAGAGGCTTTTTTTATTTTCAATCTATCAATTCTCTGTACACTAATAAATACGGCTCTGGGTCTGCAGGGGGTCACTCTTGCTTTTAAAATATCTGGACCCCAAGAGGCCAGACAGGGCTATTTAATAATTGTTAGAGCTGAGTCTCATCAGAAATGATTGAGTTTAAAAATTATCTACAAATACACGGCACCGCCATGGGAAAAAGATTTGCCCCAGCTTTTGCCAATATGTTTTTTGGGAGGAAACAGCTTTCACTAAGAGTGTGACATCTTTGGCATCTGGAATCACTCCAGACAAGAATTTGATGCCTTCCTGGGAGTCCTAAACACACATCATGCACAGAATAATAAATTGGAGTTTCTGGACACAGGTTTTTTTCATTCCAGGGGAGGGAAATACTAAGAAACCAGAGTGTATTTTAAAGACACTGATAGACACGCACTCTTACACAAATCTAGCCATCACCCCAAAACATACATACAGAGGCTTAATAAAATCACAATTAATTAGATTCCACAGAATCTGTACCTTCCCGTAAGTTATGAAACTCAGCTCCATCTTCAAATCCCACTTCCAGCAGGCCCAGGAGAAGGAGGGCCTCAATGATTTTAGTGTTATCTCAGCCTACAGGAGGAACAGAAACCTAAAGAATATTTTAGTACATTCAAAAATGATAATTAACAAAACGGAGCCTAAAATTCAAACACCTCCTGAGACTGAGATACCTATTTAATAGATTCTCAGGCCTAGGGTCCCCCATGTGGCACGGTGGAGACCTCAGCACAACCAATGTGGTATATGACATACGATGTAGACAGTGCAGGATGTCGGAGAAACCACTAACACCGTAGGAGCAAGACTGAAACAGCATCTTTATCACATTAACAAGCAAGATAGAAAAACCACCTTATATACTCACTTAGAAATAGAAGTTACCTGGTGTAACTCCAGTTCTATGAGTATGTGAGAGGCCCTCTAACTACTAGCCCAGCTCTCCCTGGGTCTTCGAGAGACGAGCAATGTGCGGTTTTATAGGGAGGGTGCTGCCCCTGATTGGGCGGTTAGTGCTGAGACTTTTCTCAGGTGCCAAGGAGGAGCCTCGAGGGGGATAAACCAATAGTGAAACCCATTAGAGGGCCTCGCACGTAGTCATAGAACTGGAGTTACACCAGGTAACTTCTATTTCAACCTGACAAAAGGTTTAATCAGCCAGAGTAATTGAAAGCACCTGTGAACACCTTTCTTTCCTCACTGTGAAAGAGTCCATGTAGCTTAAGAAGCCCAATGTTTCAAAATTTCAAATTATGCTTGGGCATGAATAGGAAACTAGACATACGGATTTCACACATACTTAAGCCTTCTGAATTCCCACAGTTGATGCTTGAATGTGATCATGATAATCGTCTCTTACAGCTGTAGGTTACGCAACACTATAAGCATGAACAAATACTGATCTATAAATGAAGTCATGGAAAGCACAGATGGTCAAATATGCCTTGGAGCTTTTTCATGCAGTAAGTGATGCATCTATTCCAGCATAGATGTTGAGGGACATTCACCTTCAGCAGCAGCAGCAACAACAACAACAATATTCAGCTCATCTACAACCCAAACGAGTCGGCATCTGCTGGAGCGAAACAAAGCACAAACAACGTCAGAGCTGTAATAACTGGCCGTAATTAAAGCTCATTTCACGCCGCTGCAGTTTGACGCTAGGAGCTATTTGTCAAAATTAGTTGGGATGCTCAGAAGCACATCACACCTGTCAATCAATGTGCAACCTTTCTGGCCGCACTGATCAGCAACACTGGTGCTGGCGACGGCTGCATGGCTGAAATGAGCTGAGGGTAATGGGCAGGACAGACAACTCATTCATCTGTGCTGTCGTGTTTTAATGTTTGAGGAACCATATTTTATTTTTTGGTTTGTTGTTCTTGTAGCACCTCATCCTTCAGTTTCTACAGTCATAAGTGTGGTGTCAGGAGAATAAAGTGATCATAAACCCAGATTTTCTCAGTTTGAGGAGGAGAATGTAGTCCAATGAAACATGAAAATCAGCTAATTCAGACTTATGCTAGCGACCAGGGTCTTAGCTGCCATTAAGGACACTGGAGTCATGTTTTTTTACATTACATGTGTTCCATGTACAAGCATGTACATGAATATTGAAATAGCAGTCATTGTTTTGTCTTCATCCTAAGAGAACATTTTAAAATGTGCACTTGTTATTAATACTTTAATCAATTGTCACCGTACACATGTGACAACCGCTAACAGTGACTTAACTTCGCAGACATTTAAACATTTCAAAAGCCACTTTGACCTGTTTTTAAAGTTTGAATGTCCTCTCCATTAAAACAACCCACACAAGTAGATCAACTCTAACACAGTAGTGAATGTCATGCCATTTAAATCAACCCCCCAAATAAATAAAGTGTGTAAGAGTGTAAATGAAATACCAATAGCATATAGAAAAAGAAATTAGTGGGTTCAAAGTTCATTTTAGACCTTGGAAACTGCAGCTGGCAAATCAAACTCACCCCAAGGTCCCTTTTAAGAAGCTGTTCTGGAGCTTTTGATCATATGACATGATCTTCTTCCACAGATGAGTGTGCTCTGTTGTAGAACTGCAGATGTTGGTTGATTTTCAAATGTGTGTCTGAAGCAGGGACAGTCTGAGGGGCGCCGTTTCATTATTATTCTTTAAAGCCACAACCTCTCCGTCATCCAACCTGCGTCTTTACCAGCTGAGATATCTGGAGCTTGAGCTTCATCAGCTCTCGCACACAATTAGTGCACAACCCCAGCATCCACCTGCAGGCTCTGTCTGGGGGAGTTTAACATATTTGCTCATCACTCCCCAATATCTCTGCATTAACACATCTGCGGGGAGTGATGAGGTGGGAGCCTAGACGCCAAACTCTAACAAGGATCTGCTGTTATAATAAAGTGAGTTGTCTGACTGAAATTATTTGTGACATTACTGGGGCTGATGTGTCTGCCAGTAAAGTGACATCTATGTGTTGAAAAGCAGAAAGTACAAAAGTAAATTTGTGGAGGGAGAACGACTGAAGTGTGTTATATACTGTAACAGTAGGGCTGATTGTCTTTATCATTCCTGCTGTGTTGCTTCATTTTTATTTGGCAGGAAAAAAAAAAAAAAACCTCATTCAGTCCAATAAACCATAAAAGCTGAATTTCATCCCCCTGTGAGACACCTGAAAGGTGTATTGACAAGATGGACATTAGAGGGGAACAGGTATGCGTGTCCTATACCTTTTCTTTATATACTTTTATCATCTTCATTTCTCAGAAGCTGAGTTGTTATGTCTCTGCACAGATGAACGCCTCAGTTTGTGTGTGCACTTTTACTCCAGCAGAGTTATAGATTTTCCAGCAGGGAGCAGTGTTAGTGTGTGTTAGTGTTAGATGCCTGCTGAGGTCTGTCCTAGTGATTTGTTTGTCCTGCTGAATGAGTTTGCTGCCTGTCATTAAAGCAGCCAAGCAGGGAGAAACAGTGTCTGTCACGAGCCCCTCTGCGGCTGCTCTGAGTTCAGATTTCCCCCCGGCTCGCTCGCTCGCTCGCTCGCTCGTCTACTTCTAACTGAATCTATCTCTGCTGCAGACAACATCTCTACATTTAACTATAGGTGTCTAATCGATGCTCTTATGCAAAGCAACTAACTCAAGTGGAACAGTAAAGCAAAGATCTTAAATAAATCTCTAAGCGAGCAAGCAAGCAATAGTGCAGGGATAGCAAAAAAACAAAAAACAAAATATATTATCCTTTTATGCCTCACAAGCACCAGAGCTCAGATGCAGGCTTTGTAGCTTGTGGCTCCTTATTACTTCTATAAACAAAATGTATTCCTCAGCAAGATTACACAGTACAATATAGATGTGGATGCAAGAAGATGTTTATGTATTCCATAAATCATTTCATAACCTCGCAAAATAATCTTATGACCACAGATCCTCCAGGTTGAGGGGAACAGCTGAAGTGCACAGGATTTATCTAAAGCCGAATGTAAATCTGTAATATGACAATTTACAAGGCTGGTTTCTGAGATAGGAATCATTCACACCTGGATCCTTCATTCCAGGACGGCTATTTAGGGAAAACAGATTAAATTTAGCCTTGTTAAGCTGTAGATCGATAAAGTATATTACTCGATTTTCACGATTTCACAACATCACCATCCAACCAATGCTCGGTCCCGGTTGCTGGGTCCCTAAACCTAATGAGACAAAAACAGTAGCTGAGTTTACATGGGCCCTAATATTCCACTAATGGGAATAATAGCCCAATTAGAATAAAAATGCCTCATGTAACCACCTCAATAGGAAGAGACTGACCCGATCCGGTCTGATTAGAAGGAATTCTCAATCGGGTTGAGATGGGTGGTGTAAACCTTTTTGATAATCCGTTCTATAGGAAAATATAAGCGCCTAATAACCATGTAAATGCTGAATCTGTTTCTCTCTGGTTGGAATAAATATATTCTTTCTGCGCATGTTTGCCCCACGTGAGGGGAACATTAGGTGATTTGAATGAGTTTCTGGGAGGGACAGAAACATGGCAGCAAATCAAAACTGCCCTGTGGCTGAAGCAACATTTTTGTTGGAGACCTTAAAAGATTTAAGGATTGTTGAACGCCTTGATGGTAGAAAGGCTCCAAACAATGAGTTCTTCAAACAAGTGTCTGAAAAGATGAAACTTCCGGCAGATTAGAGGCTTCAGAGCGGGAAGAAAGTTATAAAAAGGCATGTAAACACATCTTATCGGATTCCATTATTTAGCGTCCATGAAAACAGTTAAGTTTGAATCTCTAATCAGTATGATTTCAATCGGGTTGAAGACACATTGTCCATGCAACTGCAGCTAGTGATTTGTAATGTTTTTTTGAAGGACCTTACGGATGACGTACTGGCAATAAGGGCCCAGGCGTCAGATCAGAAAACACTCCATGCGTTGTTCTAGAGGGCATGGACAATGCATTGTATTTTGTTGATTTGGAGAACTTGCTGACTGTAGAAAAAAATTAATTTCATGAGCAAACAGCTTTTATATCAAATGAAAGAGTCAAGAGGTAGTAACACCAACAGGTTGAAAATAATTATAAATTCCAAGGAGACCAAAGACGATTGCCAAAATGAGAGAGACTAAGTTCTTTAGTAGAGTTAGTCAGTAAAATTCTGTAGTAAAAGCCCTTGTAGAAGTCATTAAAATGTCTGTGAAAGTCTTTGGTGAGAGTCATTAATGGAAACCTTTAGTCAAAGTTGCAGCCTTTAAAAAACGACTGTCATCCTTTAAGTCATTAGCAGTGTGAGTAGAATAAACAGCATCCTGCTTTCCTGCTGTGACGCTTCAGCTCATTAGCCTCCTTCACCTCAAACCTCTTCCTCATCCTCCACCACCTCCTTCTTAACTCTTCTTCATCTGACAACCCTTTTGCTTTAACCATCACTCCTCATCCCTCCTTCCCTTCTTTCCTCTGGGATGGGACTCTTATTTCATGTATTTTCTCCAACAGAATGATAATGAGTTGGCTCGGCTCCATCTCATTTTGTCCACATCCTGTAGTCCACAAGCAGTAAGTCAGTCCTGTGAAGCAGCTGGGTGTCACAGTATAATCCCTTCACTCAGTGTTTGCCATCAGAGTTTCTTATAACCAGAGGAAAAGTCTATTTTTTTTTGTAGAAGGTGGAGTTAAATAAGTGTTTGCTGTCTCCATCTGTCTTGTAAATGGAGGGAAGGTCAGGAGAGGAAGGAATATAAATTTCAGTGCCTCAGTTTGAACTCTGGTTCTTGCCTTGTACCTGCAATATTAGTGTTTTGTTGAAAGCCGAGTTAAACATTTGAATGTTCACTCTTTAAACTCATCCTGTAATTGAAGCTTAGGTTTTTGGTTGCTGGAAGACGAGATTAGCAGCTCGAGCGTCTTATCCTGCCTTTTGACTGAAGAACAACTAACACCTGTGGTGAGAAACCAAAGAGACATTTTAAATTGACTTCGTTAGTTCACTAATCAGCAGCACTGACACTTTAAATTAAATAAATTACAAGTTGTCCTTCCTTGTTTTCTAGCTGAATAATGAGATGATGAAATGTGTTAAAATGTTTGCGGCTCATGACAATGATTTGACAAGTGTGTAAAATGTCAAACTTTACACACATTCACACAAAGACACAATTAACAATTAGTTTCTCCTTTTTGTAACTTATTTATCATTTTCCTTTGTTGTATAAGAGTATGTGTTTGAGAAGGAGGCAGGGGGACGGGGAGATTAGTGGTGACATTAATTTTATTTTAGTTTCTAATTCTTTTTGTAGTAAAGAACAAGTACTAAAAATACTGAATAGTAACAAGACTGTAGCTGTGTCCCAATTTGTGTACCTCCATACCTACACTTGCTTTGTTGAGTGCATAAGTGCGTTCACACTGACAATGGCAAAATCCAGTGCACTTTGAGTACCCGAATGGTGCAAGTTTGAGTGTGGAACGCTGGACACTTCTCATCCTCAATGGTCGTCATCTTGGGTACGTAACAGAAGGGGAGGGACCACCAACCCTATGAAAATGGCGGCCGCAGAAGCTGCAGTGGTTGTGATTGTTACAGTGCACACCGCACTAAAAGTGAACGCATATTACATTTTTCATAAAATGTAATTCAAATCAAGTGAGCAAACATGCTGGCAGATATTTTAGTGGTCAAATGTTGGCGATAATGCTCCACCTGGTGGTGGTGGTGGTAGGGCCGTGTTCGATTTGAGACAACACTACCCTGTCAGAATCCACGCCCCACGCAAGTAAGTACATAGTGTACTGCATGGAAGTGTACTAATGGCCATATCCAAATTGAGACGGCATTAGCAGCTCTGTGGGGATAAAAGACGAGGGATTTTTCCGTAGAAGTAAGGCTGAGTGGCAGCAACTTATCCATCTCAATACATCCAGGCTCACTATATTTAGGACTACCTACTTCCTGCATTAACGCTGACTGTTTGCAATGCATGGTGGTAAATTGCGAGGTGTGGATCCAATATGGCCGTAATTCCTAGTGATACTCAGCTGGTTTATTTGTGTGTGGATGGTGTGAAGCAGATGGTCATAAGCTCAAGTGAAGTGTGTTACACAAAGTTTACAAAGGCCATGAATGTCTGTACCAAATTGCAAGGTAATCCATCTAACAGTTATTAACAAGATATTAACAACAAATATTAACCTGATCTTCTTAAGAGATCACCAAAGTCAGTAGGATTCATCATCGGAGGACCATGAATGTCTGCACAAAATGTCATGCAATCCATCCAACAGCTGAGATATTTCAGTCAAAGTGGTGGACTGACAGACATTGCCATCCTAAGCCTGTTGCATGACCGATAAAGAAGTCAGCCTCCGTGTAATGCACCATGGTGGGTCCAGAATCGGCTTGTGAACAGAAAATCTCTTCCCTCTCATAGTGTCTGACCCCTGCACATTATACCGTCCGCATGTTTCAGTTCTTGAAGACCAGGCTGAGCTGACAACGCTTAAACAGGAAGATGACAGGAAGTGCTTCTGCAGGTCAAACATGATGGAAAAGTAAAAGTCCTCTGAGCAGCTGAAGGTAGCTTGTTGAGAAAGTGAATTCAAGTGCAGTGGAATTAAAGTTATTCTTATGGTTTTTTCTTTATACTCCATCAAACCCTTCTCAGCCTCAGGCTATATTTGTCTCCTGACCTTTCCGTCCAGCTCCAGGCTTAAGCCTCTGTCCAGTCACTCTTCGCTCATCAGTGTCGGTGAATCTAGTCCCCAATGTCATCATCCCTAACATGACTGATGGACAACATCAGTGAGACGCCCTCTGAGGGAAACAAATTAACAGCCTGTGGTGCAAAATGACCGTATAACTTTATACAAGGCTGTAAGACATGAAATTGGGAACAAAATACTTCCAATAATTAAAAGTACATGATTTAGCTTTTTACTTTATACACGTTTTGTTTTGGAGTTGAATATTCAATGGAGTTGAATATTTTTGTATGAATGTTCCCGCTGCAGCTGTGGGCCATTGTGTGATTTCAGAACCTGTGACAGATAATTTTGTCTTTGCAATCTGTGTAAAAAATGGAACAGAGTTTGGTCAGAACATGAACATGTATGCAGACTGAAGCAGTGACAAAACTGATGCTGCAGTTTGTAGTAACAAAAAAAAAAAAAAGCATAAATAAAGTGGAAGCAAAAACACACAATTCTCTTATATAAAAGGCCTTCTGTCAGTCTCAAGGAGTGAGTTTGTAGATTAGATTAGAAGATTGATACCACTCATATCTTTCTGTTATATATGAAACTAAAGCCAGGAGCTGGTTAGTTTAGCATAAAGACTGGAAATGAGGAAATAGCCTGGCTCTTCTAAAGCTCGCAAAGTAACAATATATCTTGTTTGTTTAATCTGTACATCCCCATAGTTTGTCTTCAAGCTAAGCTAACTGGATGCTAGCTTCAGTAGTTCAATACATGTGTGGTATCGATCTTCTCATCGAACTCAGCAAGAAAGTAAGCGCATTTCCCAATATGTCAAACTATTCCTTTTATGCTGTTAATCAGAAAAATATCGTGGATTTCATAGTTCAACAAAAGTGCAGCTGAAAATGATCAAAAAGATTATTTTTGAAATATAAATAATTACTTAATTAACTTTACTGCCCAAAGACAAGTCATAGCACAGATGCAAACTCCTCTCAATGACTCAGACACCTGAGATTAGTTTGGGTTCATTGAGAGAATGAAGCCTTAACCCGAAACCTCATCCTGGCCTTCCTTGGCTCCAGATGCAGACGCACACTTTCAGCCCTGATCCCAGCCCGGCCTCAGACCTCTGCATGCAAACCTCTCCACCGGTCCTCGCCCTCCCCCCAGCCTCCTGCTTCAGACTGACCTCTGTCTTTTACCTCTAAGCTGTCAATCATCTGCAGCTGCAGCCGTGGATCCAGCAGACCGGTGGCTCCGTTTTCCACCTCAGGCAGCAAAACCAATTAGTGTCTCCGACACTCGGCCGCAGAGCTTCTCCTCAAGTTTCCAAACTCTTGTTTTTATTTTCTCCTCCCTGTGACCACAAAACAATCTCATCCATTGACCCGCGTCAGCGCAGGTCAGGCAGAGAGGAGACGCTGCAGGACACCTCAGTGTTGCTGTGATTCATTCGTCCCCCGACTGTCCAAACCAGATCCTGTTCGTCCTTGTTTGTGTTTCCAGAGGGGCTGTTTTGAGTCTCTGATGTGGTTTATATCTTCATCCATAATGCAATTTTTTGCACTTACTGACTTAATTTTCACACAGAAGAAATCCCAGAGAGGATGTAACAATCACAGCAAAATTACCAGCAGAGTGTGTGAGCCTCCTAAACTGAGATGAAATGACCCTTGTGAAACTGTTCATTTCCTTTAGCAGCATGCGTCTGTTTTATTTGCATGTGAAATCTGTTTTATTGTCCTCTGATGAGACATTCAGCTCTTGTGGCATTTAGAGAAACACAAGTTTCTACTTTTGATTCCATTTAGCAAACAGGAGCGCAGCCAGTGTGATTGTTTAACTGGCAAAGCAATGTGATGCGAGAAGAAGCCCGACCACGAGATGGAAGTATGACAGCAGCCACTGTTACTCATCAACAATCCTCTTATTGTTGAGAAAGACGGTAATTCAGTTAAATCTCTGCCAGTGCTGTGTTACATGTTTGATTACAAAAGTCTAAGAGAAGCCCTGGAGGGATTTTTCTTATTTAGAGAGTTTTGTTCTATAATGAGCTACCCAGCGTCTGAAACAAGTGACACCTCCGCCAACAAATAGATTGCGCTTAAAATCCATAAATGACAAAACGATGGATATCTAATATTTTAACAGTTTTGCAGGGATTTAGATTTAGAAACCATCAACAACTTCCATCTGCTTTCCATTCAGAGAGAGTGTTATACGTCTGAAGGAGATGTTTTGTACGTCTGCAGAGTGGGCGCTCTGATTACATTGGTGAGTGAAATGATAAAAAACTGAAATAGCCAGAAGAAAAAAAACAAAGATGAAAGGCTAGATGTTGTTATAGAAAGTCCTTGGGCATAGAAGAAAAGTTGCACAAATTGGAGAAAAAAAAGGGGGAATGTGAAGGAGAGATAGATGCAGAGATACTTTAGGAAGACAAAGTGTGATTTAAGATTATTTCACCTTGAGTGCCTTTCATCAGCTTTCTCATCATTATGTCTTTTCTTCCCTTCACCTCTAATCTCGCTTTTCTCTCAAACTTTTCTTCCTTCGTGTTTTGTCTTCTTTGTCTCCCACATCCTCTTCTCCTACTCAGTCGCCCTAGTAGTCCTTATCACAACCAGAAGTGCTCTTAAATAGTGTGACTCCTGTTGTATTGTCTCCAGCCTCTCCAACGCTGTGAGCAGCATTTTAAACTTCTTATTTTCTCATTCTTCACCACTCCTTCCCGTCAGCCCACTCAGTTAACTGGCTAATTAATATTCACGTTATTATGGGGGGGAAATAAACAAATTATTCACTGGCATTTTGACTCTAATTATTATACATTATATGCTAATTATTCATTTATTGTTCTTGCTCGTCCTTTCTAATTTGAATTTTAAATCCTCCTCAGCCAGTTAAATGTCCTTTTTAATTTAATTTGTCCTTTTCCTACAAAACATGTTTATTAACTGCAACATGGACGATGTTTAAGGTTTCGATCAGACAGTTCACGTATTTTCATTCCCACACATCAAATTGATTGTCTAAACCATTTTGTGTCTGTGCTTTCAAGAGTTGAAGTTTAGATTCATTTTATTTATGAGTAGTTTCATTTATTTGTCTTCAAACCAGAGACAGAGTGAGTGTATAGCCAGGTTTCCATCCAAATGTAATGCAAATTTGAACCAAATTCCCCAAATCAGCAAAAGAAAAATGCAAATTAGTGTGCGTTTCCACCCACTCCAGTTATGTAAATAGTTGGTTCATTGAGAATAGTTGGTGCTACCAATTCTCCAGTTAGGTGCCATTAAACCACTGCAGAAGAGGGCACATGAAGACGACGTAATTAAAATGGAGCGCCAGACAAACCTCAAACAAACAAACAATGTAGAAATTTGACGTTTGTTTGTTTCATGTATTAATTTGATGAAGGCCAGTCTCCTCATCGCTCCACACAGATCTGATGTTGTTGCTGCTATTTTTGGTCTCTTCAGTGGAAACTTCAGAAGATGTTTGAGTCACTTACTTCAAGTCAGTCATGATTTATTCAAGTCTTTTTTTTTTTCATTGCACTTTGTTGCGTTTTGTTTTTTATTGATACACCAATTTTTCCACCTTGTGAAACAAAACTTTGCGATATTTCAAGTATTTTTAAACCTAGTCAGGTGGATGTTAACACATTTTATATAATGATGTATGTACAGATTGCTTGGATGCTCAGTTTGGCCATGAAAGGAACTAAACTCGCAGAATGGAGCCATTTTATTTTTGCAATCTGCATAAGTAAGCTGGTGGACCCAAAGTTTTCTTCCTTTGCCCTTTTATTCCTGGCCGTCTCTGCCTTTCACTATCTATCCTTTTTTCTTTGGCCCATAACAGGCTGCAGCCGGCTGATAGCAGGCCTTCAGTCGGCGAGGACGGAGCTGTGATGTTTCCATCAGCAGACAGACGAAAGAATGAACTTCCAGCTGTGTCTCTGAGCCTCTGAAGCCACATCAGCCCTCCTCCTCTTCCTCACCCTGCCCTCTCACCTCCTCATCCCTTCTTCTGTCAGCCCTTCCCTTTGTCTCATTTTGTCTTCTCGTCTCACTCCGACTCCTTCCTGCTCTTATAAACTGTTGTCTCTCCTAGAATGTCTTTTATTCCTCTATCATCCCCTTTGACTTGTCATTGTGTGTTTCTGGAGCTGTGAAACATTTTCATTAATCTTTTCAGAGTTGATCCTGTTCTGGTATCTGTGTGTTGAGGTTTGGGTGGCACGGCTGCTGCTGTTCAACAGCCTGAAGCTGTTTGTCTGATCATTACCTCGCCTGATGTGTCAACACGTACACTGCCAGTCAAAAAGTAAATTTTCTTTTGGTTAAATCTCAAACAATGTGTAACCCAGCATTAGAACATTTAATTAAGAAGTAGGTATAAGTGAACAGTAATGACTTTAAAGTCCCAATTGGACCTGATAACTATATCAGCAACTTAAGATGTCTACATCATTTGTTTATTCCGCCGACATTCTTCTCCAGGGTTGTAGAAGGTCGGTTCAGTCTGTTTTCACCCGTTTCCAGAATTCATTTGCAGATTCATAATCAGTGCTGACATGCCACATTTCCCCCAGGTATCACAAAAAGGTATGACAAAGTGTTTGTAGAAAACACACGGCTGAATTGATTAGGATCACTTGAAGCTGCTCAGATTCATTTGCACTCACAGCAGCACAAAGGACCCAATCTTTTGGTTTTCTGCAGCCGGTGTAAACACAGAGCTCAGGAGATTGGAAAGTGGTGATTAGATTCTCTTAATGTAATGTTGGTTTCAAAAGTCAAGACATGAAGCAGAGTTGTTGCCTCAAAATGAATCTGATCAAAACAATGCTTTATGAAAGTATGTGTTGATCATTTAAAACATGTTGTATTTCTACAATTAAAACGAGTGAAGTCTGGTGTGTCAGTGTATTGTATGGAAACAGATCTGTCAATATAAATCAAACGATAACTAAGAATTTGAGAGAATAACAGAAGCAAACAATGTCATCTCAAAAGTAAAACTTATAACTTGCAAACAAATTAAATGTAATGGTGTAAACTATTGGTCTTACTTTTTTGATAATGTCCTTTTGTTTACAGCTCCCTCTGCTTCTTTCTCACTGATCAGACTTTTGCCCTCACTGTCGGCTTTGCGGTCACGCTGCCGGCTCTCACGTGGGCCAGCGTTTTTTCAGGGGTGCGGCCCCATTGCCTACTGAGCTTTTGAGTGACAGCTCAGTGCCCCAGACGTTAATTAAAATAAAAGTATCTGTTCTGTCAGACGCCAGTGAGACAGACACCTGAAAAACATGGCTGAAACGCCTCCTAAAAGATGGTGGTTATCAAATTGTTGAGTCAAATCTCTCTTGCTCTTCCTCTTTTGTCTGTCTAAAGCTGTAGTTATAAGATTAAACTCACTAGTCTTTTTCAGTTTGTAAGATCTGTCGGTATTGCATGGTGGCACGACGAAGGGGACAGGTAAAATAAAGCCTATTCCATGCATCTTTGGATCAATATCAGTGGATTCACACATTTGCACAAGCTAACATTACTTTCACAAACTTATTTTAATTGTTTTCCTGCTTCAGGACTGAAAGAGCTTTTAAATAACCGCTTTGGACAAATGGAGAAACAATCATATCAGCAGTAATTGTTTTGCTCTGATTGTGAGAAGTTAATTAAGACTGAGTGGGAGTGGATTTCGGGTCTTAGCCAGCGAGGCTGAAATATCAAACGTTGGATAATGACACTAGTGTTTACACAGATAGTGGATGAACGATTACCCATGAGCCTCTGGGGCCGGGCCGAGGCACGCAGACAGTCGTGGGTGGTCAAACGACTTGACACAGTGACAAGCTGTGAGCTGGCGGCCTTCTGGGAAGAGGCAGCCATGACAGACTGCAGGCTGCGTGAGAAACAAACACTCTGAACGTTCAGACTCAAGAATAATGGCTGCTGGAGGTTTCACAGCAGCGAGGAATATAAAAGTAAATATTATAGGAGAAGCAGAAAAGTGGCAGGTATTGTAACAGAAGAATAACAGGTATTATAGGATATAAATGGAGCTGCAGAATCATTTGTTGATCCGTATGTTTTGGTATCGGGCTGCAGAGTGATGAGAAGGTCTGAGAAACTGAACAGAAATGACCCAACAAAGGGCCATACTGAGGAGATGTGAGGCTCCTGGGAAATCAACATAATGAAACCTTCTCACCTGAAAACACAGAGCGCCGGGCCGCAGAGAGATTGCCTTTCATCTGGCCGTCTGGATCAGATGGAAAAATGAGCCGACAACGGCGTGGACTAAGAGAGAGGCTTCTGAGTGAGGAGGATTTAAAACGGCCTGTAAAGATCTACTGGGGGTGTTATACAATGTGTGTTAGACTACAACTGCTCTGTTGCTTCAGCCCGGTCTGACACCGTCTCATCCAGGAGACAGTCCTGAATGCTTCCCAGAGAAAAGCTTAGGGAAGCGGCCGTGCACTGATCTTTAACGGAGGTGGAAAAGTTAACTAGACCTGCATTTGCCAAATTTACCAATAAGTCCTCATCCTTGAAGTCTTTTCTCTTGTAAAACCCAAAACATGGTGTTATAAAATACATTGTATCTCAGCAGAGTTCATACTGGAGCAATGTGACACAATAAACAATGAAACAATCATCCTCACACGATGAGGACCGTCAGCAGGACGTAAACTGACTGACCGTGGTGCAGCCTGCTGGACATTAAAAAAAGGATCAAGTAACAGAACACGGAGGTTAGTTTGCAGAGTTAAGTGTCTCCTATAGACAGCAGGCCGGTCCAGATCTGATATACAGGTAATGGAATGACTCATCACACATGATGAAAAGAGCCACCGTCTCCGACAGCAGCAAACGGGAATAAACACCCAAATAATGTTGAAATGAATATGGATCAGATCTCATTATGACTGCAGGCGTTTCCTTTCAGCCGTGTGTGAGTTCATTCCCTCTAATTAGCAGAGAGAGAGAGAGAGGCAGAGAGAGACAGAGACAGAGAGACAGAGACAGAGAGACAGAGAGACAGAGAGAGACAGAGAGAGAGAGAGAGAGAGAGAGATCCAGCTTTGTGTTAAATACATGACACTTTTCATCTGGGCAGAGAAAGTGTTTGTGTCAGACGGCTGGTATTCCTGCTGAATGCGATTATGAAATAATGTACGACCAGATCAGTCATCTGCTCTGGTGGTTTCACTGGTTTTTATGGATCAGAGGAGGCAGAAACGAAGACATGGATGAAAAATACTGTGATGATTCTGTGAGTGCGCATGTGTGTCCATTTGTGGTTAAGAAAATAATAAGTTTGCCTCCTAGCTGTCAGTTCGGTTTCTCCCAGCGAGGAAGCTTGAGCAAATGTTATTGCACCTTAATGAAAGGCAATCAACAGACGACCTCAGAGGACGCTCTCTGTGGAGACAAAATACATTTTCATACTGGTAGTGTCTGCAGAGTTTCTCCATCCTGCACAGAGTTAAAATCCCTCATGATTCCCACGTACAGAAATGTCTAGAAACACAACATTTCTGATCATGCAGTCATTTCTCTGCTCCTATCAAACTGTTTTTGGAGCCTTGGAAGCCCTGAGGAGTGTTGAGCCGTGCCAACTCTTATCAAAACTCCAGAGTGCAGCTGAAAAACAGCAGCCAAACTGCAGCAGGCCTGTTGAACAAGGAGACACGGCGAGGCTTGATGTAGCCTAACAAGTTTCTTTATTGTGTGGGTGTGTTCAGCCGAACCGTGACTGAACAAGAGCCCACAAAACCAGATTCATCATTATCAACCAGGTGAATCCCCAGAGATCCCTTTTTCAAACAAAACAATGCTGTACAGGTGACTGTGTAGCTGAGAGCAAAGAGCGATGCAAACAGGAGCTGAAATCGATTTTTAGAGAATTATTTAAAATTTAAGTGGTGGGGAAAAGGTAAAGAAAACAAAGTTTAATCAGTCAGGAAGAGATGCGTCTGTACTCCTTGAGTACCCAGCAAGGCAGACAAAATGCTGCCAATACTATTTTTAGAGTACTTGTTGAAATCACCCTGTTTAATCGCAGAAATCAACTGTAAAAAAATAAAAAGTGAACAGGAAAACATCCTTTAGTACTCAGTCTTTTTGAATACTTATGATTCCTCAAAATGTCAGAACCATATTTTTATGCAAAACGTTGTTCATTTTATTATTTAATGCACTGGTGTGGAGGTAAACAGTGATGAAATGGTGAACTATGGCCACCATCATTTCATTTCATAAAGAATTGTTTGTTAAGGGGACCGACGTTTCAACTGTAATGACCTTTCTCAGGGCAAACCGAGTACAAGTGACACTCTTCACTTTATAGACCAAATCACCTGCCACAGGTGTGCTTCCCAATTAGCAATCAGCAGGTGAGGCACCTGACACACTTTCTTTTCTTCCATATATAGTCTTCTTAGACATAGAAAACATTTGTGACAAAATGAAAAAGATCCAGGAATATACATCAGTTTTAATAGACATATATAGACCTCAAAATAATTTAAGTATAAGAACAATGAAAATATAACCAGAGGTAAAAGAAAAGTAGATAAAAGAAAACGGCTACAAAAAAAAGAAAAAAACTTCATGTAGAGGTAAGTTTTGAGAAAAGACTTTTAAGATGATAGACTTCTATAATTAATAACAACTCAAGTTAAATCTTCATTTTGATATGGCCTCAATTAATTCAATTTAATTTGTGGATTTGAAACATTCCTCAAAACAATATTAACTTACTATCAACCTCAAAATAGCAGCAATATGGTTAGTTTGGTTTTAGTTTCATTGTGTCATAAATAACACAAGACAAAAAACACAATGAACTAAAAACTAAAAAATAAGATTCCACAGAGCATGTGAATACAAAGTATACAATGAAATGAAATAAAATAAACTGTAAATAATACACTAATGATGTTTTGACACAGTATGACACAGGATAAAAACACTAAAAGTTAATAACTTATTTCCATCGTGGCCCTGGCCTGCCCAAAACCATGATGACAAAAACTGTTTAAGAAAGGCTGACATGAGGATTTTGTTGTCATAGGAACTGCACACAATCACAAGACCATATATTAAATACAAATTCCAAATTTGGCCACCACACAATGACAAGATGCAGATCCAAAAGAACCATGTTTTCTGAATTTTCACTACAGCTAATATTATACCTAATATTTATTTTCACTGGCCTTGTCTCCTCTGTATAACCACAACTATGGTGCTTTGTGATTCATTGAATAAAAAACATAATATTCCATACTGTGTTGTCCAGGTTGTTCAAACAGAATAATGCAGAATTAAGCACAACATGTGATTCAAAATGAGGTGGAAATCTGGATTTATGGCTTTTTAAACAGGAAGTGTTTTGATACATAAATGAAACATTATTGCCACATGGACTCTACATCTCAGGTGTTTTCTTTAGAAGTAAGTTGTATACCTTTTTGTTGTTGTTTTTTTTGTTATACATTAGATTGATTTATAGTGTGTATTCTCAAACTTTCTTGGATTTTGTGTAAAATGCATCATAGGAGCTGCTGTTTGACAGAGGGGTGGATCACATTCACTGATTTCAAAGTGAAGACAGGTAGAGCTACAGGTGACACAGATGACAGCCTGATTACTGAAGAGGGCAATCATCCAATAGGATGCTTTGAATGAGTCTGGCAAAGCTGTATATAAAATGGTTTCTGACCAGCATTCCTGTTTGACATTGATGTAGGCAGGATGCTGGGCTTTGATTCAGTTTAATGCTATTTGACTAAAGACGACAGGAGTCATGTCTACGCGTTGTCCTCCTATTCCAGTTTGTTCATAGCTCCAAAACCTCATCTGTTGATGTGCTTCTTCATTTAATTATCTGAGCAACCATGTTTGACATGCTCTTGCATAACAAAGGAGTTTGGGGAATTACTCCACTGGGCAGAATCTTACATTTGTGCACTAAGAACTTTTCTTTACATGAATCTCCAATAAGTGATAAAACTTATGCCTTTTTGATAAAATACCCAACTGTCAGAAAACTTAATATCACTTTGACCTTTTTTACTATGATGGCTGATATGGATTAATGTTAGGCTGATTTACAACAACCCAAAATGGTTGGTTTGCTTGAGACACCCAGCAAAATCAAAATAAGGTGTTTATAGATGCTCTTGGTCCGTCTAACTTTACAATGTGCAGGATCCAGGCAAGCTGTGTCATATTGGCCTATCACTAGGACAACTGTTTCAGTATAGCCACATGGCTATAGATGCACTGTGGCCGTGCTACACCATAGCAAGCACCTTTCTCATAAAAATAGTCAAATGCCCCCTAGTGGAATAGTGGTGAAAACCCATGTAAAACAAATGTCACATGCTTACCTACGCGCACGCCTAGTTATCTATCAACTATAAGGTGTAGTGTGTTGTGGCATGAGATTACATGTACAAGTAAGTGCCTTGTATGTTGCACCGTGTGTAGTGAGTTTATGTAAATTTGTTGCCGTGCATTCAGAGATTTGGTCAGATCTTGGACGTCTTAATTTGGTGCTAGTGAGGCATCTGCCGTTATTTGGTTGAATCAACACGTCATTAGACGCGAACAAATGCATGCACGTATAAATGGGTATCCTTGATGGTCTTCCTGCAGATGCCAAGATACACTATGTGAACACGAATTGAAAGACATTCAAAATTCAAAGCAACAAGGATGCAGCGCTCGGTGTTGGTGTCCAGATAGAATGGCAGGATATGGAGCATGTGACTATAAAATTACATCTGTCTACCCAAACAGCTCCATGTTGCTCATTAGTGTCAGCAGTGTCAACAAGACGCATTCCTGCACATTTTTGTTGAACATGATGATCAAAGGGATACAGATTGTGGTTCATCGTCCCACTCAGGAGGACGCGGACGTCATTTTTCATTCGGCCGCTCCACCATTTCAGTGTGAAAAGTCCCAGAGAAAACAGCCTTTTCCTGATATACTGAAATCTCGTGCAGTTCAAAGCCTTGTAAACTAATAATCCATCACTGTGCTCTGACCTTGGAGCATAAACGGCATCACTGATACGCTGCAGGGATACAGAGTGAGTAATGGCACAAAGCAGTGGACGACCTTTATCCCCTGGTCTGTCAATATGGATCCAGGTGGGATCTGAATACGGATTACATCTGATGCATAAAAAAAAATAAAATAAAAAAAACCCTGTGACATGGAACAGGAACTACAAACTGGACTTAATGATGAATACAAAGAGGGTTTGATATGATGAACATAATTATGACAAATCTGATTTTTATATGTAAACAGTGGGGGTGGTGACGGTGAGGGAAAACGGATGGTTTACATACTAATGCATTGATAAAACAATGATAAACATCTCGTTGTCATGCGTTTCATGTACTTTGATTACTCATGGAAATGTGTGTAGTTATGATCATACATTTGTCATATGCTCACATACATGACTATTTACTAAGAGGCCATGGCTGCAAATTGCTTTTTCATGTTGGTTTGCTAACCTGCACAGAATCAGTTGTACCTCCCAACTGAAAATAATCATTCCACACAGCGATGGCAAGGTGGTCAAATCTAAATTAGCAAGAGCCTAACTGGATTGTTGTAAACGGTCTCACCTGTGTATATTTTTGTGACGATACTGACAAATGCAATAAATCACATCTTTGTAAATAACACTCTCAATGTCTGGACACCAGGATTTAAAACTATAAAATCAAATTCCAATGAAATTGGAGTTGAAATTAATCTCTGTGCATTGAACTTTGACACACAAATTTGCGCCATTGACCAATAGCAGGCTGTCTTGACGGTGCTGACCTTTCACAGGACGGAGAGCCAGAGTCCACAATAGAGGAAGCTATTGTAGCTTATTAGCTGTGTTGCAGCATTCACTTTTTTTTATATTTAAGCCTGCAAAGTGTTGAGCCCTTAAATTGCACTTAGTTCCTCTGCCCTTCTTCAGTTCTTTACTTGGCCACCTGGCTTTGAGAACAACTTGTCTTGGACTTGAACTTGCAGCCTCAAAACTCTTGAGACTGTCAGGATGTTGGCTTTCAAAACTTAAAATTGATGCTTCACAGACGAGGGTGGTATTCTAGACTGTAAGGTGCACAGCACTGTCATCGTGGCTAAATATATCGGGTTTAGCTAACAATTATTGAACAGTGTTTGGTGGCCCACTGCAAATAATCCACTTTGAGTTGCTGATGTTGCTCCGCTCCCATCATTGTTATCCGTGGCTCTCGGATACCATTAAATTACAAATGGCTTAATAGTGTATGTATGTCCCACTCACCCCTGTGGGCGATCTATTCCTCCTTCAAGCTCGCGTCCTCTACCAGAGGCCTGGGAGCTTGAGGGTCCTGCGCAGTATCTTAGCTGTTGCTAGTATTGCACTCTTCTGGACAGATCTCGGATGTTGTTCCTGGAATCTGCTGGAGGTGTGTCCCATCTTGACCGTGGGACTTCCAGCCCATACTCGGCACAGATGTTCCTGTACACTATGCCAGCTACTTGGTTATGGCGTTCCATGTACACCCTGCCTGCTTGCATCTTACAACCCGCTGTTATGTGCTGGATTGTCTCAGGGCCCTCTTTGCACAGTCTGCACCTGGCGTCCTGCCTGGTGTGGTAGATCCCGGCCTCCATCGATCTTGTGCTCGGAGCCTGTTCCTGTGCTGCCATGATTAGTGCCTCTGTGCCGTCTTTCAGTCCAGCCTTTTCCAGCCACTGGTAGGATTTCAGCCACTTCTTCTATCTGCTGGTGGTGCATACCGTACAGGGGTTTGTCCTCCCATGATGGTTCCACCTGCTCTCCTTCCTCATCCGGCTTCTGCTGCCTGAGGAACTCACCAAGCATCTCATCACTTGGGGCCATCTTCCTGATGTACTCATGGATCTTTGTTGTTTCATCCTGGATAGTGGTTCTGATGCTCACTAGTCCTCTGCCTCCTTCCTTCCGCTTAGTGTACAGTCTCAGGGTGCTGGACTTGGGGTGAAATCCTCCATGCATTGTGAGGAGCTTCCTGGTCTTTATATCAGTGGCATCGATCTCCTCCTCTTTTGGCCAGCTTATTATGCCAGCGGGGTATCTGACGGGCAGGGCGTAGGTGTTGATAGCTCGGACCTTGTTCTTCCCATTCAGCTGACTCTTCAGGACTTGCCTTACTCTGGAGGTATTTGGCTGTGGCTGAACTTCTTGTGGCCTCTTCATGGTTGCTATTTGCTTGTGGGATCCCAAGGTACTTGTAGCTGTCCTCTACATCTGTTATGTTGCCTTCTGGTAGTCTGTGGATTAGTGAGTCGATGTCTCGCTCACTCCTGGCATACAGCTTGATGTCATCCATGTAGAGAAGGTGACTGATGCTTGCTCCATTCCGTAGCCGGTATCCGTAGTCACTCTTTGCGATGATCTTGCTGAGAGGGTTCAGGCCTATGCAGAACAGCAGTGGGGATAGTGCATCACCTTGGTATATGCCGCACTTCATGGTCACTTGTGCAATTGGCTTTGAGTTGGCCTCCAGAGTTGTCTTCCACAGCCCCATTGAGTTCTTGATGAAGGTTCTTATTGTCCTGTTGATGTTGTACATTTCCAAGCATTCCAGTATCCATGTGTGTGGCATTGAGTCATAGGCTTTCTTGTAATCAATGCAGGCGGTGCACAGATTGGTCTGTCTGGTCTTACAGTCTCGAGTGACTGCTCCTATCTACCAGTAGCTGGTGCTTGGCTCCCCTGGTATCGCTACCAATTCCTTTCTGGGCAATGCTCATGTATTGGGCCATGTGCCTATTCATCTTAGCCGCTACGATGCCTGACAGGAACTTCCATGTTATACAGAGGCAGGTTATTGGCCGGTAGTTGGATGGAATTGCGCCCTTCTGGGGGTCCTTCATGATCAGGACCATCCTCCCTTGGGTTAACCACTCTGGGTGGGTCCCATCCATCAGCAGTTGGTTCCTGTGCTGCCAGGCGTTCATGGAGTGCAGTTAGTTTCTTGAGCCAGTAGGTGTGGATCATATCCGGGCCTGGTGCTGTCCAGCTCTTCATACCTGACACTTTCTTGGATGTCTGCCATTGTGATGGTTACTGGCTCTTGTTCTGGGAGATTGCTATGGTCTTCTTAGATCCACTAGCCATTGAGCATTGGTGTTATGTGATGCCTCCGTCTCCCATATGCTCTTCCAGTATTGTTCAGTCTCAGCCCTGGGCGGATCTGTTCTTGTGATATTACCCTGCCACTGAGTACACTGTAGATGGTTCGGTGGAGAACATTCTGTTTATTCTCCTAGCTTCTGCATCTCTGGTGTACCTCCTTTAGGCAGTTGGCCAGGGCTGCGAGTCTTTGTTTGGCAGTCTCCAGGGCCTCAGGTATGGGCAGCTTGTTGTACTTCTTAGGCAGCCCTTTCTTCATCCCACCTTTCTGTAGTTCTGATAGCTGGCTCACTTCCCTCCATGTTGCCTTAATCCTGGCCTCCAGCCTCCTTCTCCATGGAGGATACTGCTCCTTATGGCTTTTATTCATCTTGCCAAGCATCTCAAGGATCACTGTTGCTGTGGTGTATGTCAGCTTATTGGTCTCAGTGATGGTCGCAGTAGGGATTGTCTGTAGTGCTGCGTTTACATCTTCTAGTAGACTTTCAGAGGGTACTTCAGTTAGTCTTGCTAATCGGCCACGGGGGTTCCAGGTGTCCAGCTTGGTTATGATCTTCAATCTCAGGTCAGCTGCTCTTGAGTTAAGCCTCTCTGCAGGGCTTGTTATTGGGGCTTGGTACCCAATCTCGGGTGGGGATGATGATGATGATGATGATATCTCCCCCCTGCCATAGCGTTCTTGTTGTACCTCTTCAATCTCTAGTTGTGAGAGCAGCTTCCGCTTGTGAATGTTGAAACACTGAGCTACTAGTTGATTCTTAGTTAGTGTAGATGTTGGGTTTCGAAGAATCCATAGGCCCCACATCCTCTGCATATACCCCCGGTTACTTGTATAGTAGCATTCCAACAATTCCCTATTCTCTGCTCTTGTCCACGAATGTCTTGTTCTAGTAGCCCACTTCTCATCAAGTTGTCCTGGTTCCGACACCTGACGCGGACCTTGTTAACCCGGGCGACGTCCGAGCCGGTGTGGTTCTTGTATTCATATCACTCATGAGGTAGGCAGGTAGCGTTAAGGGCCTGCCTAAGGACTGTGTGTGTGTGGGATTTTCCACCAAAATAGCCTATAAATGTATATATTTAAGCTTATATTGTCGTTTCCTCATGGCCAAATGTTCAGAGGCCCAGTACCTGTCCACGGCCCAGAGGTTGGGAACATCTGTTGTACAAAAACCTACAGGATTGGAAAACGCTCTCCAAAAACCTCATGTTGAGGACCAAGATATTGAAATTAAATTGCATCCGTCACTTTCACAAATCTCGACTGCTGCTTGGTGCTGCTGACTGTGTTTGGCGTCTTTGTGCAGTAGCAAATGCTGCACAAAGGCTGTGGAAGCCTTTTTGTTGAAAGATTGATGTCATTAAGAATCAATAACTGACGACAAAGTGACTAATACTGTCACCATGTTTGGTTTGGGGCAAACGGACACTTGCACTGACGTCTCACCCACTCGGCTCAATGTTTTCTCACATGCTCTATATCTATATATCCCGCAGAGATGGGAATGCTTTCTAAGGCCCTCATCTCAACAGGGCCAAATCTGCCTGGTAGGGAAATTAAACTGTAGCTGTCGGCTCCACCTCAGCCCTGCTGCTCTGTGTGAACACACAAACCAGCAGAGAATCTATCTGGGATTAAATGGATCCATTTGCAAATACATTATTCATGTTCCCCCCCGGTAAGCGCTAATATTTTTACCTGCTGCTATGTTTAATTCATTACTTGGATACATTTCTTTCCTCCAAACTGGGTGAATAAATTGAGATGTTGTGACATTTCGCAGAGGCTGCTGTGTCCACTCAGACTGCATGCCCTGGATGGCACTAATGATTCCTCCAGCACCAAAATTGACCTTACTTTAGCAGTAAATATTTCTCTAGGGGTTACCAAATTGGGGCGAATAGCAGGTGTTACAGGTGTCAGTTTGTGGCAAAACTGTTATCATTACCCCGACAGCCAAGTGTTTTAAAATGGCATCAGCACTAACATCACTCAGCCACAACTTTACAGCAACTTTTTTTTTATGCAAGTTTCTTGAATGAAGGCAACTTTGCTAAATTTTCTTTCTGCTCAAACACGGACTGTAATTGATAGCAAATTGTTGCAACAGAGCTTTACAGGATTCACTAAGATGAGATGTTTCAATTCTGTTGATTTAAAGGTTGTTGCCAGAACTTTGCCTACATTTTTTTCACGTTTGCAGTCTGGCTATAAGGTTTAAATTTAAGTAGTTTTAATTCCTAAAGTTGAGATGTCAGACACGCAATATCTACCAATCTGGATGTTGTATGGTGCTTAATTGGCCATACTAAAAAATCCAAGAAATGTACTATTCTGTCACAACAGGAAAAGGATTACTTCAGCAAACTAAATCTGTGCTCACATTTACAGAGCAGCTTAATAAATGTCTTAACTGCCACCAAAATACAACACAGGACAGACGTTACTGTGAAGCTGTTAAATTCATCAAGTTAATAATACACCACCCGAAGCTGGCAAAGCATGTGTTTAATAAATGTTGCAACACAGGGAGACTCTGAATTATCTCAACTAAACAGGCAAGGTACATTGATCAGTATTCAGTCTGTAGGAAATTATGCAGATTAAAGCGGTGACAGGAGAAAAAGCTGACAATAAGGCAAGAAACAAACAAGCTGCAAAAATTTAAAACAAGCGAGGGAAAGAGGGTAAATAGCAAAGAGGCAGAATGGGAAGGAGCCCGCTGAGCTGAAAATAGCTTTTGTGTGTGTGTGTGTGTGTGGTAACAACAAAATAAGACTCCAGTGTAAATGTCAGTATGTAATGGGAGAGGAGCGGTGAGGTAAATGAGACACTTTAGCAAATGAATGCCTCAATATACTGAAGACAGCGGAGTAGACTGGAGAAGACCTACAGAGAAGGAAGAGCTTCATCCCTCTAAAATCAGTTCTTGCTGAGAGCTCAGGGTGTTTTTCTCTTAATAGCTTCATCAACAAATCCCATGAAAATACAAACCAACAATGACCTCATCTAACAAATTGTCTTGATACAACATACACCTCTGCATCGTCTTGCTGCAAAACTAAAATAATGCATAGGAGTCATACTATTGCATTTGGTGAACATACTCCGTCAATCAAATGAACTTGGCCTTATTTATTAAGTTCATCACTGTACAGGAACATTTGCTCATTTGAGACAAATGTTACCCTCAGAAAAGGCCGTACTCAAAACTGTTCTGATGAACTCTGACAATCTATATTGACTTAGTGCCAGAGATTATAGTTGAGCAGGAAGAATGCAGCGAAGGCATCAAAATGCCTCAGATTATTTCGGTAAAACGATTCATATTTGAGCCATTTAGGCAACAGGGAGAGGACCCAAATGCAGACAGGCAGGGAGGCTGAATAAGTCCAAAGATTTATTTAACTACAAAACAAACTTACAAAACACAGGAACTGACACGCAGGAGAACACCAGGAACGCGACACGAAGAGATCACCATCAAGAACGGCAACATCAATGACATGACAAAGAACAATGTGTGTGTGTGTGTGTGTGTGACACAGGTGAACCTAATCAAACTGGAGGGAATGAACAATGACGGGAAGTAACGAGACCAAAATATAGAGTCCAAACAAGAGTCCTTCGTGGACCATGACATGTTTATTACAGCAGCAGAACAGAGTTTGGCGTCTAGGCTTCCGACCTCATCACCCCCAGCAGACGTGTTTACATAGAGATATTGGGGAGTGATGAGTAATATAAATATCTTAAACCCCCCCCAGCCGGAGCCTGCAGGTGGGGCTGAAAGAACAGACTGCAATAGTGAGGCAGAGAGATGGGGAGACCCTTTCATCAAATTTTGACAGGCCCCAATCAGAACGTGCCACGTCACAAGCCCCGCCCCGTCCAATCAAATCGCGCCACGTCATCGCCGTAATTCCTGCTCAATTAGGGCCCCTCCTCTCATCCGTCCCCCCCTTCTCAGCCCTTTTAACCCCCATTTAACCGTTACGTTAAACAGATTCGGTCTTGTTGGACAGAAGGGGAGACAAAAAAAACAAACATGGAAGACTCTAAAATGTGTAAGACGAGACCCACTCTGGCGCTCATTAGCGAGACACCTGTCACAATCTATCAAGAATTAACCTCACTAACGGATGCTCCAAAGACACGCATCATCTATTTGAGTAGAACTCGGGTGCCTACGCCCGAGGTCTCTGCAAGAAGAATGGCCTTTAGAACCCTACATTCTGCACGGGGTCTGGGGCTATGTGTTCAAGTACTATTGGGCGATCTCTGTTTTTATCAGCTGGATGAAGGTGAAACGTTGGGGCCTGTGACCGCCATAGCTACGCTGACTTCCAACGACTGGGGAGTGCTGAAACTGGTGATGCATCATCTCCAAGACGACGGATACACCCGTCGGTGTACACACCGTCGGTACACCCGCTAAACGCGCAAGATTGGAATCTTTTGATGCAGAGGATGAGGAAGCTCAGAGAAAAATTGTTACCTGCACTGTATGGCAGACAAAAACTTCACCCTCTGCTCGATGGTTCTTTGCGTCAGCCTCCGCATGTCCAAGGAAGCCATAGTGCATTTCATCTTGGAGTGTTTTTTAATTATGATGGCTGCATATTTTGGACATTGTTGGACGTGCCAGTCGCTGCTTGGTCTGAAAAGATGGAAGAAGCTGAAAGATTCACCTCTCTTCCGCAGCTGTGGCAACTGGAGGGATGCTCTAGTCACAAAGAAAGCTATGATCTTTTAGACCACGCCTCCTTAACCCTAGCCACGCCTCCGTCCGTCGTGTGACTCATCTGACAATGACGGGCTGACTTGATTGTCCCAAGCCCGTTCATATGAGGATGGTGAAGAAGCCTCCGACGGAGCCTTCGCCGAATCCACCCTCTCCAGATGAGCGTGACTCACCCAGCGGTTCCTCCGACTCAGACGATACAGACAGACAGATTCAAAGAGTCCCAGGCACCTGACTCTCCCTCACTTCTGTCCCCATCGACGCCTCCCTCTCCCGCATCTCCTCTGGGAGAAGTAACCCCCGAGGAAGATGACAGACGGGGAGATGAAGTCGATAGATGGGTGTCCTCCATGTTCATCAACGCTGTAAAAACCGCTGTGCTCCATCTGCTCAACATTACTCTGGGCAACTACCGGAAAGACCTGCCACGGCTGTCTGACCAACCACCCCAGCCAGAGACAACACGAGTGTTTGGAAGTACTCGGATGATTTCTACTCGACCCACTTTTACCAGCTGATGCAAAGACTCTGGACCCCCCCCAAATCTTTCCTACCATTCAATGTCTGCTGCGCATGCGCAACATCCAAGCGGACGAGATCAGAGTCAAAACAGTTGCAGAGACAGGAACTGAAATTATCTAGGAAGATCTACGACGTTATCCATGACATGTACAAAAACCTGATAGGGGAGGATGTGGTGAAAATAGGCCAGCTTCGAGTGAAGGACTGTTGGAACAAAGATCAATAACATGGGTAATTACTGAACAAAACTTATGTAGAGGAATGCGATGTTTGTCAGTTAATACAACGGAACTTTAAGACTGGAAATGAGATTCAGAGTTCCCTTACGGCATACCGCCACTCTTATCGTTTCCGCCTGGTATGATTCCATTCTAGAGATCAACTCTAAAAGACAGGTGCTGGTAGATTATTATTATTATTATTATTATTATTGTTGTTATTGTTGTTGTTATTTTTATTATTATTAAAAAAAACAAGAACAATGAATTATCAGTTGGAAGGTTTCTTGCGGCATCTGCTGGGTGTATTTTGCAGGGTGTGGGCTTGTGACCAGTTACCTTTTTTTACTGAGTCGTTCGTTTAGACTCCCTGCTTGTTATCGTAAACACGCATAAAGGACACAAACCCGGGGAGCACTGGTTATCTTTAACTCTGGAGGAGAACGGTAACGCAACCTTTTTTTTTTTTGTTTTTTGACTCTTTTGGACTACCCCCGGACTTTACTCATTACCCCTCGAGCATCTTACAGTTTTTGGAAAACCATAACGGGACTTGCCACGTATTCTAACACAACCGTCAGCTTCAACACTGTAGCATACTGACTGCTACCCCCCTGGGCCCGCCAACAGAGACACACACCGATTGCGTGTATAACCCGCAGGTTTCTTTATTTCCGATTGTCCGCCTCCTAGGCTCTCTCTCTCTCTCGCACACTCCAGCGGCCGTGGTCTCCGGTCCTGAGTGTCGTCCCCGTGCATCCGGTCCATCCGATCCCCGTCCTCAGGGCTGCTGCTGCTAATAAAAGCACCCATCAACACCTGATGCGCTGCACCTGCGCCTCCCCGGGCAACCCGCCCTAAGCTCCTGAGCCACTCCCCCACTTCTCCCCCTCTGCAGCCACGCTCCAACCACGCCCCACCACCACAAACACCCTCTGTCCACTGTATGCGGTCAACGCTGCGTATATTATCTCTGCCACTGGGCATTGTCTTTGTATCAAGATGTGTTAAAATGACCTTATGGCGTCCAACTTTGTGAAAAAATATCAACGTATCAGAAATCAAAGCTCAGTCTTTTAACCACTGGGCTTGTTCTTTACAAATGTTTAAAGATTGTTACAACTTGTGAGATGCGTGTACTCTCTAGACTTTAATCTGTTTTTTCTGCTTTTGCTTTTAAATGACAGTCTGTAGACTCTGAATGTGAGTAATACACAATTTATTGAGAAAAGACAAAACATTGACTCGTCTCTTACAATTAAATTTATGGGGGGAGGTTGATCTAGTGCGTAGATTTCCTTGTTTTACGAGTTCTAGTTTTTCCTTTCTGGAGAGTCTTTTCCTTCCATCGGCGTAATCCAACGTGGGGATAACGCCGTTCTCCTGTTTTTTACGATCCGCGCTTTGGGAGATTCTTCTTCTTCAGGTCCAATCTGGGCTCCGTCCGTTTTGAGACGACGGTATTGATCGCGAGCTTGAGGGTTATTTACACAGGATAAGGGGATGTTGAGTTCCATCAAAGTACTTAAAAAAAACTCCAACCTTTTTAGGCAGTGGGGTTCTGACTATTTTTTTTATAAGACGGAAAATTTTTTAAATCAATCAAATGAGAGCCTTCACAATCTTGACCTTGTAAACAAATTCCAAGTCCATCCGTCGTCGCTCTCGGCCAATTTCTTCATGATGTACCTAGCATTCTTGCGGTCTCGTGCAGGAAGGTTACTCAATACCTGGTTAACCGCATCATCCGAGTCAGCCTGTTTTTCAGCAGCTCGGGGCGAGCCTTAGGGTTCTCAGTCGACGAGTCTTGAGGTAGAGCCAATGTAATACAACGTTCTTCTTTTTCCCCTTGCTTGATCAGCGTGAGGTATTGATGTGGAGGAAAAATCAAGAAGCTGGGCCGGATGTCTTCAGGATCTTCACCACACTGTAGAGAATAACAGTCACCAATAAAACACTGAGTCAAAAAGAGTTCAGATGTGAGCAAAGTTTACTGTTCAAGCAAAGCAAGCAGTACAGCAAACATGAGTCCTTCCATGGAAGCACTGATCTCTCAATGCACAGCTCCTGCCTTTTATACTCTTTCTGGAACCCCCCCTTCTGTGGTTTTACAACTTTAGTACCTCCTCCTGGCCTTGAATTGCCACTTTGATTAGACACCATTATTTTTCTTTTTATCCATTCTCCTGTGTTTGAGAAACAATGGTGTCATTTCTCCAGTGGTCATCACTTCAAGTCATCTGATGTACTTGGTTCACAATAAACAATCGTGTCATCTGCTAGGTGTTTTCCAAGTCCTAAGGGCTCATCCTCTTTGGTCCATAGTTAATGGTGTCTGACCACAATGTTGAGTCTATTTTTTAAAAACATGTGCTTTCAGTGTCCTCCTTGGTATCTTCCATTTCCCCTAAGGGTGGGTTTAAACATCTGCTGGTTCATAGTTTAACAGTCTGCTGTTTTCTACATGCTTTATTCATAGTTTAACAGTCATCTGATGTTTTCCTCAAGTCTTTTAGTTTTATTACCGCCTATCCTTACATTGGACCTTTTCATAGGGGTTTTCCCTTAGGTCATTCGTACTCTTGCTCATGCAGGCATGTGATAACTAATGCATCTATTCTGCAGCTAATCATGCTCTGTTTATAACATGCTGGTGCTCATACTAGGTGCTCATTAATACTACGTTATACAATTACACTTGGTATTATACTTCCAGTGATCTTTGTTAACTTAATTATTGTCATACAGTTAGTGTCCAGTGTTCATTAATTCTATCTAATTTTATTCCCCACATAATCCCCCCTTTGGGACTCAAACAGTCCCAACATCCCTCGATAGGGAGGCTAAAATACATATATCGTTACTGAGGTCCTGAAAGTGATACAGTTGTAAAACCACACAGTGTTGGAGATAATACATTGGCACACGTAAATAATTGTAAACACATAGTTAGAATACATTTGCAAACCAACCTAACCTTCATCTAATGATAGTGGAGTTCCTTCACCCCTGAACAACGAGGCTCAGGTTTTTTTTTCCTTTTTATCACCGGCACTCTCAAGTCGAGTGTGTCCCGGGAACGAAGTCCACTATCACTGGAGTGTGACTTGAAAAACCTCTCCTCCCTGTTTGACGGGGAGTGAGTAAAAGCCAAGCCACACCTAACCTCCTTACCAAATCTCAAGGAAAACCTCCTAGCCAGTAGTGAGGGAAAACCTTAAGATTCAGTGTACAATCTAAATCATGGACATTAAACACATCAGCACAAAGAGTATTGAGAACCTTCATATTCATTCAGTGACTTAGTTCAGAAAAACACTCGTGAGATATATAAGACTTTTGGTTACATAAAACTTCACAATTGTAATGCATGCAAGTAGCCCTTAAGTATTACGCAGAGGCTGTCACACCCACCGGGATTCATCACACTAATCTTTACTGCGGTGTCTGTGACTAGTTGGGGAGAGCACTGCAAAGGGGACAAGGTAGGGGTGGTGTTCCTGGCGCGTTATCAGCAAACTTCCACCATGGTACCGTGAACTTCAGATCTACACTTGACCAATGGGGCTTGTTGGTCCAAATTCTTCGCCTCCCTACATAAATGCTGGATACGACGATGTGTTTCATCAGGACTTGATTGAACCCATAGCGGTCAGGATCACCCTGAAGGGGTGTTTCTCCAACAAGAACCCTGTCAATGGTCAAGGTACAATCCAAGCGGAGTATGCACTCAGCCGTAGACAGGGTAATGGGCCCCATAATTCGCCTCCGCTCATGCCAAAAAGTTTTCGCAAAACTATTGATACGCAGACTACATTTTGGACCAATGTCATCCAAATAGTCATCTAATTCCCCAGACTGGTACTTCCATGGTCCGTAGGCCACAGTGTGGAATAGGAAGTTCACCTGATGACCTACAGTCCATGGACTCCCACTCCACTCACAATGTTGATCCGACAGTTGCTCGCGCAGCTCTATGGTGTTGGTTGTCATGGTGGGTCAGCCTTTGCTTCTGCTATCAACAAAATTGAAACACAAATGTAATCAATATCTTATTGTTAACTATTCTACTGTGGTGATATAGTTTTGGTGTTTCTTGATCCCCGTGGTTGTTTTTCTGATCTACCCTCGTGGGAACATCCCCACGGTAGCACACTTTTTCCCCGAGTTAGCCGTGGAATCGAAGACCATATACTGAAACTACCAACGTATACTTCTACCATATCAACTTGTTTGGCCACTATTTGCCTCCATCCATATTGCCAGGACCTTCCAGTAATGGACAGACCCGAGTAATCGATGACTATGGTACAGTCTAATTCCAAGGTGCACTGTGTCGTAACTATAGTAATCAGACCCTTGGGGTACGATTTCTCGACCCAACGCGTTTTGGCTATATTGCCAATCCGCAGTCCACATGGCAGACCAGTTACATCACAAAATCTAGCTATTCCATTAAGTTTGTATTCCCAAGGCCCAAATGGCACAGTCTGGAATAATAGTCCCACATGTTGGCTCACTGACAGAGGCCCTATATTCTTTATAATAGGGATGCATAATTGTTCTTGGAATACAATTCTGTGTGTCCTTCGTCGTCGATGTCGTCTACAGGGGCCAAAACGAGGCATGTCACCACAGTCTGTCAACAACATAATCAACATAACAATACATCAACACTTTGATAATAGAACATGAATGAGGTTTGCAGCAATGTGAGTATTGTGTTCAAAATCAGTTCATTTGAGAGGCAGGTTCATCTTCAGCTCAGATACTTTGCGCATCGTAGAGAGCCGTCAACACAAGAGGTTACTAGCACCTCGACGTTTGTGTTGACTCCGAATCCCAGTGGGAGGGTTGCTCAGTTTCCCATTGAGGTAGTCTGTTGAGTTTCTCTTCCAGTCTTGAGGGTAGAGGTAGAGGATAGGTGGCTAGTCCCTTGAGGCAAGCTTTGGTTAGTGATTGTCTTCCACATACATGTTTCAATGAGATGCTCAATACTATAGTCCTGAGAATACCTGGGGTCAATATCACTAGGGTTTTGCGGATCTAAGTAATGAAACACAACCTTCTTCTTTAGTTTATACTGCTGGACTAAGAGAAGTAGCTCCGGGTAGTCAACAGTGGGGCTTGCATTGATTCTGGTATTTAAGGTGAACAGCCAAATACCGGAGGAGACAGCATAAGGTTGAGCCATATTGGTCAAGGGATACCACAATTTTTCATCTTTTTCCCATTGTCCCCACTGATCTATTAATATTACACGATCGGAAATTGTAACTCTGGAATCATGTTTTTCTAATGGCCAATATTTCACTAATTTGGTGACTAATCCCTTATCATACTGCATGTTGGTACTTTAGACTCTATCCTCGGATTCTCTCAATTTGCCGGAGTTCGACTGGTGGAGGTCTGGGCAGTGGGTAATAAACTGGTTTGGTTGCTGCTTCCAGGTCCCACTTGGGTATGGTCCGAAGTGCTGTTTCTGCAAGCCTAGGCATAGTGGTCCAAATCAACTGGTTAGTATACAAAGAGTAGTAGGTTTTGGTTACTACTATTGTCTTCCACATACTGTTGGAAAATTGATAACCTGCAAACGTGTCAGGCTGATCATCTATCCCAGCTGTCGGTGTTGGGCACGGGACGTACTGGAAGGTGATTACTCGTTTTATCTTATAGAAATCTGTGACCACCGTAAGTGTTGGCGGCGCATAGATATGGGCAGTTGGGAGTTTCTTTCGACCTTTAGTCACCCGAGATTCGGCGTGATAGTACACCAGACCAGAATAATCTGCTACTGCCCAGGGCTGAGCTTTATCCGTAAAGGATTGCCAGTCAGACTCCTTCTGCCATTCTCCCCATGCATTCACCGTAAATACCTGGTCTGGAATGGTAACTGGAGTCATGGGATCCTTTCCTTCCCAATACCGCCCCATAATAGCTGCCAGATCCATGATTGCGGGTGATTACCTGAGCCTACTATGCTGTCGGGGTCTATTCTTCAGGGATTTTAGTCTTTTCTTTCTGTTGGGAGAAATCACAGTGCGCTACTTAGTGTTCTGTGATTTGTATGAGGATAGCCTATTTGAGGTGGCACCCATCAATCTTTGTATCTGTATTCAATCTCTGATTGTTGCATACACTCTGTCTGGTCGTGGCATTTCTTTTAGCCAGGCAATCTTATCTCTGCCCATATGTGTTTTGATTGATGTATCAATAAATCAGGATCAAAATGATATCCCTCAAAGACTATCAGTCTAATATTTCCTCTAGCACTGAGTCTGGTATACAACAACAGTCTGGACAAATCGCAATGTTATTGTCAAACATTTCCTTGTTTCAGGAGAGTATAACTTGTCACCACTCTTCCCTTTACCAAAGCTACTGTTGCATATTGATTTGGATGTATGGCATATACATCATGGTACCGTTTGGCAAGTCTTTCCACTCCCACCATATCGAGCCAACCCCTCACAAGTGCTAAAAAGAATCAATGGACCCAATCTAAATGTTATGAATGTTTTTGCGCTTTCTGTTTGCAATGGTAAGCACCATTTTCTGCGATGGTCCAATTGATCAAAGTCATATTGTATTGTGACACTGCTTATTTCCAGAGTCAATCCTTTGGGCAATGGATACACTTTAGTTATCCAATTTGAGCTTTTTAGCTGTGCAATTCTTAGCTCATACGGCTCCTGGAAAGTGGAATAGCCTTGCGAAGGAACTATCATTCCCGTTAGTCTGTGCCTAGTCTGGGAAGCGTAATCTGGGGGCTGATAGGGCAAGTTACTTAAAAGGGATCTTAGGCGCTCATTGTTTTGTTTCCGTTTTTGTCTGATTTTTAATTGATGTCCATTCATAGTCTCTAGGTTAGGATGTGCCAAGATATCTTGTGATCTGTGTCCTTAGTCCGATTCAAGTCCGTAATCTTGGTCAGGTCCAAGTCAGTGTGGGCGTTGTAAGCGTTACTGTCCTCTGTCGCTTCCATCTTGGCTAACACTACATGTTGTCCTGCGGTGGTTGCCACCCTCTTTATCAGAGACTGTACCATAGGTGCAACGCAACATGCAATTATCATCAACACCACTACCATAACTCCTAGGACAATTCCTATTTTCTTTAGTGCATCTAGATTGAACCAGTCCATGTTCCACATCCCATGACCAGCGTTCTCTTTGAGCTCTATTGACAACGCCCTCAATTTAGTCATGGCTTTCGTGAATGATCCATTTGGTGCTGTATTGTTGGGAATGAAGGTGCAACAGGCATCCCCAAACATGGTACAAACGCCTCCCTTTTCTGCCAACAACATGTCTAGGGCCAACCTATTCTGCCAGGTCATCTGAGAGGTGGCAGCCGTCTGTTCTCCCAAAGCTAAAAGGGCTTTTTCAGTGTGATTAACGAACCGCTGTTGGTTATAGTAAATGTAGTTGATCCAATCCACATTTTTGTTAATAGTACACCACCAACATAGAGCTGACTCAAATCCGGCAGCTACCTGGTTCCTAGCTTTGAATTCATCTGGGACCCCCCTCGGAACCCCTATTGCATCTACCCATACCCTGGGATCTTCAGTAAACGTCCCCACACTGCGTTTCTTGTGGAACAATTCAGTGCTCTGCACATCCTTCTTTGCCATCCTGAATTTATCTTCACTGACTATGTGCGTCTCTTGTATTAAAACTACTCGTGCACAAGTCCCAGTCCAATTGACTGGAAGAGTGGTACGCAATTGATCACCACCACACATCCAAAACAAATCTGGAACAGCTTCTGTTTGATACAGAATCAGATTGGGTATTTCATACGTGCTATCGGGGACCCTATTTCCTTTGACCAATACTGTCGGACCATATCTGCTGGTTATGTTCCAAAGATGTGAACAATTGCCTCGGAAATGTCCAGTCCAATTACCCGTCTGCTCAAAGGTACCATCCGGCAATTCACCATGCTGGAAACACTCAAACCCTCCCCCTGGCCACATCGGGGGTGGCACTACTGGATAAACTGTATTTGTTACTGTGGCTGTTGGACATCTTTGGACACTAGCAATCAACGCCTCCTGAAATGGTGTTCCTCTTATTAACATACAATCCCATTCTGACCCCATTGGGCGCCTATCTATTGACATATCCCCAAAACCTCCAGCTGGAGCGTGTTGTACCATACTCTCAGTGCTCCAAGCAGCATAAGGTAATGGCATCATCCATAGCTTTGGTTGAGCTGCCAAACATGCATAACATGAGTCATTAGAGATTTGCCATTTAGAATAGTTCAAGTGTTGAAACCATAAGTTTTGCTTCTTGAAGTGCTCCAATTGCAACCAAACATATTCGTCCTTGCTCCCTAGACTTCGCTTCATCCTTGTTGAGTTTTCTCCTGGCCACAAACGAATCATGCTGTGTGCTCGCACGTTGGTCATGAAC